>JAKWJD010001756.1:15982779-16300279 GCA_027705065.1 Solanum peruvianum
CAGTTCATCACAATCTTCAACCAGATCCTTGTCTCTCTGAGCATGTGCGCATATTGATGGTTTTGTCATACCTCTTGTTACTATGTTTTGTCAACCGATCCATGGACAGTGGTCCGCAAAGCAAATGACGGATGGCCTGATAGGGAGGTTGGATATTCAACCGAGTTAACACCAATGGGTCTGTGCCTTCGGCCGTGCCCAATAGATCATTGATGCTTGTAGGTGTGATGGGCACGTACCTACCACATATAGTGACAAAATGAGAGCGTGTGTATGGAACTCATTTAGCATAAAACTCACGAACCATGCTCAAGCCACACTCTTCCGTCTCTTCAAATGCAAAGCCAAGCCTAAGCTCTCGCATCCCCCTTACAATATATGGGAACTCGCTAGCTAGGCTGTCCTGATCAACACATACACCAGAGAAGTAAGAAATTTATGTGTGCTCTTTGTACCAATTTTTCCTTCCTTGAACACCACCTTTAGCCCATATTGTCGCGCCTGCCCTATGAGGGCTGGGGGTGCTAGTGAGACATTCCCGCTCATTGGCCTTTTCTTTTGGGAAGCCTGAGCAACAGTGTTTGCCGGTCATTGTGAGGTTGACATAATTACCTGCATAAGATGTGCAATTTTAGTCCCATGGGTGACTATTCATCAACAAAACATGGATGGTGTACTTATGGTACGACAAACTTTGGTACTCAGACTTCCCAGATGATATAGGGTAAAATAATCGGCCAATAAGAAAATTCGGTACTTGCTTAACCATTATATTCAAAAACACCCACCCACACCATTAGTAAGTGCTATGACAAAACCAAATCATCACGATAACTGAATGCAACATAGCCAAGCAATTGTTCTATCTACTCAAGAACTCAACAACAACAATTATCACAAACCCAGTTACACAACAACCACACACTATAACCCACTATTCCATAACTTCATACCCCACTATCTGTAATCACCAAAGTAATCTACCCCACCACAACAACAATGATAGTTTCGACTCAAGAATTCGAAATATGTGCCATTTCAAGCAATTATAACACCCAAACAACCATGAACCTTCTTCCAATTGACCCTTAATACCCCTAGAAAACAATACCTTTCATCCCTAATTTAAACACCATGAAAGTAGGAAGAGACATACCTGAGTGAGAGTTGAAAGAAAATAAAAAACAAGCAAAACTTTCCCTAGTTGCACGATACGTGAGGGACCACGAGAAATGAGGAAATTTGGGGTGAAAAAAAAAGAGAGGGGCTGCATGATAGAAGAGAAAAGAATAAAGGAAAATGGGGGGAAATTGGGATTTAATCTAAGAAGGTGGGGATGGGTCGGGTTATTTCTTTTTAAATGGGTTAAACCCATTTTAATTTAATGAAAATTCCACAATACTTACATGACTCCACGACGCGCGACCTACATGAGATCTTGTGGAATTAAAATTCGAGTTGTCCTAATTTTTGGGACACACCTCGTGACGCGAGACAAACACGAGGTCTTCTGGATTTAAAATTGCAATTTACCTAATTTTGTTGGCATGCGTCCGCCACGCAGGTCGATACGCACTGGTTGTTTTATGTAATGTGAAAACACTTCACTGTCGAAATCAATTCTTGCACCCAACCACGCGACACGCAAGCTACATCAGGTGCTCTACCTTGAATTTATTTAGCGAGGCAGGAAATGCACCCTACCACGTGATATGGGACGAACACGAGGCTCACTGACACGAATATCGTACCCTACACCACTGCACTAAAAACTCATTCAATAAACCATGATGGGTTGCCTCCCATCCAGCTCCTTAGTTTTGGTCATGTCATGACTCATATTTTTGTATTTTTCCTTTCTTTGTTTTTTTTTTAAAAAAAACAAAGCATTCCTAAACTATTAGAATGGTTCACGTTTTGCCTCTAATGTAGCGCCTGATTTAACATTGCGGCACGACCCATCCCAGGCCTCACTCATCGTCCAGTCTAAGCGTATCGACCTCGTGATCCACATCCTTGCCAAAATAATATTTCACCTTTTGCGCATTCACCAGGAATGTGGAACTGTCATCCTTATTTCTTAACTCACCCGCACCATGTTAAGTCATTCAGACTACCTTGTATGGACCACTCCATTTAGACCGGAGCTTTCTTGGGTACCTAGAATTGAACAATAGCACTAGTTGACCATGATCGAAGGTTCTTGACAATATATGCTTGTTGTTCCACCTTTTAGCCTTCTATTTGTATCCTCTTGCATTATCATAGGCATGAAGCCTGAACTCTTCTAGTTCGTGAAGGTGTGCAATCCTTTTTCTTCCGGCTAACTTTGCGTCCAAATTCAGATTCTTTTTTGCCCAAAATGCCTTGCGTTCCAACTCAACTGGAAGGTGACAAGTTTTTCCAAACACCATTAGATAAGGAAAAGTCCCTATCGGTGTCTTGTAAGCACTATGATACGCCCATAAGGCTTCATCCAGCTTGTCACCCAAATCCTTTCTCTAGGCATTTACAATCTTTTGATTGATCTGCTTTATCTCCCTGTTTGACAACTCAACATGTCCACTAGTTTGAGAATGGTACGCTGTCGCAACTTTATGCCTCACCCCATACATAGCCAACAGATAGTGAATAAAGTTATTGATAAAATGTGTACCTCCATCAGTTATTATGACCTTTGGTGTTCCAAACCTGGTGAAAATGTGTTTTCTAGTGAACTTCACAACCACTTTGGAGTCATTCATTGGCAGTGCAACAACTTTGACCCACTTGGACATGCCACTACGACTAGAATATATTGGTTACGTCTAGAATATGGGAATGATACCATAAAATCAATCCCCCATACATCGAAGATCTCCACCTCCAAAATGTTATTCAAAGGCATCTCATGTCTTCTTGAAATGGTGACAATTATTTGGCATTAATCACAACCTCAAACAAGCAAAGCATCATCTTTGAACAAGGTAGGCCAACAGAACCCAGATTGCAATACCTTATGTGTCGTTCTTTCTCCCCCATGATCTCCACCATAAGGTGAGACGTGGGAGCTCTCCAACACTTGTGGTTCCTCCGGCTCAGCTATGCACCTCTTCATCATTTGAACAGGACCCTGCTTAAACAAATACGACTCATCCCATATATAAAATCGAGCATCATGCCTCAACCTTAGCTTCTGTGTGTTGATGCCCCAGGTGAAAATAAACTACTCACCAGAAAGTTCACAATATTAACGTACCATTGTACTTGTGCAATGTACAGTGTAAAAAGTTGTTCATCAGGGAAATCGTCTTGAATTTGACCTTCATTCACCACATGGGATGATTCCTCTAATCTGGAGAGATGATCAACTATTTGATTTTCCGTTCCCTTCCTATATCTTATTTCCATATCAAACTTTTGAAGATGCAGGATCCACCAGATCAGTCTAAATTGGTATCCTTCTTGTTAAACATATATCATATTGCAGCATGATAAGTATAAACTATCACCTTCGTTCCTACCAGATATGACATGAACTTTTCAAATGCATACACCAAGGCCAACATCTCTTTTTCAGTAACAATGTAATTTGTTTGGGCTTCATGTATTGTTTTACTCGCATAATACATGGATGAAACACCTTGTTCTTCCTTTCGCCCAACACTGCTCCAACAACAATATCACTAGCATCACACATCATCTTAAATGGAAGTTCCCTGTTTGGTGCAATGAGTATAGGGGCCTCAATTAACTTCTGCTTCAACAGTTCAAACACCTCCAAACATTTCTTATCAAACAAGAATTTCATCTCTTTTCATAATAAACTGCAAATGGGTCTAGAAATTTCAGAGAAGTACTTAATGAACCTCCTATATACACCAACATGTATAATAAATATTCTCACTTCTTTCACCGATATTGGGGGTGGCAACTTCTCAATCACTTCTACTTTTTCTTTATCCACCTCCAGCCTTGTAAGACCTCAAAATGAGATAGGGTTCTAGAGTTTAAAATGTTTGTATTAAGGTTATAAGGTCCTAAAATTACTTTTAATATGTTTTAGAAGCAGTGTGTAAAGTTTATAGGGATTTGGAAGTCGAACGTCAAAGGACGACCAAAACGTTCGACGACTAGTCGCCTATGTGCCTCATGTGTCCATGCGTGTTTATAGACTGTATGTCATGAGATTATTAAGTATTAAAATTATTTATAATTATTTTTAAAGATGTTATAAAAAGTTTTAAGAAGTTTGGAGGCCCAACGACCAAGAACATCCAAGGCGTTCGAAAGATAACCCTTAAGGCGCTCAACGTGTGTCTTGATGGGGCATAGCCTATTTTGACGAGTTGCAGGTGTTTTATTTGGGTGAAACTCATGTGGGAGGTCTAAAACTTGTTAAATTTTGTATTTAATTTGGAAAAATCCGGGTAAAATTTCAAAAGGTCCTCACAAAAGGCCCCACAAGAAGGACCCAAGCCTGGTCAAGACACTGCCTTGGCAGTGTCAATCGACGGACCAAACGACAGCCAGTTTGTAAACCAACGGCCTATTGGTGAGTTATAGTCGATTGTTAATTATATTAGTCAGTTATAAATCCAAAATTTGGCCAAGTACAAAAAAACAGAAGCCAATGCACGGCCCGTCGACTGACCAACGACCAGTAGATGGTTTCGTCGATGGTGGCCTGCAACATGTTGCCTACGTCAGTTTTATTTAAGGGGTGAAAGGTAAATTCACCCCACGTCCATAAATTATTCTAATTGTTTTATTTTCTATTTTTGGGTGTATATAAGGGAGTAAAAACATGATCAACCCCACTCCCACCAAATTAGACTTTTACCTCCAAAACTTTTTTCTCTGGAACCTCCATTGTTGGTGAAGCTCAGGAACAACTTGGAGCTTGGATTTCCATGTATTAATAATAAAATTTTATAAATTTTAATGTATATAAAGTTATGGTGATCCTTCATATCTAGTTATCCTTCCATCTAGAGAGTTAATCTCAAATTTTTTCAAAATAAAAATATATGATCAAGTTCTTCTTCTTCATTCTAGCCATGGGTACTTTCTTACATTGATTTGAAAAGCATGATATGAATACATTAATTATTATCTACTGATTTGGACGTGATTTTCAATCCTATTGCATGATGAACCCATGCATCTTTCAGAAACTCGATTTTAGTGTATGTATGGCTTTATGATCTTGATCTTATGCATGTCGATTTGTGATTCAATTATGTTAGTATGATTATTTCTACTATTTAGTATGTATATTTATGGTGAAACATTTATGAATTCCCCATGTGAATCCATGTATGAACATTTGAACAAAACTAGATTATGATCTATGTATTCACTGTAACGTTGGCTTTAAGTCGATTGTTGTAAGACTTTGATTACGTTGAGTTTCTTATAGATACTGTTTTAGGTTATATTATGGATGAATTGCGGGTGTAAATCGTTGATGATCATATTCTCTTAGTCTATGAATTTATAATGCTATGTAGGTTATGTGATCTATATTGTAAGGTGATTTCTGATCTGGTTAGCTACTGCCTAGAATGTAATTTATTGGTAAAATATGATTGATGATTAATAGTTTGGTAAAATTAATAAGATGTCCTATTCTCTCTACTCTACATTGAATTGATAGTTTAATGCCTACGATAGTAGCTTGATGTTGAAGTGCTTTAAGCATGATTTTGATATGACTAAGTGTATGATTAGCTACTGCCTTAAATTGATATTATTTATGAAATATGATATATAATCCATGAAAGTGAAGTTGGTTGATGATCTATGTCCTTCTACATTCTAGCATGTTAATGATATGTTGTACTAGTCGTAGCATGGCCTTGTAGTAGCTTATGTTTAACTTTGTGTATGATTATGGTACCTTAAGATACTTCTTATGTTTGATTTATTGATGAAGTTGTAGTTATGGTCAATGATGACCAAAGGCTAAAGGTTTGGTAAGAATCCCTCTTTTTACTTCTCTATTTCTTTATAGGAATGTTGATGAATCCTTGTATGGAATTGTGTCGTATGGTCCACTTATGGTGGAGGTGTTTAATTTATTGTCAATCTATATATGTATTTAACATGGCCATGAAGGCAAAAATATGAATATATTAACATGTGCTTATGATGATACTATGTGAAGCTTATGCCTACTTTCCTATTCTAGTTGTGATTTCGGTTGTATGGCTATTGTGTAAGCATGTGTATATCCATGTTAGGGTAAGGTATAGGTGCTTCCATTGATCAGTTAAAAATGGTTAATAATCCCTTACCTATGTGCCCCTATGTGAATGCATTAATAGCACAAGTTAGGAGTCTTAAGTGTAATATGAAGTTGGCTTGTCTCCTATGCCATTGTGTGTTGAGTTGTTTATGCTTGAAAGAGTATTATGGTCTAAGAGGGTGGCTGCCTCAATATGTTATTGATAGCCATTATGTTATCATGTTGACCAATGTACACACACACTCACTTTACATGCATGTTACAAGTAGTAGAGGCCATCGTGTCTAAATGAAAGGTAGTTCTCATATTCACTAGTGTCTACTACTATGCATGTTAATATGATGTTTATGAAAGCATGATATGTGTTTCCTTAGCTAGGACGACTTTGTAGGTGTACTAGTATGGGCAAGGGTATGGGACTTTTCATATGCATTGCACATGTGTACCTTGATAGGATAGTTCTAGTTTTGGTTTGTATATGTATGAATATGTATGTATGAACATGTGTGTCGTAATACGTTATGTGAAAGGTTTGCTCACATATATGTATACACACACATATATGAAGACCTAGTCAAGAGAGGGGCCTTGAATGGTGTGTTCATGTGTACCCTAGACTAGATAATGCTTTACATATGCGATGTTCATGTGAAGGGATTTTTTGCATGATTTGGTTGATTAATTTTCATCTATGACCTATGAGTTAAGCATATAAGGGGATGACTCTCCTAAACCTATGTTTTATAAAGTAAAAATATAATAAAGGTTTTCAATTAAGAAAACTTAGCTTAGCACCAATGAAATTGAATATGAGTGTGTATCCCTTCATATGGTAGGAAGGTAGGTCACCATAAATCTCATGAGGTGGATAACCAAAATGCCTCAATGGAAATAAATAGGGTTTCCATGAGTGAATAACTACAATGCCTAATCTTGGCAAAAAGAGTTTTTTCACATGTACCTCCAAGTTCCGTAACTATGTTGCCACCATAGGATACTAGCTAGTGGATTCCACCTAGAAAGCTATGTCACATTTGGATCTACTTTGGCCGGTAGACCACCTTCTTTCGGAATGGGATTCTATGACACCGGATTCCATGTGTAGCATCACATGGTGCATGTCGGTTAAGGTTATAGTTTCTCTAATGTAAAATGGAAAAAGGAAGTAAATGCCTAGGACCTTAACTAGAAAGACTTAAGGGAGGTTACCTAGGGTAGGTGGAAGTAATGAACCCATCTAGACATTGCACTAGTAGCTCCTTAAGAACTTCTAGGAAGGTGTTCTAATGCATGTCACTATGTATGTGTTCCTTATGCATGACATTGTAGTATTTGTCTACTTGTTATGAAGATGTGCATGATATGAGTCTTTATGCATGATGTTGAATTTGTTGACTATATGATGAAGGTCTTGACTTAACTATGTCTATGTTGTACTATACTTCTATGATGGTATGAGTTGCCTTGTATAGATTGTATGTATGCTTTATTGTGGCCTTAAAGTGATGCATTGCACCAAGTTTCATTAGAGGGTTACTTGGGACGTTAATGAATAAAAAGGAAAAATAGTTCACTGTTAAAGGAATTGAGCTCACTGTAAAGTGACCCCAATTATGACTTAAATTCTATATGTGATTTTCTATGATGTTTGGCCTTTGATTGTAATGCTATTGTTTAAAGGTTTTATAAAAATTTACTCAAAAAGGAATGAAGTATGATTTCAAGAAAATGTCCCTTCTGAATGCATGTTTTTGCATGGTTGTCATACTTAGTGCATTCTTGTACTAATCCCATTCTTCTCTATTTTTTACACAAAATGTAGGTTATGGATGCTTAAAGGATGTCTATGATTTAGGATCTTGATATGTGATTCCCAAGCTCAAGGAAAGGAATCCTTAAGTCCAACAATTTCCTATGTTATGGTTTACTGTAAAGTATTAAATATTGTACTTATGTTTATGTCTTATGGGTCGTGTCCCTAATGTACTCCAAAGTTGTTGAGTCTAAGATGGTAAAGATACTTAGGGTCTAACAATGTATTTACGACTTATGTTTTTTATATGTATATGAAGTAAAGTTTCTAGAATATTAGGTGCTATGAAAAGTTTTGAATTTTCATTAAATATACTATGTCAATTCGGTGAATGATAACTATGGGCTTGTGTAAGACCTCCGAGAGGTCAAGTACACCATGTTACTTCTAAGGGTCGCTCCCCGGATGTGACAAGCCTACTCTTGGATACCTTGTGACCCAACACAATTCCTTCTCTCAACAAGAAATGACACTTTTCCCAATTTAATACCAACATTGTTTCCTCACACCTTGCAAGTACTCTATTAAGATTGATTTAGCATACTTCAAAAGACTCTAGAAAAACCGAAATGTCAACCATAAAAACTTCTACATAGTCTTCCTCCATATCATGGAAGAGTGCCATCATACATCTCAGAAAAGTAGCTGGGGAATTTCACAACCCAAATGGCATACGTTTAAATGCATAAATGCCATATGTACATGTGAATGTTGTCTTCTCTTGATCCTCGGGTGAAATAACAATCTGATTATACCCTGAATACCCATCAAGAAAGCAGTAATACTCCTAACCAGCCAACCTATCTAACATCTGGTCAATGAAGGGCACCGGATAATAGTCCTTTCTGGTGGCTTCATTTAGTTTCCTATAATCCATGCATATCCTCCACCCATTTACTCTTCTTGTGGGAATCAATTAATTCTTATCATTTATCATCATCCCCTCTTTCTTAAGCACACACTTCACTAGACTCACCCATTTACTCTCCGATATTTGGTACACTATCCATGCATCGAGCCACTTATTCACTTCCTTTATGAATGCATCCTTCATCAAAGGATTCAATCTCCATTGATACTGTGCATTTGACTTAAATCTTTCCTCCATGTATATCTTGTGCATACAGAGAGCTGAGCTTATACCATGGATATCTGACATTTTCCAACCTAATGGTGCTTTTCTCTTCTTGAGAATCAATAATGCTGCTTCAACCCGTTTCTCAGATAATTCTATAGACAAAATAACGGGTGCAGTGTTTTCTTTACCAAAAAATCCATACCTGAGATGGGCCGGAAGCTCTTTTAACTCTAGCTTAGGAGTTCTCTCCATGGAGGGATTAGGTGGAGGTCCTAACACCCTTTTTAATGGATCCCATCTCTCTCCAGTAGTTGCTACTAATGATACAACTAAGAATTGCACAATTTCATATGCCTCATCATCTTCATAGATTTCATCACCTCTCAACACTTGCTCCAGAAGATCCTTAGCCACTATGTACTTAGCTTCTACTCTATATCTATCACACTAATAGCAGGAAACTCCTTATATATCGATGGCATCTTCAATGCTTTGTACATATCAAAAACCTCCACTTTATCATGAGCTCTCATAGTGAGTTGCCCAGCTGCTACATCTATCATATCTCTCCCTGTGGCTAAGAATCGTCGGCCTAACGTGAATGAGACCTCCAGATCAAGCTCAAAGTTCAGCACCGCAAAGTCCACTGGGAAAATTAGATATCCCATCTACACTAGCACATCTTCCACCACCCCTTCAGGTTTGGCTATATATCTATCAGCCAATTGTAAAACTATGGTGGTTATTTTTGAACTACCCAACCCTAGTTTCCTCTACTTTGATTTTAAAATCACTTTATGCTTTCTCCCAAATCACACAACCCTCGAGCATGAATACTCTGACCTATCGTAATGTGCACCGTAAAGTTGACCAGATCTTTCAATTTAATGAGTACCTGTTTTGAGTCCTTGATTTGTACTCTTCAGTAAGTGCAACTCTCTCATATTCTGTCTACCTCCTTTTATTTTCCAGAATCTCCTTAATATACTTCGCATACCTAGGTTTATCCAGCAAAACATCTACCAAAGGCTAGTTAATATGAACTTGTTTCAGCAAAGATAGAAACTTACCAAAACATTCATCATACTTTTGTTTCTTGAACTTTTGAGTAAATGGAAGAGGTGGTCTTGTTGTTGGTTGTACCTTCTCAGTGGGTGCAATTGCTTCATTTTCTTTTGGATCAGCCCTTTTTTGTTCATTCTCTTTTTGCTTACTGCTTCAATGGTGTTTTCTTAGGATCTAGTTCCTCAAATTGTAGACCACTACGAGTACTCACATCATTCACCTATTTTGGGTTTGGATTAGTGATACCAGATAACCCTCCTTGTTGTCTAGAATTTTGAGCACTAGCAAACTGCCCAAATTATTTCTCTAGGTTCTGAGTAGCTAGCTGATTATTTTGCACTTCTGTGGCCAACTGAGCTTGATATGCCATAATTTTCTTCACATGTCCTCAACACTCATATTCCTAGATTACGGTTTAGGTTGTTCCTTGTGCATATGTCCGAAAGCCATGTTGCTAAAATGTGTATTCATCATATTAGGCATGGCAAAGATTTGTGCAGTTAGCAGAATCAAAGCGTCAATCTCTAGTACACATGCAATTTTCTGAACTACCGGTTTTAAACCACTCCCATTCAACTCTGGGTTCCCTTGAGAAATCCGATTAAGCAAGGTGTATAATTCTGCATAAGTCTTCTGTAAAGCTTTTTCACCAGCAGCCAAATCAAGCAAAATCTTGGTGTTTGGCTCCAGACCTTGAACGAAGGTATGTACTAACACCTCATTGGTTTGATGATAATGAGGGCAACTTATCAACATTTATTTGAACCTGTCCCAAGCTTGGTACAAGTTCTCACCACATTTCTGCCTAACGCTTAAACTGTCACTCCTCAACTTAGTTGTCTTTCTAGATGGAAAAAGTCTAATGAGGAATTTCTGTGCTAGATCATTCCAATTGGTGATTGAGTTTCCGGGCTCTGAATTCAATCATCTTTTTTATTCCCCCAACAGAGAAAAGGGGAATAATGTGAGCCTCACATAATCTTTATTCCCTACAGTTGGAATGTACGTATCAGTGATCTCAAAAATGTTTTGAATGTGAACCGTAGGATCCTCATGTCAGAGACTAGTAAACTACCCATTTGAGTGCAATATTTGCACCATACTCTGTTTCAGTTCAAATCTCCACCAGCCTCAGGCTTTTGAATGCAGGACGTCACATTGGTGCGTCATGGGATTTCCATATCTTTAATCTCATCTCATTAACTGCCATTGTTTCAGGTGTCTGTTCTCTTTCCTTAGTTTTATCTATTGGAGATGGTAATTCCCCAATTACCAAAGGAATTGGATATTCTGCATTCCTTAGTTCTGTATTTATGAGTCATTCAGGTTCTAAGAGAGGCACAACAATTCTCGATCGTCGTCTAGTTTGGAGTATCAAGCAACCTACAACAATGAAATTCTAAGATCAAGTTGTCAACACTTGTGTATAACTTTAGAACAAGATAAATCAAATATTTTATAATAGCTAGAGTCCCTGGCACCGGCGCCTAAAACATGTTGCAGTCAAATCGCACACGCAAGTGCACGTGATCGTACAGGCAATAAAGTGGCTCTTGTTAAAGAGTCGAGTATCGTACCCACATGGACTTAATACTGAACTCTATCATTTTCTCCAACTCATCACTCAACTTAAGTACAATTTTTTGATTAGGTAAAAGTATTCAACTAACTAGATTTACTTAAACTAAAGTGTAATGCTTATGATTCAACTTCTTAAGTTTCAAAAAATGATATGGGAAATATCCAGGGTTGCAACTTCTTCTAGGAATCATGCAACCTATGTCATTTAATAACTATTTTTTTAGTATTATCTCATCGGTGAATCACAGGGTTTGATGTATTATCATGATCTTTCGAGCTCTAATCGCCTACGATAAATAAAACCCTAAGTACATCGTTGAGCAAGGATATAATGATTAAATACTGAGCATTAAGTTATCTTCCTGTATCGTGACCCAAGCAAGGTTTCTATGTATGTCTCTATCGTAGAAACGAATCAACCCTAACTATTTAGAATTGAACAAGATTCTTATATACCACGTTCTATTCT
This sequence comes from Solanum peruvianum, assembly GCA_027705065.1. Classification (NCBI taxonomy): domain Eukaryota; kingdom Viridiplantae; phylum Streptophyta; class Magnoliopsida; order Solanales; family Solanaceae; genus Solanum; species Solanum peruvianum. The sequence continues at coordinate 15,995,015 of JAKWJD010001756.1, forward strand.
TTTATTCATCTCTTGAGTTAAATTGGGACAATATATTTATTTCAATGGTGATCAAGCATGAAATACCAAGAGAAAGAACATAAGAATGATTCTTAGATAATTCATAGTAAAACTCTTATCAAATTCAACAGATTTCATTCATCTTGTAGCAACAACCCTAGAACTAGGGTATTTCGCTACTAATAGTCATCAAATGAATCTTACAATGTTTCGAATCATTCAAAGAAGATTGAAAGATAAAAAAAGAGAGTATAAACCATAAAAAATTCAAAGCTTCATTCTCTCAATCTTCACATTCAAAAAATTAGAAAAAGAATAATTGTAAAACTAGAATAAAACCCTATTTATACGAAAAGTCAAACTGACCAAAGTAGGGCTTTAAGTGTGCAACGCGCGATCATAATTAAATCTTTGATCAAGAACAAAAGCCCTATCGCACGATGTGGAGGCCACATGAGGTGTTCTGCCTCGAAATTAATTCTGGATTTGATGTTTCACTTATTTGTTTGCAACATGAGGACAACACTTAACTGCCTTTGAAGCATTTCCTCAGCGTATTCCTTGCTTCCTTTTGTCTTAAATCTCCATATTGCTTCCTTTGCTCATTTACGGGAGTATTTCTTCAACACTTAACTTCCTTTGCTCATTTACGGGTGTAAACTTAACGACTAAAAACTAGGAATAAATATGGGCTTACTTAGCATTATAGGCATATAAATATGTCCATATCAATATTAAGAATAGATAAAATAGAATTTTGAAAAGTTGATATCTGAAAAGGTTATTGAACTGTAAAATTTGTCTAGAAAAGTGATTGAGATTTGTTTTATATCAATAAAATTATTCAACATAAGACTTTTTATCTACAAAAATAACTCAACTATACCGGATTTTGAAATAGTGGAATTTTTTTATGCATTGCTTTATAAATCTATTATAATCCAAGAAAATTTTGTCTTTAAACATTTTAAAATGGTTTACCAATGATACTTTACATTTTTCACCATTTATTCTATGATGAAAGCATGGTGCCACATGGTCTTTTGTGCTGGGAGTTGTTAGTTGTAGTGATCCTATTGGTCATTTGCGTGTTGTTATGTGATTCTATGGTTACCCCTTTCAAAGCTTTATTATAGTATTTATGGTGTGTTGGGATGTGTGGCATGCTTTCTAATGTGGTTGGAAGTGAGTTCTGTAAGTTTTTCCCGTTTTTGGAGGTTTTTAAGTAGCGGTGTGTATCGATTGGTTTGATTATGTTTTAAGCATTATCAGTTTGGTTTATGGGATTTGGGGTCCTAAATATGCTAAATCGATAACTAAACTAATAAGATATTTGCTATCGGTTGTCGATTTGTGGGTTTTTTGTCTTTAACGATTCAATTTTCTGTTTAACCAATAAGAAAATTCTTTCAAAACAAATATATTACTTGTCCAATAATTTGACGCGATACATGCATGCACCAAAAAAAAAACAAATCAGACTAACTTGCAATAATAAAGACTAAAGTAATACTGAAACCTAAAGGGTAGAGGCCAGATTAAGTGGCGTAAATTGTGTAGGGCCCTTATATTATAGTCTATTATAGTCTATATTGTGTAGAGCCCTTATATATATATATATATATATATATATATATATATATATATATATATATATATATATATATATATATATATATATATATATATATATATATATATATATATATATATATATATATATATATATATATATATATATATAAAACATCTCGCTAATTAAGCTTGAATTAGAAAGTGTCATTATTCAAAAGAATGAAAAATCTAGAAAATTGTTTAGGTTAAGTTAAGAGTGAGTTTTTGATAAACTTGAAACAAGCATACCGCCTAGCTCAGGATTAGTTAGGTGTATTTTTGAGTAATTATCTCAAACCAAAGAAAGAGTTTTGTTTTTACAAACATATGAGCTAAGTATATTTTGGGAGTAGTATTGAGCACTTATATGGGGACAAGTTTGAGTTCAGATAACTCACGTCTCCATAAACCATGAAGCCATCATGTGTAGCAAAGGATCATAATTTCTAGATTACTCCTTAAGATGCTTTTAGAATAGACTAGTGGATCCACTTAGTTAAGACGTCCTATATGACGACAAAGTATGACAGCGTCGGTAAGACGTTGTATCACCACTTAGGCTCATAGTGGTGGTTGTCGGTTAGAGAATCTCCTAGAGAAATGATATTACTTTATTATATGAGTAAAGTTGAGTTTGTTATTGCATTTTCTTCAAAGAGCTAAGTTACTTTCTATCATTTTAAGAGCTTTCTATATATTGCATATGTTTTATTGCTTTATAATGAGTTATATTATTCAAAAGTTGAGTAAATACAAGGTAAGTGTTCCTTTCAGAATCTTCTCAAGCCTATGTTATTTAAGCATTCCAACTCGCATACTCGTACATTCAATGTATTGATGTCATATGGCCTACATCATCTTATGATACAGACACATGTAACTAGGATCAACTTTAAGCGCCTCATAAATCCAATTAAGCACTTAGAGTCAGTTGGTGAGTCTCTTAGCTTTTCAGAGGATTCTTTTTATTGATTTCAGGATTTTAGTTCATTAGCATGTCTTGGGTTTCCCCACATCCATTGTGAGTTTTAGAAGATTCATAGATAGACAATCACTTAGTTCATTTGTCTTTACTTTGTTATTGGCTTATTTTTAGATTTGAGTTGCCTCTTTGTCTAAGTTAAATGTTTTTTTAAAACATTATTATTTAAGTTTGATACAATTGAGTTATCTTGCATTTGAGTTCTTATCTTAATACTTAAATTATTTTGTTGAGTACGTAGGCCAGGCCAATGATTTGCTTAGGGCTATCAATGGTTCTCGAGTGCCGGTCACATCCAAGGTGTAGGCTCGGGCATAACATTTATGCATCACTAAAAGTTAAAAGTAGTAAATTCTTATATTCTTAGTGGTTATCAGTTAACTCAATAACCAAATATTAAGTAATCAATATCAAGCCGATAATCCAATAATATTTTTTTTATAAAACCATTGAATCGTTACCCCAATAACGCAATAAAAATAAAATAATAACACTTTTTAATTTAGTTTATCAGTCGATTAAGTATTTGAAAACCTCTATTTTTATGTGAAACAAATGATTTTGGTCAACATTCAGAGATCTGTTGTCATATGATAATATTCCAGTTCCATATACTCCATCAGGTCCTTTTTGGGTTAGTGACACGGTTGGTTTGGGTCTTGAGGCCTTTGATATGAGTTTGAGAAGTTAGGCATGAATTTTCTTAAAGTTTCTCAAAGGCTTGACTTCGGTCAATAGTCTTGGTAAATATAATTGAACGAGTATTCTGTTAGTGCTATTAGATCTGTAATGTCCAATTTGAGCTAGAACTACTTTTGGTACATATTCCAAAGTGACCAGCGTGACTTTGTAGCATTTGGTGTTTTGTTGTTTTTCTAGGTTTGTGCAAGTGTCGACTTGGTCAATATTCAATCAAAATGACATCCGCTGATTGTTTTATCAATTTAGTTGATTTGGGAGTATCAATTTTGGTGGATTAGAATAGTTTGCTTGCATTCACGGGGTTCCAACTTAAAGTTTAGATGATAAAGCCTTAATAGTGCATCATGGTTTGTTCTTTGCAATCCTGAGTCTTGGGTCGCATTTGCGGAGGGAAGGGAATTAATAAATTGTGTTCGCAGGATTAGAGATGCACTCACAAAGGTCCTAGAGTTAAGACACCCGTGTTCATGAGACATGATTTGCGTTTGCAGAGGGTTAGTTGACCTAATTTTTTTTGCGTTCACTTGCAAGTTACCGCATTCACGGAGGGTTGATCAACTTGACCATTGTGTTCACTGACAAGGTCCCGCGTTTGTAAAGGCAAATGGATAGCAGTTAAATATTTATTCATGAACTCATCATACATATTCCAAAAAGAACTCATTTTTTAGATGACTTAGAGACATAATTGAAGACTAAATCATCTAGGAATTGATGGTTAAGCGTGCGGGTGCACTTATGGTCTCGATAATATTCTATAAAACAACAAGTTTCATTTGTTTTTCCTCTTAAATTTCCATTTTTGTCATCTTTGAGCTTAAATGTGGAGGGACTGTTTTGAGCTTGTTAATGTTTGGATAGTTCTCATTTTCAAGGCACAAGTTCCTTGAGCTTATCAAGACCTTGTGACGAAGTTGGTTTTGTGATTTCACGTACGTGTCCCCATAATATTATCTTAACCCAATTTCAATTCTTTAATCTTTTATTGCAATATGGGTATCATTTTTCTTGCTTTTATTATCTCAATGCTAATTTGATAGCGTGACATCATCATAGGCCTTTCGAAAGGGAATAATTGGAAGTATGTGCCACTAATGATATTGAGCCTAGGTCCCTCGACAAAATAACAGTGCAGAAGTAAAAGTGCACAAAATAAATAACACAAAGTAAAACAGGCACAAGTGTTTTACGTGAAAACCTCGTTGCTCAAGGTAATGATACTGTGACCTTTCACACACGATTTTCGAATTGTTTTCACTAATCTCTTCAAGAAAAATAAAAACACAATGTAAATTTTCAACCGTGAGATTAACACCCTAATCCCACACTAAGTAATATTGATATTACTAGACTGAAATCCTATTGCCCACTAAGCCAACTAACTCTAGTTGATCTAGATTTTTAAGAACCCCCAAGGCTATCTCTAGCCACCAACTCCTATCTCCAAGACATGATCTAACAAGCAGGAAATCTGTTGCACCACACATAAAACTACCTCTAGTTGACACTCCTAGGTTACTCTCCCAATAGAACACCAATACAATGGTGTAAAAAGGCTTGACAAAAACTTAAAAGATTTGACTAACGAACTTTAGTTAATACGACTCATACGAAATATTTAAACAACCAAATGATGTACTATCCTTTATAACTTAGGAGTAGATTTACAATGTGAGCACATAAGATACAAAACATAAAAAACAACAAGACTCTTCTTATTCACTCTATTAGGTCCTTTGTTGAGTTAAGCGGTTTTCTTCCTTGTAGATGACTTTCTCTTTGAAAGCTTAAGAATTTTTGTTTTCCGAATCTTGAGTTTGTTTTTTATGTTAAGGGATTATATCAAATGAAAACAAACTCCTTAGGATCGCACATTGGCTGCTACCTCTCTGGAACGACGTGCACCTACCGCATCAAAGGTGTAAGCTTTTTTGACATCTATCTTGTAATCTTCTCACATACATAGTATTGTAGGGACCACATCTCTTGCAGAATTTTCTTAGTATATTCTTGAGAAGATGTGCTCGCTCTCTCAAATTTTGAATGAACGAATTATTTTGTTGTTTGTCATGTTGACTTCAACTATAAAGAGTTATTGACCGTTGGAAAAACAACTTTGTCCATTCTGATTAGTGTAGTACGCTGATGCCTAACCAACCTCTGCCACGACAAATTTACAGTTGTACCCTATTATTGATATAGACAAGAGAACTCTCCCAAGGACCACATCTCTGCATTCGTGAGACACTGAAACAGACACTCTCGTTCGCTCTTCCTGTTGGTGTAGTACATAGATCTTTTCAGCAACCAAATGGCATAAAAACTTTACAGTTGTACCCTATTTGAATCTGGACGAGAGAACTCATCCAAGGATCAGGTCTTTACATTTGTGAGGATCATCAAAACATCTAAAATATAGCATTTCCTCTTTTTTGATGATGACACACAAATATTCCTCACACAGAGTTTATTCTTTCATTTAATGGTCAACTATCCCAATAACAAGATCTAATTCGTTGTTAGATCTTTAAGTTTGTTAAATCATTAAAACTTAAGATTAGCTCCAAAATAACATTTTCCAAAATTATTCACCAACCAGTTCCCCCTATAAACAAGAACTCCTCAGGTACCTGGAGTTTCATCATCCCGAAGTTTGACAAATCATCAAAATATCATTTCCCCCTTTTTGATGATCACAAACAACCTCTTCCCCCTATTAGCATGACCATGTCCTCTTCAAGTAGGTAAAATTGATTCCCTCTATAGGCATGACCATGTCCTATTCAAGTAGCTAGAATTTATTCCCCCTAACATCATTGATCTCGTTTGTCACAACTGAGGAGCACCCCCTAGAAGTAATATGGATTTGACCTCTCGGAGGTCTTATACAAGCCCATAGTCATCATTCATCACATCAACATAGTAAATTTAGCAGAAAATTTAAAACTTTTCATTGCACCTCATACGCTACAATTTTACTTCATATATATATATATATATATATATACATAAAATATAAGTATAATACATATATAGACTCTAAGTCCCTTTGTCATCTTAGACAAAACAATATTAGAATACATTAGGGATACGACCCTTAAGACATAATACAAAACTATACACTATTTAATAGACATTACAATGAGGACATTAGGACATCCTTGGAACTTAAGGATTCCTTTCCTTGATCTTGGAAATCACCTATCAAGCTCATCATCATTCAAGACATCCTTTAGGCATCCATAACCTATACTTTCTGTAAAATGTAGAGAAAAATGGAATTAGCACAAGAATGCACAAAGTATGGTAACCATGCAAAAACATGCATTTAAAAGAGATCTTTATCTTGAAAATCATATTTGATGCCATTTTGAGTAAATCTTCATAAAACCTGTAAGCAATAGCATTTACATAATTTTCATAATTCATATAAACATAATCAAAGTCCAAACATCATAGAAAAACACATATAGAATTTAAGCCCAATTTGAAGTCACTTTACAGTGAGCTCAATATCTTTACATTGAACTATTTATTTTGAATTCATTAGTCTCCCAAGTAATTCTTTAGGGATACTTAGTGCAATGTATCAGCTTAGGAAGACATGAAAAATCATACATATCATCTACACAAGACAACACATATCATTATAGATGTATAATACCACATAGACATAGTTAAGTCAAGACCTTCATCATATAGTCAACAAGATCAACATAATGCATAAAGACTCATATCATGCACATCTTCATAACAAGTATACAAATACTACACTGTGATGCATAAGGAACACATACATAGTGACATGCATTAGAACACCTTCCTAGAACTTCCTAAGGAGCTACTTGTGCAATGTCTAGATGGGTTCATTACTTCCACCTATCCTAAGTAACCTCATTTAAGTCATTCTATTTAGGGTCCTAGTTATTTAACTTCCATTGTCCATTTTACTATAGGGAAACTATAGCCTTAACCGACATAGACCATGTGATGATAAACATGGAATCTAGTGTCATAGAACCCCACACCGAAAGGAGGTGGTCTACCGGCCAAAGTAGAACCAAATGTGACATATTTTTCTAGATGGATCCACTAGCTAGTATCCTATGGTGGCAACATAGTTATGGAACTTGGAGGTACTGTGAAACTTTCAAGATTAAGCATTGTAGTTATTCACTTATGGAAACCCTATTTATACCCATTGAGACATTGTGGTTATCCACCTCATGATATTTATAGTGACCTACCTTCCTATCATAGGAAGGGAAACACACTCATATTCAAGATCATTCGGTACTAAGCTAAGTTCCCTTCATTGAAAACCTTTATTATACTTTTACTTTATAAATCATAGGTTTAGGAGAGTCATCCCCTCATATGCTTAACTCATATGTCATTGATGGAATTTCATCAACCTAATTCATGTAAAGAATCCATTCAAACAAATATAGCATATCTAAAGCATCATATAGTATAGGGTACACATGAATACACCCTTGAAAGCCCCTCTCTTTACTAGATACATGTGTGTGTGTATACATATATATGAGAAAACCTTTCACATAACACATTAAGTCACACAAGTTCATACATACATATTCATACATATAGAAACCAAAACTAGAACTATCCTATAAAGGTACACATGTGCGATGCATAGGCAAAGTCCCATACCCTTGCCCATACTAGTACAACTATCAAGAAATCCTAGTAAGGAATACATAACATACTTCACATACATATACTTTAAATGCATAGTAGTAGACATTAGTGAATATGAGAACAACCTTTCATTTAGACACCATGACCTATACTACGTGTAATATGCATGTGAGTGAGTGTGTGTGTAAATTGGTCAACATGATCACATAATGAATATCAACAACATATTGAGGAATCCACCCTTTTATACCATAATATATCTTCAAGCATAAACCACAGAACACACAATAGCATAGGAGACAAGCCAATTTCATATTACACTTAAGACTCCTAACTTGTGCTATTCATGCATTCACATAGGGGCACATAGACAAGGGATTATTTAACCAGTTTTACTCATCAATGGAAGCACTTACACTTCACTCTAACATGGATATATACATGCTTACACAATAGCCATACAACCTAAATCACGACTAAAATAGGAAAGTAGGCATAAGCTTCACATAGTATCATCATAAGCACATGCTCATATATTCATAAATTAGACTTCATGTCCATGGTCAACACATATATAGATTGAAAATAAAGTAAACACCGCCACGATAAGTGGACCATACCACACAATGCTATACAAGGCTTTATCAACTACAATACTATAGGGAAAGTAGAAGAGATAAACATTCTTATCAATTTCTCACCCTTTGATCATCATTTATCAATAAAACTTACTCATAAACAATTCATTTATATGGAAGTAGCTAAATGTATTTTAATCATAGAAGAAACCATGTACAAGTCGCTACAAGATCATACTATAACATAATACAAGGCTCACATGTACTAGGAAGTAGAAGAACATATATATTTAATCCTATTCACTTGCATTGATCATAAATTATATTTAATTAATGGAATAAGTCTAGTGAAGTATATAATCATACACCTAATCATAAAGAAATCATGGTTAAAACACTTCAAGATCAAGCTACAACATAGGCATTAAACTTGTCAATTCGTAAGGGTAGAGAGGGGCAATTAACCAACACTATTGATTCTCTAAGGTATTGATCATCAATCATATTTTATAAATAATGTAAATATTAGGAATTATCTAATGAAATCATAGTCTAGAGGAGACACTACTACAATGGTCATTAAGGTCGACACAAACATGCTTCATATAAGGAGTTCGTGGAAGGTATGTTTACATAGGTTAATCCTATTCAAACTATCATGAATTGAATAATATTGTGTTCATTACATATAATTCATCCTCATATTTCCTTATAGGCAGCATCTATAGACATTAACCATGATCAATTCATATAATAACTAACCTAACGTCAAGATCACAAGTTACAACTCCATAGACTAGAAGAACCTATATTAACTCAAACAAAGCCTTCTTTATTTTGATCATACAAGATTTATATCCACCATTCAACCATAATATTGAACTAAAAGAGTAGATACAAGAACCACAACACAATTGAGTTCAACATTTAATCATAAAAGGACCATGTTACAGTGAACTCCTAGAACACAAAGCTAGTCATGTTCAATTCTTCATCCATGGATCCAAATGGATCCTTAATAATAAAATAAAGATCAAATAATGTAAATAACAGTATATACAACAACTTAAACGTAATAGAATCATAATTCAATCTATAACAACACAAGATCATAAAGCCCATGCAAGGCTAAATCATTTTGGTGATAGAGCATGGGTTCATCATGCAATTTCATTGAAAATCAATTAAAAATAAGTAGATAATCCTCAATAAATTCATATTATGCCTTTGAAATCTGTTTAAGAAAGAACCCATACAAAATTTAAAAAAGAAAGGAAGTGTTTGATCATTTTTTTCTCTTTTGAAATTTTTGAGAATGGCTCTATAGATTAAAAGATAACTAGAGATGAAGATCACCATACCTTTGTCTAGTTGAAAAACTCTAAAACTTGATTATTCGTACATATAAAAAACCTCTCCAATCAGTTCTTGAGCTTCACCAACAATGGAGGTTTGAAGGGAAATATTTTTGGAGGGAAAGGCTTCAATCGTGTGAGAGGATTGTAGAATGGGGTTATCACGTTTTTGATGACTTCTATACACCCAAAAATAGATAAATAAATCTATTAGGGTCATTTTAGTACGTGGGGTGAATTTACCATTCACCCCTTTTAATTAAAATAGACAGTGCCTGCAACTTACAGTGCACCAACAACGGAGGCAATGATGAGGCGTCATGCTGTCGACTGTTCATGCCTTGCTTCCGTCTCCTGGCACTTAGCCAAATTCTTGGCTTGTTAATTGACCCAGGAAAGTGAAATTCAATGGGACTGACTCAATGGGCCGTTGGTTGACCAATTATCCCTTGTTGGGTCCATCAATCGACATTGCCCAGGTAGTGTCTTCGACAACCTTGAGTCTTTCTTTTGGGGCCTCCAGCGGGGCCCTTTAGAAGTCGTACCTAGACGTTTCCAACGTCATTACCGACTTTAACTATTTTTAGAACTTCCACATAAATTTAATCCAAAAAAAACACCTACAAGACGTCAAAACAGGCCAAGCCCCATCAAGACACACGTTAAGCATCCTAAGGGCTATCTTTTGAACGCCTTGGACGTTCTTGGTCGTTTGACCTCCAAACTTCTCAAAACTTAATATAATATAATTTAACATCATTATAAACCATTTAATTAATTAATAAAATCATTTCATAAAAATTTAAGTATGCATAGACATGTGAGGCTTGGTCGTCCCTTGACGTTCGACTTCCAAATCACTTCAAACTTTGACACTGCCTCTAAACCATATAATAAGACATTTTATATCCTTATAAACTTAATACAAAAATGTTAGGTTCTAGACACCCTATCTAATTTTGGGTTCTTACATGATTACCTTAACAATTGTTCCCCTTTTGACATCATAAAAAAAGGTTAAAGCAGTAATCTAGATGACAAACATGCAATTCAAACAAATTCATGGACACTTGGAAAACATTGAGCATGAGTAAAAAGAATGTATAAAGTAATGAGACAAGTTAGTATAAACAAGATTTTTATCATCCATAAATAAAAGTTCAACAATCAAAGCATTGCGAATATGATTATGAATGAAAACCTAAACAATGCCCAAAAAAGAGGAATCAGGACTAACATAGAATGTAAGGAACAGAAGGGATAACTGAGAGGCAAGGGATTTAAAGAATATTATTAACCGAGTATATATCTTAGCTTTGTATTTTTAGAATCCTATTTTGAAGCTCACATTCTTTTTCTGCCCGACCTTTTTTTCCCTGGTCCTTCGAATTGTGCAGTTTCATAAGTTGAGCCTTAAGGCAAACCATTTTAGTATCCCTGTTAGTAATAATAACTATCATAACTTCCAATGCAAGCCTGAGTTTCTCATAATAGAATGATTAGTAGAATTAAACTTACTCAAGGACTTCAAGATAAATAAATCAATAATTAAGGACCTAATTTTTTTATTTTTCCCGAACACCCTCCTATTCAAAATACTTTGAGAACATACTTTTCATTTCTTAGTATATCAACCTTTTCCTCTTTTAACCTCATCTTTCTCACCATCTTCTTTTTTCTTGTGGGAACCTGGTCCCTCTTCACACTTTAAAACATCTTCGTCAGACAATTCTCCAATAAGAATAGAGGGTTTACACATTTGAAGTGTTTTTGAGAAAGTAGAATAGAAGGTTTTGACAATTTCTAATTTTGGAAGAGGTTTTGAAAAGAAATATGAAGTATAAAGGTAGTGAAAGAGAGTACTATGTGAAATAAGGTGTCACTGTGGTATTCAAAGGATGGTACAATGGTCAAATACCTGAATGCCATACGTGTGGCAATTGCAACGGTTCTCATTGGTAATTCAAACTGCAATGTTAAGAGTGCTAACCTTCGAGAACGGACCAAGTCCCTCTTTATAGTTTGAATGTGATTTCCTAGATTTATCTAGACTGTTTTTTTCCCTTCAGCCCTTTTTCCATGTGTGTATACCTGCAAATGGTATGAGACTAAATTTTCCAAAACATACATAACTAAAAAAATGAGAATACCTTCTCCATTTGTATAGTCATGAGAGAGTTTATTGCTTAAGGAAGGATCCATTCAAGAAGCAACATTCTCATTATCAGTTTGATTATTTCAACTAGATCTTTAAGAGCTTCAGGCTGTCGCTTGATCCACAAGAGTTGATCCCATCAAGCTGCAATTGCTACATTCTAGCCTAAGTTGTTGAAAAATAAAATGAATCTTACATTTTAGTTCCCCATGTATCGAATGACCTTTCTCATTTAGCAAGAAAGAAGTAGCTGCTATTGATTGAAATAGGAAGAAGATAATGTCACATCCAGGTAGCACCCCCTAGACGTAAACGGTGTCTTTATTCTCGGAGAGGAATAAGACTAGCCTCTTAGCATTCATCATTACATTCATAGGTTAAAAAGTGATGAAAATTTAAAACTTTTCATCTATGTATACTTTCATGATGTTTAGTTAGACCTCTCGTTTACACATAATATATTCATAACGAGTATACATAGACTCCTCCTATAAGAACATTACATAGTCTTATACTTTTATGTGACATATAGACAACATATATAATATAGTGTTCAAAAGGAATTTGTCATATTAAATTATTTAAATGGAATAGACCAATATGGGTGTCACGACCGGAATCTAGACCCCAGATGAGACCGGCGTCGTTGACCTCTCAGAGGTCGTAGCCAAGCCTACATACGTCTTTCTTACGTCATCTATGTTAATTTTAGAGGAAAATTTGAAAAATTTTGTTTCTTAGAATGCATGTAGGTCATGCTACTTAAATTCATAACGTTCATAAATCAGCCATCTAATATAGAGATAATCAAATGAAAGAAACAGTAGATAATTCCATTAAACTTATATTTTTTCACAAACGGCACCTATACAAAGTCTGAAATAAAAGTGGAAAGAAACACCACTGGAACATGCTCCACTAGATGAATCCTACATCTAAGATATATAATAGCGGTAGACATCCTCAAAAGTATGAGGGCCTACCAAGTTTGGATGAAAGCTCCACGTCCGGATAGTTGCAACGTAAACCTGTAAGCTTTAGCGTTCACATGTGCCTGCACCTAAAATTGTAGAATTGTATGGTATTAGTACACACTTGTACTAAGTATGGGTATATGCAAGAACACACCAAGGACATGCATGAGTAAGAACAACTCTTTCCTAAAAACACGATTAAGGAAAGTCAAGTTAGTGGACTTGCAAAAATGGGATTAGGAAAGTTAGTGAGCTTTCCAAATTTTGATTAGGAAAGTTATGCCATGAGAGTAACATGCATCATCACACTTATTATATTGCACACAACATATAACATCTTACACATTGCACATAACATATTGCATATAACACATAATATCTTTCATATCATTCATTAATATGCCATGACTTGACATTAAGACTTCCCAAAATGAGGGCTCAACATATGGGACCTCAACCAGGGAGCCTTCTTTAGCAAACACAGAGTCTGCTTCGTTCATTCATATGTACTTCATTTCATTTCTTTCATAGGCTAGTGTACCTAGGATATAATTTAAGACTCATCGGGTTCGATGTGCAATGATCAAGAATGACCTAGTGTCATTACTTAAGTCTAGCTCACCTCTTGATCATCCTATTCTAACACCTTTGGTATCATTCATTTCATTATGTGCATAATTTGAGGCTGGCCTCATTCATTCATTGGGAACTTTACTTTAACCGACATAGATCATGTGAGTATCATGAAATCCAGTGTCTCTCCCACACCGAAAAGAGGTGTAATCACTGGCCAAAGTGACCAAAAACATGCTAGCCTACATAGGAATTGAACCCCACCAGAACCCTATATTGGCAATATAGGTTCGAAGACTAGGAGATATAAGGAGACCCATACTCGGAATGCTGGACAACCTCATATCGTAAGAGTTATGTGAACCTCCGCCCTTTCCAAAAGAAGGCATCACCGCTCATAGCTAGTCTATCGGTGCTCAGTATAAAGTTCCATTACATTCAACTCATACGTCATGGAAGCTGACTTCTAGTATGAGGACATCATCGCTCAATAGATTATTTCTCGTATCATCATTATTATTAAGTGTATATTAATCTCAATACTTTTATTAGAGTGTTCATTAACTTTACACTCTCATAGGTGAGTACGTTTTGGTAACATTTACTTAGGCTCATTTGATATTTCTCTCATTTTTTACATTAGCCTCTTATCATGTTGTCACCACATTCCTTAACTTTAGCACATTTTCTCTTCATAATTACTAACCCCTTATTACGTGAATGTTCATTTCATCATATGCCAATGCACTTGGACATTTAGTGTGTTTTGAACTCTTACTTAACCCTCCAAGGGTTTGATCATTTCATTGTTTATTTCATCATATGCCAACGTACTTGGCCATTTAGGGTGTTTCACACTCTTACTTAACCCTTCTAGGGTTTCATCATTTCATTACATACATCTTAGGTTCACTTACTTTTACACGTATGCTAGACTTATGGGTCTATATATACAAGCCATGAGGCTTCATTCATAGTTCGTTCAAGTGATTCATATCTTCCTAAGATTATGTGGTATAAGACTTATGCATCTTGTACATATGCCAAGATCTCTGTTTCGATCTAAGTAGGCAACATTTTTTTTGAACATTTAATTCAAGTATGACTTATGTATCAATATGGAATTTGGTCTAGGGAACCCGATTTCGAATTCCTTGGACAACACTTACATTTTTGTTTATTTTGGTCTGATGCACACGACTTGGGGACCCAAGATTGGGCCCCAAATCTTTAATTTCATTTTCTTCTTGATTTCTCCCTTTATTTTTTTCGTTCATTAGGACTTAGAGGATGTGGGATCGAACCCCCACAACCTCATTTTCTTTTTATTTCCTTTCTTTAATTTCTGTCCTCTTTGCCGAGGGGGTGTGAGTCGGAACTCCCACATCCCCACTTTAATTTATCTCCTTAATTTTCCTTGGTTCTACCTAGAGGTGGTGGGTTCAATTCCCACATGCCTAAACCTTTTATTTTTCTTTTTATTCCTCCTTAAATTTGATTGAGAGGTGGTGGGTTGGAATCCCGCTCCTTCATTTCTTATTTTTTATTTCATTTTCGGATCAAGGCACATGGGTTCGAATCCCACATGCCACATTCTTTTATTCTCATATTATTTCAATGATTTTTAACATGGTGAAGTCACGGGTTCGATTCTCAGTGGCCTCACATATTTTAATTCGTTTTCACATATCATGCTAATCCCCTTAGCTTGGCCGAAACTCATTAACAAGATGCAGGAACTTTTTGCAGCCTAGTTTCCCACTTCTTTCACATTAAATGTTTAGATGTTTTAAGTAGTTTTTAGTGAGTTCTTTGTGCATTTTCATGGATTCATTTGACTATTGTTTTACAATCAAATCAATATTTTTACATCACTTATGAACATCACGATTTAAGCAAGTTTGTGCGCATGAAATACAACTATAAACATGTCATTTTTCGAACTTGAATCCAAGAGAGTACATACCGGCTACACATTGCACACACATCATTTTTCACATAATATCGGAGAACATGCTCAATATTCACATAATTCATAACATACATACATAAATATAATCATCATGAAAAAACATTACATCCCTAATTTCTACCATCAAACATACCCAACGTATGATTCGATGGGATCTAGTGACAAGGACATGCAATGGGGAACAACCCTAGTTTAAGGAATAGATTCGTCTGAACCTTAAGGGGGCTCTTGGGAAAGGGACCAAGAGAGAAGAGAACCCATACCTTTTTGACGTTCAAACCTTGACTTGCTTCCCAAAACATTCTCCAAAGATCACGTCTAAATCCCCTCAACTTCAACACCAATTCAACGGACAAACCCTCTCTTTGCCTAACGTGTTTGATTAGCGTTTGTTTCTTATATTTTCGTGTGAGTTCTTCAAGTGTGAAGAAATTTGGTCAATTTTATTTTCTTGTAGTTCTTTAGGCATAGAGAACGTGAAAGAGGAGAGATAATGATTGTATGTTGAGAGATAGACGTGAGTAAGGAGAGTTTTCTTACGATTAGGATTAGTTTAGGACTTAGTCAAATAAGTTTTAGTTAAATGGTAAATATATGATTTCCCTTTCATTTTAAGTCAGCCAATAAATATTAATTAATTAAATTAATTACCAATTTAAGTAAAAACAATTTAAATCATTGCTTCCACCTAGGTTCGAACCCTGGTGGAGCAATACTTCACTTCAAAGGCAAATTTTCGGCCCTCTCTCCCAAAAATACCCCTCCACATTATTAATTAAATAATTAATTACATATATAAGGTAATTACGATACTACCCTTAGCCTGGAAAAAGACCATTTTACCCCTAAACCCTCCAAATTTAAGATTCCCCCTTTTGAAATTCGGTAAAGACTCATTCGAGTAAATCTTCATATTTGGGAGCCCTACATTGCTCGACCCAACCTTTCCTAGCTCAACAAACTTCCCAAGTTAGTTGGACTGGATGTCACAAGGGTTCAGAGGTCAGGATCTACGTGCATCAATCCGTGTGAAGTCGGTCTAATCGGAGGCATTCTAGAGACATTAAGCATTATTTAGCATAGCCATTTTTAGGGTTGTTATAATGGACAAAGCCATTACAGAAATGTAGAAATGCCACTTAGATCTTACGATAATATCTTGAATTAACATGAATGAAATTATTGTCTTTAGGCTATAACAATGTTACATAGGTAGGGTGATAGAAAAACATCATCATCGGAATATGAGGACATACCCGCACTTGGAGAAATGATCCAATCCTTCCTTCAAAGTGGTCACGAATCCTTCAACGACTGGAATCTAAAATGTTGGGGAAAAGGGAGAAATGCGTTTAGCACATCACTTATAATAAGTATAGTATCATATGAACATACAACATAGAAATTATGCCAAAAAGGGACATTTATTCGAAAGTATGAAAAGTAACTTTGGAAATACCTTATGCACATTCAAGAACCAATACAAGTAAATAAGCACATATTACTTAAGTCAAGACCATGTACATTAAAAGACCAACAATACCAAGTGTAGTCAAGTCAACATGCATATCAACATAACACACATAATCAAGACAACTCTATCATCATTTAATAATATCAACAAGCATAAATAAGACTTCATAACATCATATCCTAAGGAAGACCATCACTCATACACCCCTATTAAGTCTACTAGTTCAATGACTAAGTAAGGACCCATAACCTCACTCAATTAAGTATACCCAACAAGAACTATAAGAAATATCCAAATTTACGTAATATATCATTAAGAGTAGAAATCATCATACTTTAACAATAGAGACCAACCACATGTTCGTAAGTGAAACTAATATCACATAGTGTCATTAACATGTAAGATCAACATATACATATAATTTACATCTACAAGCATATAAGCACATAAGAAAATTATTCTAAGACTTCCCTCATGGCTAACTAGTGCAATGTATAGGTAGAGTCTCATAAACCTACCTACACTAAGAGAAACCCCTTAGGTCATCCTAGTTAGAGTTCACTTTATTGCTACGGTTTACCATTGGGAACATCTTTTATCAACCGACATAGACCATATGAGCTAATGTGGAATTGGGTGTCATGGAACCCTACTCCAAATTAAAGGTGGACTACTTGCCAAGGTAGTACCAAAACATGAACATAGTATCTAGGTGGATCCACTAGATAGTATTCCTATGGGGGCAACATAGTTCAAGAACTAGGAAATATATTTGGGACCCTCTTTATTCTACATACATTATAGTCTCAAATCTCATGAATATATTAGTGAACCTACCCTCCCTGTGTGGGAAGGAACACTCCTCACTTCAAGTTCACTCGGTGCTAAGCTAGAGTCCCTTTAGAAATGTCTTTCATTAATAATCATAACTTAGTTTAGGTCATAGGGGTGTACCCCTTATATAGTCATATTCATAGCTCAATAGGAATTGCATGACTATATCCTTTCAATGCAATTCACACCTGTGAGGTTAGCATATTTGCATTACTATGTCATAATAAGGCACATAGGCAAATTCATCACCAACCTTATATCATTACATCTTAGCCAACAACTTACAAGCCATAAATCAAGACATTTCAATTCAATATCATACCAACCCTAATCAATTTTTTTGTAACGTATACTTCAATACAACTTCATCACTAAACACAATTAATCATAATGAGAGAAAATGTTTGAGATCACAAGACTTACCCCAATGTCCTTCACAAGCCATAATCCAAGGTTTTACCATCAACCATCTAGTTCAACCCAATAATGGGTGTAATATCATCACACAATAGTAATTAACACAATAATGAAGTCAATTGAATCACTACACATCATTTCATTACTAGTTCATAACCTAGGGTTAGGAACTTGGGTCAATTTCATGACCTATTCCACGAACTAGGTTAATTCATCAAGAACTAGCATAACTGAATCATACTACACCATAATAAAATTATAATAATCAAAATAAACAATAGACAATATAACTTAGAATATCAAATTCGTAATAGAATAAAACCCACTTGAAACTTATCTTTTTTTAAATCAATTTTGGAAGAACCCTTTGGGAAAAAGAATCCCAAAGGTGAAAGGATCTCATACCTTGTTAATTGTTGAAGTTTGATGGATAAAAGCATCCTTCTTGCAGCTATAATACTTTGACCTAGAATTTCAATGGAGTTCTTCTTTTCGGGAGAGCGGAAGAAAAGAGAAGGAAGAGCAAATTGTGTTTTGGGATTGAGAGGTGTTAAGTGAAGTTTTAGACTTAGGGCAGGTTATATAGTTAATTAACTAACCTGATTAAGGAACGCCTAATCATTAATTAAATCCCTAACTAACTAACTTAATTAAATGAATTAACTAATACTTGACAGCAAAATAGTGACCCTGACCTACGAGACCCCCACCTATGGGTCGTAGGTCAGTCGACAGTCAAGGCCCCTTCCATGCTGAACATCCGTCATTTTAGTCAGAGACTTGCCAAAACTGACCCCTTCATGAAAATGGCTAAGTGACCATTGACGGTATCCATTGACGCCTCGTTTATTAGTCCACTCCTTGTAGCTTGTAACCGTCGATGGCTACTGTCTCAAGACAACTTTTAGCCACAGTGCAAGGGTCCTCCAGAAGGACCCTTTGGTTGCTCCTTGAGAAGTCGTACCCAAACATTTTGACCCTAAGCCTACTTAATACATGTGATACACCTTTTCACCAAATTTTATCAATTTACGACTCTTAAAACCTTGTCAAATAGGCTAAGTCACTCTAGAACCTTTTACACTATTCTCCCGACGTCATGGACGTTCTTTGACGTTTTGTCTCTAAAACTTCCTAAATGACATTTATACATGATTATTGACCTTGAAATATTTTTAAAACCCTTATTAACTCATGTGAGGCTCTATATTAGGCTTTAGACTTTCAGAGTATTACATTATCCCCCCCTCCCTTAGGAACATTTGTTCCCGAATGACACTAAATTTTTTTTTGAAGGGAAAGGATTGACTCAATACTTGCAGCCAAATCAGCAACTTGCAAAATCAATATGAGTTACAACTCGAATCATGTCAACATGGAATTTACACAAAATAACTCAAAATATCAATTACAATGTATAAGAGCTTCACATCACAACTTGAGGAATTCCTTCTCACGACAACATAAGCTCAACATATTATTAAAGAGTCAATTGTGCCAAAAGTCAAACTATAACATGCTCATTATTATTTCATAAAGGCAACGACATACTAAGTAAGCAATAAATGAAAATCAAAACAAAGAGCATTTTCACATAATTTTCATTCTGACACATGCTTATTTTCTGTAATAATACATATATCTTCATATTTTTTCAAAATCAATGCAACTTCAAATAAACTTATTATTTTCACTATTAATAGGAACAACCAAGATTAGTTATAAAATAGATGACGATAATGGAACTTCATGTCGGTTCGGCCTCCCATGTTGCACCCTTAACTAGGTGGTTCTTCCATAACACCTTTACGGAAGCCACCTCCTTGTTCCTTAACTTCTTTACTTGTCTATTAAGGATTTCAAGCAGAACCTTCTCATAGGAGATGTTCTCTTCCACACCTAGACCCTCAATAGGAATGATGGATTCGGTATCACCGATACACTTCTTAAGCATGGAGACATCAAACACCTGATGAACCGAATCCAATTCAGTAGGTAATCTCAACTCATATGCAACCTTACCAATCCCTTGAAAAATTTTACAGGGACCCACATAAAGAGGACTCAACTTCCCTTTCTTTCCAAATCTCACCACTCCCTTCATAGGTGAAATTTTTAGATACACCTTATCACTTTTTTCAAATTCAAAGTCTTTCCTCCTATGGTCGACATAAAGCTTTTGCCGGCTATAGGCTGTTTTCAATTGGTTACTTATCATATGAACTATCTCCAAAGTCTTATTGATCAATTCAGGATCCAAGAGTGAAGACTCGCCCACTTCAAACCATCCAATTAGAGATCTACATCTCCTACCATAAAAGACCTTGAAAT
Organism: Solanum peruvianum; assembly: GCA_027705065.1. NCBI lineage: Eukaryota > Viridiplantae > Streptophyta > Magnoliopsida > Solanales > Solanaceae > Solanum > Solanum peruvianum. Next base: position 16,015,638 of record JAKWJD010001756.1, read on the forward strand.
GATCCATATATCTAGATAAATGGTAACTATTATTATATGAAAACTCAACCAAAGGCAAGTGTCTATCCCAATTTCCCTTGAAGTCAATAATAGAAGATCTAAGCATATCCTCAAGGGGTTGAACAATATGCTCCTCTTGACCATCCGTTTGAGCATGAAAAGTAGTTCTTAGCTTCACCTTGGTACCCAATCCTTTTTGGAACGACCTCCAAACCTTAGATGTGAATTCTGCACCCCTATTAAATATGATGGATAGCGTAATACCATGGCAATATACAATCTCATCTATGAAGATCCTTGCATAATCCTCCACGGAATACGTGGACTTGACGGAAATAAAATGACAAACTATCCACAACCACCCATATGGAGTCATGTTTCCTTTGTGTCCGAGTCAAACCTACCACAAAGTCCATATTAATATCTTCCCACTTCCAAGTGGGAACTTTTAATTCTTGAAGAAACCCACTTGGCTTTTGGTGCTCGGCTTTCATTTGTTGGCAATTAGGTCATTTTGCAACAAAATTCCGCTATGTCCATCTTTAAACCTTCCCACCAAAACACTTCTCTAAGATCATGGTACATCTTTGTAGAAAACGCATAAATGTAATAATGGGAACCATGAGCTACCTCAAGAATCTGATTTCTCAAGTCATCAGTGTTGGGCACACATAACCTTCCTTGATACTTCAAGACACCATCCTCCTAACAAGAATGAATCTTTAAGATTACTGAGAACCGATTTCTTTAAATCTATCAATGATTGATCAAGGTGTTGCTTAGAATTCACCTCAACCACCAAAGATGATTCGCAGGCATGATGGACCATAAAACCACCATTGGAGAATCTTGCAATCTAACACCCAACCTAGCCAACCTATGCACAACTTTCACTAGGTCTTTCTTGGCTTCTCCTACATGAGACACACTACCCATGGTCATACAACTTAGAGCATCCGCAACCACATTGGCTTTGCCGGGATGGTAGAGAACACTTATGTCGTAAGCTTTCAACAATTCCAACCACCTTCTTTGTTAGATATTTAACTCCTTTGAGTAAACACATATTAAAGACTCTTGTGGCTGGTATACACATCAACATGGACACCATACAAATAATGCCTCCATATATTCAAGGCAAATACAACGACCGCTTACTCAAGACAATGGGTTGAATAATTATTCTCATGCACCTTAAGTTGTATAGAAGAATAAGTTACTACTTTTCCATGTTGCATAAGGACATACCCTAAGCCCACTCGGGATGCATCACAATATACAACAAATCCCTTGGTACCCTCTAGTAAAGTCAACACAGGAGCGGAGGTAATCCTCTTTTTCAAGATTTGGAAGCTTCTTTCACATGCCTCTGGCCACTCAAATTTCTTACTCTTTTGGGTCAAGGTAGTCAAGAAAGATGCAATGGACGCAAAGCCTTCCACAAACGTCCTATAATATCCAGCTAGACCCAAAAAGCGTCTAATTTCGGTTGGAGTCAATGGTGTAGTAGAATTCTTTAATTCCTTGATTTTCCTTGGATCAACCACAACCCCCTCATTATAGATGATATAACAAAGAAATGCCACCGACCTCAACCGAAACACATATTTGCTATACTTGGAAAATAGTTGATTCTCCATAAGCACGTGTAATATCACTCTAAAATGACTCATGTGTTCACTCTCAGTTTTTAAATATACCAAGATGTCATTAGTGAAGATAATGACAAATGAATCTAGGTAACTTCAAAACACCCTATTCATGAGGTCCATAAATGCTATCAGGGCCTTATTGAGACCAAAGGTCATTGCTAAAAACTCATATTGACCATATCTAGTCCAAAATGTTGTTTTTGGTATATCCTTACCTCTCACCCTAAGTTGGTGATACCCCGATGACAAGTCAATCTTAGAAAAGTAGCTTGCCTTTGTAGTTGATCAAACAAGTCGTCAATCCGAGGGAGAGGATACTTGTTCTTAATAGTGACTTCAATGAGTTGGCGACAATCAATGCACATTCTAAGGGACCCATCATTCTTTTTTCACAAACAATACCGGTGCACCCCATGGAGAAATAGTAGGTCTAATGAAGACTTTGTCTAGAAAATATTTGAGTTGAGCCTTCAAATCTTTTAATTCGGTCGGAGCCATCCGATAAGGAAGAATTGAAATGGGGTTTTTATCCGGTAGCAAGTCAATACCAAGATCAATTTCCCATTCGGGAGGGATTCCAGAAAGATCATAAGGGAAGACCTTCGGAAATTTTCTCACTACGGAGACTAACTCAATGGGAGTATTTTCAGAGTCTAAATCTTTGACTCTTACAATATGGTATAAACACTCTTTTGAGATTATTTTACAAGCCTTAACATAAGAGATTATACGACCTCTAGGAATAGAATTCCCCCCCTTCCACTCTTAGACGGGCTCATTTGGAAAATTGAACTTAACAATTCTTATTCTACAATCGATGGAAACAAAACAATCATGCAACCAATCCATCCACAAAATGACATCAAAATCGACCATATCAAGTTCTACTAATTCAACATGAGTAACTCTATTGGGTAACATTATAGGATAATTTTTATATACCCTCTTGCAACCACCAACTCACCTACTGGGGTAGTTACCATGAAAGGTTCATTTAGGATATCGAGCAAAATATCAAACTTCCTAGATATCAAGGGAGTAACAAAGGATAATGTAGCACTCGGGTCAAGCAAAGCATAAACATCAATAGAGAAGATTCTTCTTTGGAACATCCACATTAGAACCACTAGCTTGAGCTTGCCCACCACTCTTGTCTTGCCCCTTTATATTAGGACAATCCCTAACCTTGTGACCCTCTTTTCCACAACTAAAACAGTTCCCCGTCCCAACTAGACATTCACCATAATACTTCTTACCACACTTTCTACAAGTTGGATTCATACTTGGTGAACTTAGAGTTAGACACCCTATCATCACGAACCTTAGGAAATTTTGGAGGAACTTGTTTGGAGAACTTCTTCTTGAATCTAGGCTTGTCTTGAATTTTCAACGTCCCCTTTGAAGAACCACCATAATAAGACTTGACCCTCTTGGCCTCTCTATTCCTCCTCCTTAACCTAGTTTTTTCTACTTGTTGAGCATGAACCATGAGACGAAAAATATTCATATTATCATAAAGCATATCTGAACAATATACTTCACCCAAGTCTTCAGACACCCCCATAAGAAAATGACTCATGTAATCCCTTGGGTTTGACACCAAGACTAGAGAACATTTGGAAAACTTAGTAAACTTCAAAGAGTAGTCAAGTACACTCATACCTCCTTGACGAAGGTTGATGAATTCTTCTAGGAAAGAACCTATCAAGGAAGTCCCTCTTGAAAATCTCCCAAGTCAGTGATCCACCTCTTAGTGCCCTATTATCCCTCCATTGCACGTACCAAGTTTGGGCCACAACTTTGAGTTGATAGTCCGCCAACTCGGCCTTCTCAATTAAGGTCACACCCATAGCATAGAGAATCTTATATACCTCATCAAGGAAATTTTTAGGGTCCTCATCCGACCTCGACCCAAAGAACATAAGGTGGACTCATTCTAGTAAAGTCTCTCAGACGAGAGGCTATAGTTTAAGCATGTTGAGGTACTCGAGTTCCAACCTCACTATTCACTTAAGCCGTCATGGCTTGGATTTGAGAAGTGATGGAATTAGATTTAGAGGTCATGGATTGGGCCAAATTGAGAAAAACCACTTTCTCTCCATTGATCATGGGTGGAGAAACAGCCAGAACTTCATCACCCATGGCAACTTCTTAAAGTGGAAGCACTTGGTTGTCTTGAGCTCCCACATTATCCATTTATTACTAGGCCCTTCTAGCAACTAATCTTCGAGTAGTCATACCAATAACCACGATACAAGGCTAAGGTAAAAGCACATAATAAGACTCTAGAGGCACGACATCAGAATACAACAAGATGAGAGTTTCTAATTATCATATTTATCTTATTCATAAGTGTGGCGCAATTCACAATTATGACTAAGAATCCATGCTCAGATGCCAGGTTTGTCACATCCGGGGAGCACCCTCGTATAATCATAGCGAGTATACATAGACTCCTCGTATAAGAAGATTACATAGTCTTCTACTTTTATGTGTCATATAGACAACATAAACGATATAGTCTTAAAAGGGATATCTCATATTAAACCATCTAAACGGAATAAACCAATATGAGCAAAGTCCTTACACAAATAAATAAATGCCACTTAGGTCTTACAAAAATATCTTGCAACAACATGAATGAAATGATTGTCTTTAACTATAACAATTTAACATAGGTAGAGTGATAGAAAGACATTACCCTCGGAATATGAGGACATACCCACACTTAGAGAAATGATCCAAGCTTCCTTCAAGGTTGTAACGAACCCTTCAATGACTGGAACCTAAAATGTCGGGGAATAAGGGAGAAATAGGGTTAGCACATCACTTGTACTAAGTATAGGATCATATGCACATTCAACATAAAAATCATGCTAAAGAGGGACATTTATTCAAAAGTATATAAAGTCACTTTGGAAATACCTTATGAACATTCAAGAATAATTACAAGTCAATAAGCACATATTACTTAAGTCAAGACCATGTACATCACCAGACCAACAATACCAAGTCTAGTCAAGTCAACATGCATAGCAACATAATTGAACACATGACCTAGACAACTCTATAATCAAGTTATAATACCAACAAGCATGCATAAGAGTTAATAACATCATATCCTAAGCAAGACCGTCACTTATACACCCCCATTAAGTCCACTAGTGCAATGACTAAGTAAAGCCCTATAACCTCACCTAATTAAGTAGACCCAACCCGAACTACAAGAAATGTCCAACTTTACATACTATATAATTAAGAGTAGACATCATCATACTTTAGCAATAGAGACCAACCACATGTTCATAAGTTAAACCAATATCACATAGTGGCATTAACATGTAAGATCAAAATATACATATCATTTACATTGATAAGCATATAAGCACATAAGAATATCCTTCTAAGACTTACCTCATGGCTAATTAGTGCAATGTATAGGTAGAGTCCCATACCCCTACCAAGACTACGCATAAACCGCTTAGGTCATCCTAGTTAGAGTTCACTTTATTACTTCGCTTTACCTTTGAAAAAATCTTGTCATAACCGATATAGACAACATGAGCTAATGTGGAATCCAGTGTCACGGAACCCTACACCGAAACAATGTGGACTACTTGCAAAGGTAGTACCAAAACATGAAAATAGAATCTAGGTGGATCCAATAGGTAGTATTCCTATGGCGACAACATAGTTAAAGAACTAGGAGATATATTTGGGACCCTATTTATGCTACATGCATTATAGTCTCCAATGTCATGAGTACATTAGTGAACCTACCTCCCTATGTGGAAAGGGACATTCCTCACTTCTAGTTCACTCGGTGATAAGCTAGAGTCCCTTTTGAAATGTCTTTTATTGATAACCATAAGTTAGTTTAGGTCATAAGAGTCTACCCCTTAAATTGTTATAGTCATAGCTCAATAAGAATTGCATGAGTATGTCCATTCAATACAATTCACACATGTGAGGTTAACACATTTACATCACTATATCATAATAAGGTACATAGGAAAATTCATCACAAACCTTATATCATTACATCTTAGCCAACAACTCACAAACCATAAATCAAGACGTTTCAATTCAACATCATAAGAAACCTAATCAATCTTGTCATAAGGTATACTTCAAAACAACTTCATAACTAAACACAAGTAATCATAATTTGAGTAAAGGTTTCAGATCACAAGACTTACCCTAATCTGCTTCACAAGCCATCATCCAAGGGTTTACCATCAACCATCCAATTGAAACAAATAATTGGTGTAATATAATCACACAATAGTAACTAACATTGTCACATCTGGGGAGCACCCCCTAGACGTAACCGGCATCGTCCTCCTCTTTGAGGACTAAGACTAGCCTCTTAGCTTACATCATTACATTCATATGTCAAAAATGTAGAAAATTTAAAACATTTCATTACTTATATATTGAGGTTTACATAGACCTCTCTACATACGCATAATAGTTATATAGAGTATACTAGACCCTTCGTGTAGGAAGATTACTTAGTCTTTTACTTTTATTGCACATAGGTATATAAAATATAACGTAATCTCAAATGGATGTCTCATCTCATAACGTCTAACAAGAGTATAACAATTTGGTCCTAGCCCATACATCAATAAAGCCACATATAGGCCATACAATTTTTAGTACTCAAATAAAAAGAAAAGAATATAAGAGTCTTGAAACTAAAACAACTTCATAAGCTTGATATTGGCATTGCCCTGAGAAAGTTAGGACCTACCCAACTTGGGGAAAAGGGAGAAAATGGGGTTAGTACACAACTTTTAGTAAGTATGACACCATATGCACACATATTATGAAATAATGCTAAAAAGGAACATTTTATTTAAAACATGCTACTTTACATTTAGAAAGTCTTACGAATATTCAAGAAGACCATACCAATCAATAAGACATATTCACTAAGTCAAAAGCATGTACATCACAAGACCAACAATGCTAAGTATAGTAAAGTCAACACACATATTATATAATTGAACACATAGTCAAAGCAACTCTATTATCAAGTCATTATAACAACAAGCATGAATACGAGTTCATTACAACATAACCAAAGCAAGACAATTACCTATGAACCCTCATTAAGTCAACAAGTGCAATAACCTATAAAAAACCCATAACCTTACTTAATCAAGTAAACTCAACAAGAACCATGACTAATATCCAACTTCACATAACATATCATTTAAGAGTACATATCATCATACTTTACAAATGGATACCAAATACATAAGCATAAGTGAATACAATATGCTAAGACACCATCAATTCGCAAGATCATCATATACATATCATGTTCAAATTTAAGCATATACATATGTAAAAACAACCTTTTAAAGATTTCTCCAAGGACAAATAGTGGAAGGCATGCCTTAAGTCCCATTAGTTGGTTTGTACTTCATTACCTCTTTTTATTTTTGGGAATACATGCCTTAAGCGACATAGACCACAAGATCTAAGTGTGGAATTCGGTGTTGAAAAACCTTACAATGATTGTGGGTATCTACCCGCCAAAGTAAAACCAAACAGAAACATAGCTTTCTACGTGGATCCACTAGCTAGTCTTCTGATGGGGGCAACATGGTTCAAGAACTTAGATATAAGTATGATTCCTCTACATGCGACATGGAAATTTGAGCCTCATCTCATGGGAATCGATAGGATGAGTATCCCTCATTGGTGAGTCAACACCTCATGTGGAACTATAGGGTGAATCTTCCTCAATGTAAAGTCAATACCTCCCATTGTCAAGTTAACTCAGTGCTAAGTGAAGTCTCTTTGTCAAATATCTTAAACGTCTTTATTAATCCTCATTTCTTATTAGGTCATAGGGTCTATCCCTTGTATAATCATCATCATCATAGATCAACAAGAATTGCATGAGTATAGTCCTTTCATTACAATTCATATAAGTGAGGTTAGCACATTTACATAATTACATCATGATAAAGCACATTAGTAAGTTATCACCATCCTTATATCATTTACATCTTAGACAACACCTCACAAACCATAGTCAAGACATTTCAATTCAACATAATACCAACCCTATCAATCTTAATACAAGACATACTTCAATGCAATATCATCACTTCAATTTCAAGTAACCACGATTGAAGTAAATTGTAGGGATCACAAGACTTATCAAGTATCCTTCATAATCCATCATCAAGGTCTTACCATCAACCCTTAAGTCAAACCAATAAGGGTATAATATTATCAAACATCAATAACCAACATAATAACCAAGCCAATTGAATCACTACATCACAATTCATCACTACTTCATAGCTTAAAATAAGATAATTAGGTCAAAGTCATAATCTAGATCAATTACCCAAGAACTAGCATGATAGGACTATAACTCATCCTAATCTATTCATAATTTATACAATAACATCATCTAGTATTCAACCAATAACCAATTCAATTGAATCAATATTACACAATTCATATCAAGATCACAACCTAGGATTAAGGGGTAAAGGTCATCATCTACAAACTAGACCAATCCATCAAGAAATAACTTAATTGAGTTAGAATAAATGAGAATATATTCATAATATGTAAAAGAAATCATATACAAAGTAACTCACAAGATCAATTTAAAGATTGGAAAAGACACTTAAATTTCATACTTTTGAAATTAATTTGATGGAACCCTTTGGGGTAAGAGGTCCCAAAGGTGAAAGGAATCCCATACATTGTTGTTTGATGAAGATTGATTGAGAAACCTTTGTGATTGAAGACCTAGAACCAACCTTGACCTTGACTTCTATGAAGTTCTTCAACTTGAGAGATAAGGAAGCGAATTTGGGTTTTGGAATTAATGAGAGCTTAGGTTAGCCTAATTAACTTAGGGGATTTATAAACCCCTAATTAACCTCCTAACCCAGACAAAGTATTACATTAATTAAATCAAAACGTGCAGCAAAACCATCCCCTCACAGACGAGACCCCAATCGATGCCTCGTGTGTCAATCGACGGCCACTGTTCCCTTTCTTGTTGCACATTTGTCGATGAGTTCAGAAACTTGTCAAAAACGGGACTTTGTTAAAAAATTTGAAGTGTCCATCGAAGGAGGCAATCGATGCCCCGTCGGTTGGACCACGAGAAATCTTTTGCATCCGTTGATGACACTGTCTATTGACAACTTTAGTCACTTTTGCAAGGCCCTTTGTTGGTCGTTGGGGGTCGCACCCGGACGTTTCAATTATGACTAAATCTAATACGTGTTAGAACCCTTCCACCAAAATTCATCAAATTGTGACTTCTAAAAGCTAGTCAAACGGGCTAAGGCACGCTAGTACCTCATTTAACTAGTTTCTAGATGTCATAGACGTTCTTCAACGTTTTGATTCCCAAACTTCCTAAATGACTTATATAAACTAAAATAGACCTTAATAAATTGTATAAACCTTTTTACACTTATGTTAGGCTCTAGAACACTTCTTTGATTTTTGAAGTGTTACATGATCCCCCCCCCCCAGGAACATTCGTCCCCGAATGACATTAAAATCTTTTGAAAGGAAGGAAAGACTACCAGACCAACCAATCAAAAATACATGAAAACATGAGTTACAACATCAATCATAACATTTACACAAGGAAATTCAAAACTTCAATTACCACTTATAAGGCTTAAACATCACATTATGAGGAATTTCCTTCTCACAACAACAACATGAGCTCAACATACCATACATGAGCAAATTATGTGAAAGTTCAACTTACTTATATGATCCATATCATTTCATAAAGACTTACCATATCAAAAGACAACATAATTCTAAACAAAAAGAATTGCAAATTTTTAAGTCAAAATGCACATTTCACTATAATATTCACTGTGATGACACCTTATGCAAAACTTCACTAAAAATCAAAGAATCTTCAAATTTAGTTATTATTTTCACTATTAAGAGGAATAATTAACCTTGGTTATCAAATACGCAAGCGTAACGGGACTTCATGTCAGCCTCAACTTTCCGTGTTGCACCTTCAACTAGGTGGTTCGTCCATAACACCTTTATGAAAACCACCTCTTTTTCCCTTTACTTCTTTACTTGTCTATCAAGGATTTGAACCGGAACATCTTCATAAGATCTTCACACAAATACCCTCAATAGGAAGAATAGACTCAGGATCACTGATACACTTCTTAAGCATGGAACATGGAAAATCGGATAAACCAAAACCAATTAACTAGGAAGTTTCTAATGATAGGCAACCTAACCAACCCTTTTCAAGATTTGACAGTGACCCACATAACGAGGACTCAACTTCCCTTTCTTGCAAAATCTAACCACCCCTTTCATGGGAAAAACTTTCAAGTACACTTTATTACCTTCTTCAAACTCTAAATCCCTTCTACTATGATCGACATACAAATTTCGTCGAAAATAGGATTTTTGCAAAATATTCCTTATGATAAACTTTCTGCAAAGTCTTATAAATCAAATCGGGACCAAAAAGCGAAGACTCACCCACTTCAAAGCATCCAATTGGAGATGTACATCTCCTACCATACAAGGCTTCATAAGGAGCCATAAATATAGATGAATGGTAACTTTTGTTGTAAGCAAACTCCACCAAAGACAAATGCTTATCCCAATTTCCCTTAAAATCAATGATACAAGATCTAATAATATGCTTAAGGGTTTGAATAGTACACTCTGCTTGACAATCCGTTTGGGGATGAAAAGCGGTTCTTAACTTCACCTTCGTACCCAACCCTTCTTGGATTGACCTCCAAAACCTAGATGTAAATTGTGCATCCCTATCCGATATAATGAATAACAGAATGCCATGGCAACACACAAACTCATCCATGAAAATCCTTGCATAATCCTTCGCCGAATAGGTAGACTCGACGGGAATAAAATGAGTAGATTTGGTCAACCAATCCACCACCACCCATATAGAGTCATATTTCTTTTGTGTCCGAGGCAAACCCATATTGATTTCTTCCCACTTGCAAGTAGTACCTTGGATTTGTTGTAGTAAACTACCTGACTTTTTGTGTTCGGCATTCAGTTGGTGGGGATTTGGACACTTTGCAACAAATTCCGCTAGATCCTTTTTTTCAAACCTTCCCACTAAAACACTTCCCTAAGGTCATGATAAATTTTTGTCGAACCCAAATGAATGGAGTAACAGGACCCATGAGCTTCCTCAAGAACCCGATTCCTCAACCCATCTACATTGGGAGCACACAACCTTCCTTGATACCTCAAGACACTATCCGCCCTAAGGATAATTACTCATTAAGCTTACCAAGAACCAATTCCTTCAACTCCATCAATGGTTGATCAATGTGTTGTTTGAACTTTAACTCAAGCACCAATGATGACTCGGAGTTATGATGGACCATGAAACCACCATTTGGAGAACCTTCAAACCTAACACCCAATCTAGCCAACCTATGAAAATCTTTCTCTAGGTCTTTCTTGGCTTCCTCTACATGAGACATACTACCCATGGTCATACGACTTAGAGCATCCACAACCACATTGACTTTGTCGGGGTTATCGAGGACACTTATGTTTAATCTTTCAACAATTCCAACCACCTTATTTGTCCGAGATTCAACTCCTTTTGAGTAAATTGGAGACTCTTTTGGTCGGTATACACATCAACATGAAAACCATATAAGTAATGCCTCCACATTTTCAAGGAAAATACCACAGCCGCTAACTAAAAATCATGAGTTGGATAGTTCCACTCATGCACCTTAAGTTTCCTAGAAGCATAGGCTATTATTTTTCCATGTTGCATAAGAACACACCATAAATCCACTTGGGATGTATAATAATATACAACAAAACCCTTGGTACCCTCCAATACAGTAAACACCGGGGAAAAAGTAAGCCTATCTTTCAAGATCTGAAAGCTTTTCTCACATGACGTCGACCACTCCAACTTCTTACTCTTTTGGGTTAAAATAGTCAAGGGAGATTCAATGGACGCAAAACCATCCACAAGTCTTGGACTCTTACTATATGGTATAAATACCCTTTAGAGATCATTTTACAAGCCCTAATACAAGAGATGATACAACCTCTAGGAATAGAATTTCCCCTATTCCATTCTAATACAGGTTCTTTTGGAAAGTTAAACCTCATGACCCTTTTCTACATTCTAAAGAGGCAAACCAAGCATGCAACTAATCCATACACAAAATGCCATCAAAAGAAAGCATATCAAGTTCTACTAGTTCAACATAAGTAACTCTATTGGGAAACATTATAGGACAATTTCTATACACCTTTTTTCCAAAAACCAACTCACTCACCGAGGTAGACACCATAAAAGGTTCATTCAAGATATCGGGCAAAATGTCAAACTTTTTAGATACTAGATGAGTGACAAATGTCAAGGTAGAACCGGGATCAAGTAAGGCATTTACATCAATAGAAAAGACTTCCAACATACTGGTCACCACGTCGGGGAAGTCTCTTGCTCACCCTAGAGCGGACAGCATAAAAGCAATTCTTCTTCGGAGAATCATTAGAAACACTTGCTTGATTTTTACAACTACCCTTGTCTTGACCCTTCACATTAGGAAAATCCCTAACCTTGTGGCTACTTTTCCCACAACTAAAACTATTGTCCCTTACCTTCTTAGTCTTAGGTTTATTCACCCTATCCTCAAGAGACTTAAGGAACTTGATTAGACACCCTCTTCTTGAACCTAGGATTGTCTGCGATATCAAGCCTACCCTTTGACGAACCACCATCAAAAGATCTCGTCCTCTTGGCATTTGTAGTCTTTCTCTTAGACCTTGCCTCTTTGACTTGTTGAGCATGAACCATGAGACAAGAAATGTTCATATTGTCATGTAGCATAGCCGAATGACATTCCACTTGCAATTCATCTGACACTGTCATCACAAATTGGTTCATTTTGTCCCTAGGATCGGAAACCAAAGAAGAAGCATATTTTAAAAATTTAGTGAATTTCAATGAATATTTAAGCACACTCATACCTCTTTGACAAAGGTTAATGAACTCCACCACTTTAGCTTCCCACTTCTCCCTAGGAAAGAATCTATCAAGAAAAGCCTTTTTGAACACCTCCCAAGTCAGGTTCCACCCCTCAAAGGCCTATTGTCCCTCCATTGGATGTACCAAACTTGGGCCACATCTTTGAGTTGGTTAGTGGCTAACTCGGCCTTCTCACTAGTCGTCAACCCCATTGTATAAAGGAACTTGTAGACTTCATCGATTAACACTTAGGGTCTTCTTTAACCATGGACCTATAGAAAGTAGGGGGATTCATCGTAGTGAAATCCCTCAAACGGGAGGCCATGGTGCCAACATGTTGGTTTGCTCGGGGTACAACCTCCTAATTTGCTTAGGCCGTCATGTCTTGAGCTTCAGTAGTGACAACATGTGCTTGAGTAGTAATGCATTGGACCATGTGGAGAAGACCATCCCTTATGTCACCATCCATCAAAAGAGGAGGAGAATTGGGAGGAGCTTGGTCATCATTAACTTCTTCCTCAAGAGGAGGAACTTGATTGCCTCGGGGAGGACCTCCCGGATTGGAAATCTCTTCTTCAAGTTTTCGTGTCGTGTTCCTTCAATTATTCATTGCCTATAAACACAATAAAAGGATTTGATGCTAAAAGCATGTAGAGTCAAAACTCTGCAGGCACGATATTGGACTTCTAAGAAAGTGAGAGTTTACTAAGCATCACATAGGTTCCTATCCATAAGTGTGGTACGCTTTACAATTATGAATACGTATCTACATAGACGTGGTTGAGAGAGACATCGACTCAAAGATGTTCAATCTCATGCTCTGATACCAAGTTTTTCACATCTGGGGAGCACCCCATAATCATAATCGGAGTTGTCATACTCTTTGAGGACTATGACTAGCCTCTTAGATTACATCATTACATTCATCGGTCAAAAACGCGGAAAATTTAAAACTTTTCATTACATCAACATTCAGGTTTACATAGACCTCCACATACGCATAATATTTATATTGAGTATATATAGACCCTTCGTATATGAAGATTACTTAGTATTCTACTTTAATTGCACATAGGTATAAAATATAACATAGTCTAAAACGGATGTCTCATCTCATAACCATCTAAAAAGAACATAACAATTTGGGCCTAGCCCATACATCAATGTAATAAATCCACATATAGGTTATACAATGTTTAGTACTAAAATAAAAGGGAAAGAACATAAGACTCTTAAAACTAAAACAACTTCATAAGCTTGATATTGGCATTGCTATCGAAAAGTGAGGACCTACCCAGCTTGGATGATTGAGAGTTCCAAGTCTTCTTCAAAGTCATCTCAAATCTCTTCAATGAACGGAACCTAAAATGTTTTGGAAAGGGAGAAAATGGGGTTAGTACTCAACTTGTACTAAGTATGAGACCATATGAACACATATTATGAAATCATGATAAAAGGGAAATTTTATTTAAACCATGCTACTATATATTTAGAAAGTCTTATGCATATTCAAGAAGATCATACCAATGAATAAGACATATTCATTAATCCAAAAGCATGTACATCACAAGACCAACAATGCTAAGTATAGTCAAGTCAACATGCATATCATATACTTGAACACATAGTCAAAGAAACTTTATCATCAAGTCATAATAGGAATAAGCACAAATAAGAGTTCATTACAACATAACCAAAGCAAGACAATTACCCATGAACCCTCATTAGGTCACAAAGTGCAATAACCAAGGAAAGCCCCATAACCTTACTCAATCAAGTGAACTCAAAAAGAACCATGAATAACATCAAACTTCACATAGCATATAATTTAAGACTACATATCATCATACTTTATACATGGAGACCAAAATTATAAGCATAAGTGAATGCAACATCATAAGACACCATCAATGTGCAAGATCATCATATACATATCATGTTCCATTATAAGCATATGCATATGAAAGAACAACCTTCTAAATCTTCCTCCAAGGACAACTAGTGCAAAGCATTGGTAGAGTCCCATACCCCTGCCTAGGATAATTCAAACCCTTTACATCCCATTAGTTTGTTTGTACTTCAATAATTCATTTTAGTTTAGGGAACACTTGCCTTAACCGACATAAACCACAAGAGCTAAGTGTGGGATCCGGTGTTGTAAAACCTTACACCGATGGAAGGTGGTCTACCGGCCAAAGTTAAACCAAACATAAACATAGCTTTCTAGGTGGATCCACTAGCTAGTCTTCCTATGGGTGCAACATAGTTCAAAAAACTAAGAGATAGGTATGAAACCTCTATATGCCACTACACAATTTGAACCTTATCTCATGGGAATCCATAGGATGAGTATCCCTTATTGGGGAGTCAACCCTCATGTGGAACTAGAGGGTGAATATTCGTCTATAGAAAGTCAACACCTCCCACTGTCATGATCACCCGGTGCTAAGCTAAGTCCCTTTTTTCAAGTGTCTTAAATGTCTTTATTAATCATCATTGATTAATGTAGGCCATAGGGTATATCCCTTGTATAATCATCATCATCAAGGTCATAGGGTCTATCCCTTGTATAATCATCATCATCATCATAGCTAAACAATAATTGCATGAGTATAGTCCTTTCATTACAATTCAAATAAGTGAGGTTAGCACTTTTACATAATCACATAATGATAAGGCACATTGGTAAGTTATCACCATCCTTATATAATTTAAATCTTAGCCAACACCTCACAAACCATAGTCAAGAAATTTCAATTAAACATCATACCAACCCTATCAATCTTAGTACAAGATATGCTTCAATGCAATATCATCACTCAATCTCAAGTAACCACAATTGAAGTAACGAGTAGGGATCACAAGACTTGCCAAGTCTCCTTCATGATCCATAATAAAGGTCTTACCATAAACCCTTAAATAAACCCAATAAGGGTATAATATCATCACACATCAATAACCAACATAATAACCAAGACAACTGAATCACAACATCACTATTCATCACTAGTTCATAGCTTAAATAAGAGAATTAGGTCAAAGTCATAATATAGATCAATTACCCAAGAACTAGCATGATAGGAATATACTTAATCCTAATCTATTCATAATTGATACAATAGCATCATCTAGTAGTAATTCAACCAATAACCAATTCAATTGAACCAATATTACAAAATTCATATTAAGATCACAACCTAGGATTAAGGGGTAAAGGTCATGTTCTACAAACTAGACCAATTCATCAAGAAATAACATAATTGAGTTATAATACATTATAATATATTCATAATATCCAAATGCATCAATAAAAAAAGTAATTCACAAGATCAATTTCGAGATTGGAAAAGCCCCACTAGAATTTCATACTTTTGAAATCAATTTGATAGAACCCTTTGGGGAAAGAAGTCCCTAAGCTGAAAGGAATCCCATACATTGTTGTTTGATGAATATTATTGGAGAAACTTTGGTGATTTAAGCCCTATAACCCACCTTGACCTTGAATTCTATGAATTTCTTCAACTTGAGAGAGAGAAGAGATAAGAAAGAGAGTTTGGGTTTTTGAATTTATAAGAGCTTACGTTAGTCTAATTAGCTTAGTGGATTTATATAGGTTTTTAATTAACTTAATTATACCTCCATTAACCCCTAATTAACCTGATTACCCAGCCAACTAATTAAATGAATTAAATCAAAACGTGCAGCAAACCAGCCTCTCACACACGAGACCCCGATCGACGCCTCGTGTGTCAATCGATGGCCACTATTTCCTTCCGTGCTACACATCCATCAATGAGTTCAGAGACTTGTAAAAAAAACCTTGGTCAATTTTTGAAGTGTCCATCAATGGAGGAAATCGACTACCCATCAATTGGACCACGAGCCGTCTTCGGCATCCGTTGATGACACTGTCTATTGACAGGTTTTAGTCACTTTTGCAAGGGTCCTCCTCAAGGGACCTTATTTGGTCCTTAGGGAGTCGCACATGGACGTTTTGACTATGAACTAACCTTAATAAGTGTTATACACCCTTCCACCAAAATTCATCAATTTTTGACTCTTAAAATCTAGTCAAATAGGCTAAGGCATGCTAGTACCACATTGAACTAGTTTCCGAACGTCATGGACGTTTTTCGACATTTTGATTCCCAAACTTCCTAAATGACTTATATAAACTGAAATAGACCTTAATACAGTGTCTAAACTCTTTTACATTTATTTTAGTTTCTAGAACACGTCTTAGATTTTTGAAGTGTTACAAACACAATAATGAAGTCAACTGAATCACTACACATCAATTCTTTGTTAGTTGATAACCTAGGGTCTGGGACTTGGGTCAATTTCATGATCCATTGCACAAACTAGATTAATTCATCAAGAATTAGAATAATTGAATCATAATACATCATAATCTAAGCATAATGATTAAAATAAACCATAGACAATACAGTTTAGATGATCAAATTTGTAATAGAAGAAAACCCACTTGAAACTCATCTTTTTGAAATCAATTTTTGAAGAACTCTTTGGGAAAAGGAATCCCAAAGGTGAAGGATACCATACCTTGTTAATTGTTAAAGTTTGATGAATAAAAGCACCCTTCTTGCAGCCCTAAGACTTTGACCTAGCCCTTCAATGAAGTTCTTCTTTTTGGGAGAGAGGAAGAAAAGTGAAGGAAGAGCAAATTGTATTTTGGGATTGAGAGGTTTTAAGTTAGGTTTAGACTTAGGGTAGGTTAAATAGTTAATTAAACAACCCCTAATCACTAATTAAACCCCATACTAACTAACTTTATTAAATGAACTAACTAAAACTTGACAGCAAAACAGTGACCCTGACCTAGGAGACCCCGACCTACGAGTCGTAGGTCAGTCAACGACCAAGGCCCCCTCCGTGCTGCACATCCATCATTTCGGTTAGAGACTTGCAAAAATGACCCCTTCACTAAAATGGATAAGTTACCATCGATGGTGGACATTGACACCTCATCTACTAAGCCACACCTCGTAGCCTGCAACCGTCAGTGGCTACTATATCAAAACAACTTTTAACCATAATGCAAGGGTCCTCCTCAAGGACCCTTTGGTTTGTCATTGGTGAGTCATACTCAGAAGGTTTTATCCTAGACCTACTCTACTACATGTTAAACACCTTCTCACCAAATTTAAATAATTTGTGACTTTTAAAACCTTGTCAAATAGGCTAAGGCACGCTTGCACCTTTTGCACTATTCTCCGGATGTCATGGACGTTCCTTGATGTTTTGACTCTAAAACTTCCTAAATGCCCTTTTTACATTATTATTAACCTTAAGACATTTTTACAACACTTATACACTCATGTGAGGCTCTAGATTAGGATTTAGACTTTCAAAGTATTAAAGATAACCTCGAGAGATCAGTATAGTACATAAGCCAATCCTGACGTACTATTTCAAAAAATTTGATACCCTACATAATCAGCGTCACATGTTCCTCCCAATAAAGAAGCCTCATGATGGACAAAATAGAACCATGTCCTTGTTTTCTTCAAGTGTCTTCGGATTCTCTTAGCATCCCTCAAATGTGATTCCTTTAAAAAAGAATGAAGTCGATGAACCAGGTTAATCAGCATCAAACTTCAACTTAATGCCTATGAGAGTGTGAATTGTCTAGGCATCCAAAACATAAAACTTTTTCATCAGCTTCTCTAAACTGGTACCAGGCCTCTTTCTTTGGTCAAACATCACTTGACCTAACCGTTGTGCTATTTTTTTCTATATAGTTAAGTTCCTATGAGAGTATACAACTAGTCCATGCTTAGGGTTATACTGAAGATGTTATCCATTTGATCTTCCATTTTACAAAACTTTATGATGACATTACACCTCTTTATCATTGTCTTGTATTCAAGTATTTTTAGCCAATTGAGAAGCCCATTGATGTAATTTTTATGAAAAACCGAGAGTAACTTTATAGGTTTGTCCAAATTGTAGCTCTAAGAATAAATAACTCATCGTGCTCATTAAGAACGCATTACCCATAAATACGACAAACTCTTCACATAACTTTCCAAAAGGTTGCTCCAAAGATGACACCATGATATGCACTTGAATAATAAACCATTCCTTTCCTTGTGATTTCAAAAGGATGGTTCCGACAATTTGACCTCTTTTGAAGTCATTGTTGAAAAGGAACATGGAAAACCTATCATATTGTTTGGGAACAAAGTGTGATACTTTTCTTCTTTGAAACAGAGCTTGATGAACTTATTCATTCTCACATCATAATTCTTATCATTAGTTGAATTGCATCATCTTTGTTCAATATTTTTCTACAGGATTGGTTCTTTCCTCAAGTTTATCATCTGCACCAGCTTCCTTGAGATTACTGGATTCATGAAGAGGATGTTTTTCAGGAAACTCATTATTTGGACCATCTCTTTGAATCTGAAGAAACTTTTCCATCTCAAAAACTGATTTCTTTTGCAACTTCTCAATTTTTTCCAGACTCATAAAATAAAAACATTTTTCAGAGCACACATTTTATACACCTGATAAGTCTTGCCGGAGAAAGAGTATCCTACAAATACTCTTTCAAAATCATAGAGATTACACTTCTCAATATCATTATTTTTGTATCAAAACATGTACTGTTCACCATTTAAGCCTGAAAGTCCTTCGGAAGATTAACAAGCATCATATTCCACTTAAAAGAAGGTCAGATATGCATCCTTTAAGTAGAATCATCACAAAATTTTTCATTTGCAAATATTATTTTGATCAGACCGAAGATCAAGTCCGTTGAATCAAGTTTGTGCAGTAGAGAAGCACTCACATGAGCACGTATCTTGTGTCATACCTTAACACTCTCACCTTGAGCACTAAGACAAGTGAGACTGTCACTACAAAAAATATTCTAATAAAAATATACATGTTTTTCCATATCTTTTCTATCAAGATCATCACTTGAGAGAGCAAGTTATGACCATATGCTCTTTCTAATAAGAACTTAACTTCATTTCATTCATAACAAATATATAAAACACTTGAAATATTATAATTCAACCATTGACATAGTAAACATCCTCAATGGTGTGTTCCATATATTTCCTAACATGTCTAACCCCTAAAAAATATATTCTTTATTGCCATCACCAAATGAGACAACTCCATCTTGAAGTTTATTAAGAGAGAGAGATAAAGTTTTATAGTTTTCACAGTCATGTGATTTGAGCATCCACTTATTCATAAACCACACTTATTGATTTTACCTCCTCTCACTTCCATACAAAATCACATGTTAGCATGGGGAACCCATTTGAGACGGAGTTCGGAGTAAGTATATAAAAGAGTGATGAGAAAATATTTTGTCCAGTGGGTTCAATGACTTTCTTCAACTTGGGACCATGAGCAGGACCATGTACTCCTTTTAATATATTTCATTGCTTGAAATCATTTGACGAACTTCCTCCATATTTTCTTAATATAGGCCAATCTCTCTAAAGATGTCCATCTCAACCAAAATGCGCACACATCAAATTGTCAAACATTGAGAAATATTTGCTATGGAGATTGTAAGAAATAATTTTTCTTGAATTTAATAACCCCTTCCCATCATTTTGAGCCTGGCTTGTAAGGTTACCAAGCAATTTTAAAGGGGTTGTCCATTTAGAGACTTGTTTTGTTCTTTTTTTGACAACTCAAACATAACTTAGGTGAAGCTATAGCCTAATATGGTTATAATGAGGGTATAAGATCCTAAATTGGTATATAAAGTGGTATTAAGGATGTGTCTAAGAGTTTAAATCCATTGGAAATCAAACATCAATGGACGACTAAGACGTTCGACGACTAAGTCACCTATGTGCCTCATGTGTGGTTATATGCCTATATGTGTGTTTCATTAATTAAAGAGGTATTTATATGAGTTATTATATTGGTTAATGTCATTGTGTCAAAATTCATGAAGTTTGGAGGTTAAACATCCAAGAACGTCCTTGACGTTCGTAAGGTTTGCCTTGAAACGACCTTGTGTGCCTTTGCATCTTTGATCGAGTTTTATGTGTTATTTTTGGATAAAATTGATGTGAGAGGTCCTAAACTCGTATAAGAACATATTTTGGTTGTAAACGTCTAGGAAAAAGTCCCCAAGGACCAACCAAGGGTCCTTGAGGAAGGACCCTTGCCTTGAGCCAAAGGCTGTCATAAACCAGCCCAATCGTCTGGGAATTCGACAACCAGTAGGATGGTCAAAGCCACATATAGTGAGGTAATCGGTCAATAATTAGTCATGGTATTCTTAGTCTTCAACGACCATCCTCAGTTCAAACCATAGACCAACAGGACGGTCTGTTGGTTGGGAAATGGGTCATCGTTTGGCAAGTCGTCTGTGAACATTTTTCCTGCGCAGTTCACTGTAAACTCTACGGGTGAATTGGTCCATATAAGAGAAATGGCGGTTACTTAGGGGTATTTTAAGTATTTTAGGTGGATATATAAGTCCTAAATACCTAGATGAATTCATTCTTCCAAATCAAAACATCAAAATCTCTAAGAAATTCTCTACAACTCCATTACAGCCAAAAGTTAAGGAATATCTTGGATTGGAGATTTGAGTGGTTATTCTTCATAAAATTGGTCTATTAAATTCATTGAGGTATGGTTTTTTATCCTTGAAACTCTATTCATCAAGGATCCCTAAATTCAAAGAGTTTTCTAAAGTTTTCTAAATATGAACTTGTCCAATTTTATGATCTATCCATGGATTGTTTCAATAAAGGTTTTAAGTCATTGTATATTGATTGAATTTTTTTTAATAAATGATTTTAAATCAATTAACCTATGAACCCATAAAACTGATGAACCCTAGTTTTTGACTACTTTATGGGTTAAGTGATATTGTCTGAATGCTTATGAATTCTAGACTACTTTTTATGAGCTATTGAATAATGTAAGAATTGTATTAAATTGATGTATAGTCTATATTTTATTGATAAATCTATATTGAATTGACCAAGATTCATTGAGTATTATAGTTTTATATTGAATTGATGTTCATGGTCATGGGTAAGGGCTTTTTGGTATTGAATTGGATGATCTAGTTATGGATCGAAGTGTTGAGAATGGATTGGTGGTATGCTGCCCTAATTCTCTTTATTTTATGTAATGTAGCTCTTATGTTATCATTGATATGGTCCACTTATGGTGGCGGTGCTATGTGAATGATGTGGCCTTGTCGGCCTTACTTTATGTATTATGATGATCATGGCCCTGTCGGCAAACTTACTTGATACACTAAGATTCTTTGTTTAATGATTTATGTGAAGTATGATCATATCTACCTACTTGTGATTAATGTGAAAGTATGTGTTTTTTTATGGATATTAGGTGATCATGTTAGACTATGACTATGTAGTTATGTGTGTTGTCTTAGAGTTGATGCATTATTATTCCTATTTGACTATATGAGTCTATGATGGTTATATTGATGATGTTACTGTAGTGTATGGTACAATTTAAAGATGACAATGGTTATTCCTATCTGCTTTCAGAATGATATGTAATATGTGCTAAAGTGAATTATCGGTGTCTTGTGTGGTTGACTTGTGTCCCTAACTTGATACATGTATGAATGTGAATATGAGACGTCTTGACTTAGGATGCTAAAGACACTTAGTCTTGTATGTATGAATGATATGAGACCTTGAATGATTCTAAGAAGGTCATTTATGTAAACCTTCAAACAAGTGGTAAGGTTATAAACCTTGAAGTCGAAAGTCGTAATCATATCCTTCTCGTAATGAAGGATGGAATTAGGGTTGGTTGTCTAGAAAATCATAATATAATACTTAGGGAAGTCATTCGAGCTATCTTTGTCGCCATTGTAAGGCAGCCCTAGGGGACCTCTTTGGTAGGGTGAAATAGATTGGGTTATAAACTAGATATGAAAGCCTTTGTAAAAACCTTATATGTAAATTACTCTATGATAATAAAGGCTAGAACTAAGTGACTATTGTAAGGAAAGTAGCTCTAGTTAAAGGATGAGGCTAGAGTACAAACAAAGCCCGTAATATTAACCATGTGCCTACATGGGATGTGTCCAAGTTCTACCATTGGCAAGTAGAACACCCTCACCCTCCATCAGAGTAGGTTACAAATCCGGATTCCATGATTTGATACCATGGTATATGTTGGTTATTGCATATTCTCATCATATGGGATACCTACTAGTATTGGAGAAGTTCTAAGAAGCTTAGGTGGTGGTATGGGACACTATCTAGACATTTGCATAATAGGCTTTGAAGATGTTAGTGAGAGTCCCTAGGTCTTATCCAAGGTCATTACTTGAATGTCCTTATGTGATGAATGTCTCCTAAATGAACTAATGAATGTAATGACTTAAGATAAGAAAGCATGTTAAATGAATAAGTACTTACCTAGAGTAGTTAATGGTTGTCTAGTAAAGGTGTGAAGGGGGCATAGAAATGGTCACTTCGTATCTTACCTAGACAAGTGTGAAGAATTTCTCTAGTTAGGAAGTTGGTTGATTATGTAGACATGATCCAAACTTAGGTGGTCCTAAGTATTACTTAGGTAATCTTGAAGAGGTCAATCATGTACATTCTCTTCTTGATTTACTTGAATAGGTCTTTTGATAATCTTTGGGAGGAGAATGTCATATTATGTGAATGATATTGTGTTAAGTGAGAATGATCTTATCCTATGTAGTCTAAAGGATCTCTTAAGTGTGTGTGAAAGGGATTGTATGGGCGGTCGCTTCATAACTCACTCAAGTGAAACTTAGAATCACCTTTGCTAGGAGAATCTCATGTTCATATGTTTGGTGTATTGTAAGTTTGGATATCTCATTATAGGTGGTCTTAAGGATCATTTAGGTGTGCCTAGAGAGGGTGTATGGACGGTCTCTCTTTGTCTTACTTAAGTGAGTCTAAGGATAGCTTTAAGTGAGAGAATTACATGCTAGAAAGTTTTGTAACAGTGAAGGAGTTCACTGTTACAATGAACTTGCTCACTGTAAAGTTGTCCTTAAAATGTGATAAATTGATTATGTGATTTCTTATGTGTTCCTAAGGTCTTAAATGTTGTTCTTATGATTATATTATGATATTTAAATCAAAAGATGAATTTTCTAATAAATGTCCATTTTCATGATTTTTATGCATTATGTCAAACTTAGTATATGTGGTTGTACTAAATCTATGCTTTTATCTATCTCTAAAGTGATTCACAAGTGAAGGTGTTGTTGGATCTAAGCTTGGATTGTAGGATCGTTCAAGCAAGTTAAAATATAGATGTCTTTTATTTCTCTTAATGAAATAATGTAATAAACTTAGTAGTACTATATTTCTATTGTATGGGACGTGCCCCAAGTACTTTTGTGTCGAGGATTTGATGAAATTGGACTTAGTTATAACACATTCAAAATCCAAGATTTGTCATAAACCCTAACATAGGTGTTATAAGGATTAGGTACTGTTTTTAAGTCCATTTTAATGAATATAGGTCATTTAGGAAGTTGAAGAACCAAAACATCCACGACGTCCGGGAAGTTGGTTTAAAGGGGTGTTTGTGTGCCTTAGCCTATTTGACAAACTTTTAGGAGTCGGAAATGTACAAAATTGGTGGAAGGGTAGATAATATGTGTTTGAGTTGTTTCGTGGTTGAAACGTCCAGGTACGACTCCCCAAGGACTAACCAAGGGCCCTTGAGTAGCACCCTTGTGTTTAAAGAAACAGGGCCTGGACAGTGGGCATCGACATGACCATTTATGGTCCGTGAGGCATCGATGACACCGTCATCCCAAGCATATACAATTTGAGGGAGGCCTCTACCTACACAGTATCTTAACTCATCGACAAAGTGCAAGACCGAGGGGTGAGGGACCGTCGACTCACAGACGACCCGTTGATCGGGGTCTCGTCTATGAGGGCCAAGTTTTCAGATTTATTTAGTTAGCTTTATTTAATTAGTGAGGAGGTTAGGTTATTAATTAGGGGCTTAAGGGAGTCTAATTAAGTTGATTAAGTTCCAATATAAATACCTTCAACCCTCATTAATCTAAACACAACTAACAAATAAACTTTCTTCCTTCTCTCTTATTTCTCTCTCTATTGAACTCACCATTGGATACTAGCAAGGATTAGGGTTTGGGGTCTTTAAAAGGAATAATTCACTATCAAATTGTTGTCAAACGTTAAGTTATGATATCTAATTCACCTTTGAGACTCTTTCCTCAAAGCGTCCTTCAAAATGGATTTCAAAAGTTGAGTTTTCTTATGGGTGTCATCAAATTATGAAATTGAAGTTATGAATTAAGTTGTTGATGATTTCTTAGGTTATATTGCATAGATTAACATCTAATTTAACTTGTTTATTGAAATTGTTTATGGTTTGGTCTATATTGAAGAACATAATCCTCAATCCCTAACCCTAGGTTGTGATCTTGACCTATATTGTATTGTGATCATTCAATTGACTTGGTTATTGATTAGATTACTATCCTATGGTGTTATTATGATTAAATTAAGATGAATTATAGTCCTACCATTCTAGTTCTTGAGATGTGATTTAGGTAATGAATTGTATTGTGAAATTAGTCTATGTATGTTGTCTTGAATTATGATCTAGTGTTGAATTGTGTTATAGAGATACATTGGCCTTGTTATCTTATTGTTTATCATTGTGTGATGATTTAACTCCAAAAATTGGGTTGAGTTGTAGGTTGATGGTAAGAACTTGATGATAGACTATGAGGAAGACTTGGTAAGTCTTAGAATATCTATCTTTAATTCCAATTGTGAGTAATTGTTGTTAAGTCATGATATTACATTGGATATGCCTTATATTAGAATTATAGGGAGGCATGATGTTGAATTTAAAAGTCTTGACTATGTTGTGAGGTTTCTTAAGGAGCATTGATATACCTTGGTTTCACGGTATTATTAATACTTTTTCCTTAAGTTTAGTGTGTCCAAAAGACTTTTTATGCTAATTTTTTTATATGTTTTTCCTTATTTGCAAGAAATCTGTCCAAAGATGAATCCGTAGGTTTTTGAGCGAAGAAATGCAGAAGAGACCACCTATGGAGCTTGTGATGGTCCATCATGCTTGTGACGGTTTGTAGGTGGAAGCGTAGCTATAACGGTCCATCGTGTCTATGACGGTCTGTCCTGCAGGTTTATCATGAAGTTTAGAGAAGTAGTCCTAGTACCCATATTCCAAGAGTTTAAGGTTTTGGAATGAAGACCCTCGACGGACCGTTGTGCCTGTGACAATCCGTCATACTTTCCGTCGAGGGTAATGAAGAGAGCAACAGAAGAAATTGCACAAGTATGGGATGACGGAGTCCATGACGGTCCGTCATGACAACGACGATCCGTCGCGAGGTCTCTCGACCCAGCCGCATTTTGACAGATTTCCAGCAAATAGAATCCTTGTTTACTTAGGTTTTATTTTCTATAAATAGTTCGAAAAGCCTCATTTTTGAGGTTAGACTCTGTATTATTAGGTTAGACTCTGGATTATTTGGTTAGGCCTTTGATTATCATTAGACTTTTTGGGAGATTCTTGATTACTTTGAGATTCTTGTAAGTGATTGTTGGTGATTTTTGTTGATTAATCAAGCGAACTTTCGGATTTTACTCTTTCTCATTGAAGTAAGTACATGAATTCTTATATCATAGATTTGAATATTGTTATTATGATTTGAACATAGATTTAGTGTATACCATCTAATAGGCTAGTATTGATTGGTACGAGGTAATAACTTAGTCAAATATCGAATACAATGCTTAATATGAGGTAAAGATAAGGGTTAGGATAGCAAAACACGTAGTCGGACCAAGGTGCGGAGTGAAATTTTCTAGATGCCGGACCAAGGATTGAGAAATACATAACTTATTACTTTGCATGCAAGATACTAGGAAAGAATTGTTATAGTTATAATTATCAAGTTATGAACCTGTGGGGAACACGTAAACCCTAGTTACATTGATTAATTGATTAAACTCCAACATTCAAAGTTGTTAAGTGTCTCTTTCAATTTCGTTAGTTATTTTCATTAATTTAGAAATAGAAACCCCCTTTTTATTGTTTTTGCTTTTCAAGGAAGTAATTGACTGAACCATAGTAATAATAGATTAAAGTTAAGTCTAAACTATTTTCCTCGTGGGAACGATCCTAACCTCACTAGTTGGGTTATTTTCTTGACACGACCGCTTTACTTCTTATTTGAGAAGTAAGTCTGAGCATATCAAATTTTGGCGCCGTTGCCGGGGAAAGTAGCTTTGAGAAGAGAACCCTTGTTTCCTTACGATCACGAATTAGAGTGTACACTACGCAACATGAATCGAAACTTGGGAATCAATGATGATGATCCAAACTAGAACATCCTAGCTCCGGTTGATGTTCATGGTCAGTTTTTACCCGATGCCCAGGGTGAACACCAACAGAGGGGACAAAATCCCATTAAACGGCCCCAAGCATACTACAGAGGCTATGATAACATAGCAGACACTGATGGGCCACTTGTCTTGCCTACTCTACCCACAGGCCACACCTTTGTGGTAACTAGTAGCCTGAAGCAAATGCTAACCGCCAGAGGTTTGTTTTCAGGGCTACATTCTGAGGATCCACTTGCCCATATAGTTAAGGTAAGGGCAGTGTGTAAAAATTGTGTAGGGAGGCCTGACTTGGACTTAGATGTAATAGGTCTTAGAGTGTTTCCTCTCTCACTGACAGGAGAGGCTGCTATATAGGTTACTGAGCTCCCGTACAACTCAATTTTCACTTGGAACGAACTAAGGGATGTTTTCTTAGCACGCTACTATCCGGTCTTCAAGAAACTAAACCACAAAGACAGAGTGAAAACTTTGTGGCACTACCAGGAGAGTCAGTTAGTAGTTCTTGGGATAGATTCACCTCGTTTTTGAAAAGTGTCCCAAATCACCGCATAGATGATGAGTCATTAAAGGAATACTTCTATCGGGGATAGGATGATAATAATAAAGCGGTGTTGGACACTATAGCTGGTGGATCTTATGGGGAGTGTCCTTATGCTGAGATTGCTGAAAAATTAGGGAAAATCTTCCGGAATAATAATGCTTGGAGTACTAGGAAGTCAAATACCGGGAGAAATACCTTCACAGTGCAATCCACTCACAACCCATCCACATATGAGATTCGTGAAGAAATGGCTCAGATGAGAACTGAGCTTGGGTTGGTACTAAAACATGTCACTGGGGGTACAAAAAAGAAAAATGCAGTCAACTTCTTGTCAAAACCACCATCTAATGATGAATACTATTATGCGGAGGACTCCTATGCAGTAAATGAGCAGACGGGGGGTTTCCGACCGAGCGCCCAAGGCTCAAGTCAGGATAATTGGCTCCAAGGTCAAGGGAACCAAGGTTGGATCTATGGTAACTATAATCGTGAGGGTCATTATGTCCGAGATGGAAAATACAACCGCGACAACAACTTCAACAGGGGTAACTACAGTAACAGAAATGATAGGAATGGGCCCTATGTCCCCCCTCAAAATAGTGAAGTTACTCCTAGGGATGGTGGAGATAGTATGGCGCGAGTTGAGGATATGTTACACAAAATGATGAGGAGGTTCAATGCTAGTGATGAGCACATTAAAGAGTTAAGGTTTGATTTAGCAAGTATTGGGAAAAAACTTGATACACACTCAATATCGATTAAGCATATCGAGTTGCAAATGGCCCAATTATCAGCGATAGTGAACACACGGCAACCGGGCACTCTTTCTAGCAACATTGTCCAAAATCCAAAAAAATGATGCGCACTGTATGGCAATCACTACTCTGGGTGGTAATCAAACCATTGACCCACCTATGCCGTCTAATGAGGAAAATGTGAGAAATGATGATAATAAGGTGGTAAAGGGTAGTGGTGAAGCAGAAGAGAGCAATGGAAAAGATGCAGAAGTCCCTATGAAGGTAATTCCCATGCCTAGACCACCACCACCCTTCCCTCAGAGATTAGTGAAAAAGAGAGACGATGGTAAATATCAGCGTTTTATAACAATGCTGAAGCAGCTTTCTATCAATGTCCCTTTGGTAGAAGCTCTAGAACAAATGCCCAGTTATGCCAAGTTTATGAAAGATCTGGTCACAAAGAAAAGATCAGTCACTTTCGAGGATGATGATAGACTGCACCATTGTAGTGCTATTGCTACAAGATCCCTCGTACAAAAGAAAGAAGATCTGGGTGCGTTCACTATTCCTTGTACAGTTGGGTCATTAAATTTTGCGAAAACATTATGTGATCTGGGGGCAAGCATAAATCTCATGCCCCTCTCGATTTACAAGAAGTTGGATTTGGGTGATCCAAAACCCACTCCGATGCGGCTACTGATGGTTGATCGAACAGTGAAAAGGCCTATAGGGTTACTCCATGATGTGCTAGTAAAAGTGGATTCATTCATATTTCCGGCAAATTTTGTTATTCTTGATTGTGAAGTCGATTTTGAAGTGCCTATTATTCTTGGGAGGCCATTCCTTGCTACAGGTAGAGCCTTAGTTGATATGGAAAAGAGACAGATGAAATTTTGGTTGAACAATGAAGAAGCGACCTTCAACATTTGTAGGACCATGAGGCAGAGTGCTGAGCTCCAATCGGTATCCTCCATATCCCACAAAGAAAATATGAAGAAGGAAAATGAACAAAAAAAAAATGAAAAACAAGAGTTTATGGTTGGGGATTTAGTGCTTTTAGACAATTCTTGGTCGCCTTGTCTTCCGGGCAAGCTCAAGTCCAAACGGACTGGCCCTTACTTTATTACCCAAGTATTCCCTCATGGAGCAGTTGAGTTAAAAGCCAAGGAGGGAGTGCGGTTTAAGGCACATCACCAGGAAATTCTGCAGAAAATTACTCTGCAGCAATCACTAACGGTTACAGCGACGGACCGTTGCGCCTGCGACGGACCGTCACATGAATTCGTCGAGCCAGGTACATCTTTCTGTTGTTTTCAAACTATGGCACACACGACGGAACCAACGACGGATCGACACAACTGAGACAGACCATCATCGGGGATCGTCACGTCATTAATGAGGCGTACCCGACCCGACCCGGCTGGAGGTTTTTAAAAAAATCTCACCATTTAAAATACCCAACCCTTCATATCACCCCTATTCCTTCACTATTCCTCCTATTTCCCTCCCTTTTCAACTTCCAAAATCTCTCCCTCTTCAATCGATCATTGCTCCCCAAAAATTCTCCAAAGTCCTAAAAGTTATCATCTACTAGTCGGAGTTGCTGTTGTGGGTGTCTTCTTGATCACCAAGTACTTTTCCATCTTATTTTTCTCCAATTCTCAGGTACTATGTACTATGGCACCAAAATAAATCGAGTCTATCCACGCGGGCGATCGAAGTACCTTCTGCCCGCCTGGTCATTGGCTCTGATGATGAGCGTGACCCCGAGTACATGCCCCCAGGCACTTCCACCCCTTCCCGTGCTGCACGTGCTGCCGGAGACACACCCGAAAAGTTGGCGTCCGGCGTAGTCACTGCCTCCCATTCTGATGAGGAGCGCACATTGACTGGCACACCTTCTGGGTCAGCCACCAATGAAGAAGGAGCGTCTGGCTCCTTAGGAGTTTCGTGGTCGGAGGAAGCCTCCGGCTCTGCTGAGGTTCCCGCACCCGCCACCGCTGCAGCGTCGGCCTAGTCTGATAAGGCTGACATTTCGGAATCCACACCCGGTTCACCAGCTCATGCCCTCATCCTGGCTACTGACCAGCCCAACCGGTGGTATGTCAATGAGGAAATTTCAAGTCTAGTCCGACTCAAAGTTCCTGAATGACAAAGGAGTTATTACTCAAACACTCACATTGGAGCGGCGGGTCCTTACAGGGAGTCTCCCGACGATGCCTGAGATCCAGAATCTCTTCACCAGACATCGACTTGAGTGGACAGCACGTCCGTTGGGACGTTATAGTGAAGAGCTAGTCCGAGAGTTCAATGCATCCTACGTAGCGACTCTCCGATCACAGATTGATAGGTGGGCTGGCCCACCAAATAGGCCCCACTAGAGCAGGTCTAAGTACGGGGCGTTCAGGTCGATATCTCCCTGCCTGCCATCTGTCAATTTCTATACGGTGAGGGTGTTGATGCTAATCAAACCCCTCTCACTGCCGAGTTTGACTACCGATCGCAGCTTGTTAAAGATGGCCAATTCCTGCGCGAGCTATCGCTGAGAGAGACCACCAATAGGTGGATGGCCCTGCACTTGTCAGCTGATGGAAAGCGTGCCGACTAGGTGACCGAGCCGAAGGGGGCCATCAAGAAGGCCAACCTGATTTTCATGGCGAAGTTTTTGTGGTTGATTGTCCGCCACTGCCTTTCCCCCACAGCCGCTGATAATATCATTACATGGGATTGAGCAGTATTGATGGCGGCGATGATAGCCGGGTTTGAGGTGAATTTTGCGTGGCTTCTACAGGCAGTCATGCACAAGAGGGATTTTAAGGTCACAACTACTTACCCTTTCCCGTGCATGATATTTTCTCTCTGCAGGTCAGTAGGTGTGTCTATATGGCACGTTGATCAGCTCAAGACCCCTCTGGGTACTATTGATGTTGCCTCATAAGAGATGAGGACAATGAGTTAGCTCCACGCAGAGGGCCCCGTCCAAAGTTGCCCCCACTTGCTGACGATCTGGCTGATACGATAGCCCAGGCCCGCATGGCTACGCAGGCGGCGTCCACTGACACTACCCCGGTCGAGTCTATCCCGGGTAGTAGCACTGCCCCGAGATCCTCTCGAACAACCCCCTTACCCGCTCTGGTCCAGCTTGCTAGGGTCCAAAAATTAGAGGCGCAAATGGCTACAATTATGCATCATATCCAGCCATGGATGCAGAGGTCTATTACCGAGGCAGAAGATCGCTTGGAGCGGAAAATGGTCCAGTATACAGAGCGGAAGATCATTGAGGTTCACCAGCGCTTGGACGCTTTTGAGTTGCGGGTGCTAGCCCGGCCAGCTCCTCAGGTGGATGTGTCGACTATTCAGGCTGCAGTCGACAATCTTTGCACATATATTGACATGATCTTAGAGGCTAGGGTACCTGAGTCTGAGTCCCCTTCTATCAAGCCTGATGAAGACACAGTGTTGGCAGCCCCATTCGCCACCTCAGAGATTCTACCACCTCCCCACGAGAGCTTGCCAAGAGGTGTAGGGGTCGAGCGGAGGATGAGGCGCGAGCACGGAAGAAGGAGTGCCGTGAGATGGAGGCTGCGAGGAGAGCCTCGCTTGCTGAGGAGGAGGCGCACCAGATGAGAGCAGGAGAGTTAGCGGCTGGGGCGTTGATAGTGCTGTTGTTGCTAAGGACACCACGGAGGGTGTCCTGATTACAGAGGAAGTGGGTTTTGGGGAACCGGATCCAGCAGCTTGCTGATCGTCAGCGCTTTGCGCCTTAGGTTTGCTTCACCTTCCACTCTAGTATTTCAATTTTTTTATGCATTGCGGACAATTGCATGTATTTTTGTTGGGGATGGGGTAAATGGAAAGTGAGTGCTAGGGTGAAGTCTGAGTAGCCCCATTCACTATCCTCTTTTGGGGTTTTCTTGCCTGTGTTCTTTTTCTCCAAGAGACTGATTACTTTTTCTGTTGAACGGGCATGTCTATATCTTTTGTACATAGGTTAATTCTGGAGCATGATGGCTAAAAGATATCCTGATAAAATGGAAAATGATGCATGACTAGGCATAGTAATTGATAAATGTATTGCTCTAAGCATGACATAGAGGTACACCACTGCATTACCCTAAGTCTAAAATTCGAACTAGGTGTATGATAATCTAGTAGAGTGATGAGATGTCAAGTGAGTGTGAGGAAGATTTGAATAGTCCACTATTTGTACTGAGCTAGAACTTGCCTGGTTAGTCCTGCTAAAAGTAAGTTGTAATAGACAATAAGGAAAGGATCATAGCCCCTCATTCAATATAGCCCATTTTTAGCCTAAATAAAAGAAAACCAAATGAAATTTATCCTTCTTTGATCCAAATGATTAGAGCTTAAATTAGACCTTTCTTTTTCACCCCAACTGATTTTTTTTGGGAATAATGTGTTGGCCCTGGTCCCTCCTTGGACATGTGCACCTCAGCTTATGCCAAAAGCATAAGTTAAGGGTGGCTAATGCAGTAAAAAACCTTTGTTATGGCCATGACCCAACTTTGGGTATTGTGTACTTTGACTCATGGAAAATCCATGAGTTGAGGGTGGCTATTATGAGGAATGCTCTGGAAAGTGGGGTTGAATGAACAAAGAGAGAGAAAGAACAAAAGTAAAGTGACTCAAGAATTAGTTGAAATAAATGTAAAGAAAAATAAAAATATACAAGAAATACAAGCCAGAAAAGAAGAGAGTCACTTACACAAATGAAGAATGAAAAGAAAATAGCAAGGTGAAATAATATGAGAAACAGGGCAAGATAAAATGATAGAAAATGGTATGTTTAGCCGATATGTCAAGGATGGCAAAAAGTCACTAAAGTATACCTAAATATACCCTACCTGACCCTGAGCCTATGTTACAAGATAAGAAAGTCCTATTGTGATCCTAAGGGTTGTATAGCAAACTTAAGGCAGTGAAAATAAGGGCAAGCTTATGGCAATAGGTATGAATGAGTGTGAATTTGTTCTTAGAGTGAGTGTTGAAAAGTAATCCTTATAGTCAAACTGAAATCATTGTGTGAAAAATGAGTATTTTGTTTGAAAGTGAGGACACTAGTTGCAATACCGAAAATATTAGCACCTCGGTGATAAATTGAAGAGGATAGGTGTTAGTGCATGGTGAGTCTGTGTCATGCTTTGATCCCACATAATTCAAGCCTAATAGTGATAGCATGCATAAATATGATGAGATTAATCGGGATTGATAGCCAAATGATAAAACATGGATACTATTGTACAAAGATTTTGTATTGAGTCATAGTGCGTCGCTTAAGGACAAACAACGAATTTAAGTTGAGGGTGTTGATATACCGTGGTTTCACGGTATTATTAATACTTTTTCCTTATGCTTAGTGTGTCCAAAAGCCTTTTTGTGCTAATTTTAATATAAGTTTTTCCTTATTAGCAGGAAATCTGTCCAAAGATGAATGCGGAGGTTTTTGAGCAAAAAAATGTAGAAGAGACCACCTACGGAGCTTGTGACGGTCCGTCATGCTTGTGACGGTCCGTAGGTGGTAGCGTAGTGCAGCTGCTGAAGGAAGATGAAGAAGTCTGACCAAGTGTGGGGTTACAAAGTCCATGACGGTCCGTTGTGTCTATGATGGTCCGTCCTACAGGTTCGTCATGAAGTTCAGAGAAGTAGTCCCAGTACGCATATTCCAAGAGTTTAAGTGTTTTGGAACGAAGACCCTCGACGGACTGTTGTGCCTGTGATGATCCGTCATACTTTCTGTTGAGGGTAATGAAGAGAGCAGCAGAAGAAATTGCACAAGTATGGGATGACGAAGTCCATGATGGTCCGTCGTGACCACGACGATCCGTCGCGAGGTCCGTCGACCCAGCCGCGTTTTGAAAGATTTCCAGCAAATAGAATCCTTGTATACTTAGTTTTTTTTCTATAAATAGTTTGAAAAACCTCGTTTTTGAGGTTAGACTCTGTATTATTAGGTTAGACTCTGGATTATTTGGTTAGGCCTTTGATTATCATTAGACTTTTTGGGAGATTCTTGATTACTTTGAGATTCTTGTAAGTGATTGTTGATGATTTTTGTTGATTGATCAAGCGAACTTTCGGATTTTACTCTTTCTCATTGAAGTAAGTACGTGAATTCTTATATCATATATTTGAATATTGTGATTATGAGTATGGGTAACTAAACTCCATAACTAGGGTTGTGGGAACCGTAAGCAAATAATGAGGTAAAACCTAACTAAAATAACAATTCTAGAATAGTGTCTTGCATTTAATAATAATTCTTTCACTTAGAAGTCTTTTTAACGGATGGCCAACGTTAGAACTCGCCTTAATGATACTTGCCGGACCAAGGAGGTAGATAATAGGAAAAGAATTATCAACATATATTTAGTGTATACTATCTAATAGGCTAGTATTGATTGGTACGAAGTAATAACTTAGTCAAATATCGAATACGATGTTTAATATGAGGTAAAGATAAGGGTTAGGATAGCAACACACGTAGCCGGACCAAGGGGCGGAGTGAAATTTTCTAGATGCCGGACCAAGGATTTAGAAATACATAACTTATCACTTTGCATGCAAGATACCAGGAAAGAATTGTTATAGTTAGAATTTTCAAGTTATGAACCTGTGGGGAACACGTAAACCCTAGTTACATTGATTAATTGATTAAACTCCAACATTCGAAGCTGTTAAGTGTCTCTTTCAATTTAGTTAGTTATTTTCATTCATTTAGAAATAGAAACCCCCTTTTTATTGTTTTTGCTTTCAAAGGAAGTAATTGACTGAACCGTAGTAATAATAGATTGAAGTTAAGTCTAAACTATTTTCCTCGTGGGAACGATCTCAACCTCACTAGTTGGGTCATTTACTTGACACGACCGCTTTACTTCTAATTTAAGAAGTAAGTTTGAGCGTATCAAGTATGTGATATAAGGATGGTGAAAACTACTAATGTGCCTTGATATGCTATCAAATGCTAATGTGTTAACCTCACTTATGTGAATTGTGATGAAAGTAATTATACTCATACAATTACTATTGAGATATTGATGATGATGATTATACAAAATGTAGACCCTATGACCTAAACTAAGCTATGATTGATGATTAAAGGCATAAAGACATTTCAAAAAGGGACTCTAGCTTAGCACCGAGTGAACTAGATTAGGAATGTCCCTTCCCACATAGGGAATGTAGGAACACTATATTACTCATGAGATTTGGAGACTATAATGCATGGCGCATAAAGAGGGACCCAACTATATCTCCTAGTTCTTGAACTATGTTGCCCTCCATTGGAATACTAGCTAGTCGATCCACATAGTTGTTATGTTTCATGTTTTGGTACTACCTTGGCAAGTGGCTCGCCTTCTTCCGTGTAGGAATTTATGACACGAATTCCATACTATCTCATATGGTCTATGTCGATTAGGGCAAGATGTTCTCAAAAAGTAAAATTAATATATATATATATATATATATAATTATATATATATATATATATATATAAATATATATATATATATATAATATATATATATTATATATATAATATATATTATATATATATATATATATATATGTTTATGTATGATAATATATGATATATATATATGATGAACCTGGCACATTGTTGATACTATATGTTGATTATTTCATTTATGAATATGCCTGGGGTCATAATGTTAATATATGGGAAAAAAATAAGCCTACATGCTATGTTATGTAATGTTGGACATTGGTCATGGTTTATTATTAAGGATTCTTGATTGAGAAAGGTTATGAGGCTTTGCTTGGTCATGACACTTGTTGTGTTGCTTATTATGATATGACTGAGTCTTATTCATTGTTGTGGTATTATTCCTTGATGATAGGGTTGTAGTCAAATATTGAGATAAGTATTACTTGTTTAGATAGTAAGCATGTTTGGTTGGTTGATATGATTTGCTTGACTTTGCACTAGTCCTTAAAGGGTTAAAATGGCATGTTTTCACAAAAGTACTTTTTTAGCATGTTTTGCTTGAATATGTGCATAAGATCTCATACTTAGTACATGTGGAGTGTTAACCCCATTTTCTTCCCTTTTCCCAAACATTTTAGGTTCCGGTAGTTGAAGAGTTTGGAAGGCGACACTAGTGAAGGCTTGGGTTCTTCCTTTAATCTAAGTGGGGTAGGTCCTCAACTTCCTAGTGAAATGCCATCATCTAGCTTACGAACTTGTTATGAGCTTAATGACTCTTTTACATTTCTTTCCTTTTCAATTGATACATTTGTATGACCTATGTGTGGTCTTGTTGGATTGATGTAAGGGTTATGCCCATATTATGATAATCGTTTAGATGGTATGAGATGAGACAATCATAGAGACTATTTCTATATTTTATATATATGTATATGCAATAAAAGCAGAAGGCTATGTAACCTTCTATATGAAAGGTCTATATATACTCGATATGAATATATATTATGTGTATGTAGGGGTCTATGTAAACCTCCAAGTATTGATAATGAAAGTTTTCAATTTTTTCCGCATTTTTAACCTATGGATGTAATGACATGAGACTAAGAGGCTAGTCTTAATTCTTAAAAAGGAGGACGACGCCGGTTACGTCAGGGGGTGAACTCGAATGTGACATTAGTATATCCTATGAGTTTTCTATGAAAGAGATTTTAAAGACTATGCAAATATTTTTGAAAAGTTTTGATTTAGCACTACTTTTCATAGCATGTATGCGATGAACGATATGAAAGGGCTTGTAAAAGACCTCTGAGAGGTCATGTACTCTGGTTGCACTCCAAGAGTGTCATATATTCTAGGGTGTGCTCTTTGGGGTGTGACATTCTTTGACAAAAATCAGGTCCCTCTCTAACTGATTAATTCTCTCCAATGCCATAAAAAATTTTGTTTAAGCAGTATTCAACCTGGTTTCAAGATCAATTTGCAAGCTGCTAGCCTCTCCCTTTTTGTCTGCCACATTTCACACTTAGCATCTTTAATTTTTCCCTAAGTTTTAGATTTTCAGCTTCTAGAACTATCAATTATTCTTCCACACAAGACATTTGGTCAACCAAGCTACCTTTTCTTCATGAAGGATATCTAGGCTATTGTTCATCATATCATTTTCAGTTTTTATCTCAATGATAGAGTCAATCAAAACAACGGCTAAACTTCCAAATTCTTACAGAGTAAACATGCAAGTTTTGTTTAAGATCATAAAGGGTTACCTCTTCTTCAGCTTCTTCATCGTAAGATTTTTCCATAAAAGCAAACGTGGCATAAAAAAAAATCTTCCTCATCTTTGACTAAAAGCATAGATGCATTTTTAGGATGTTTTAACTCTTTTGAGTAACTTGAGGAATTACCCCAGATAACAAGAACCTCCTTCACATCATAGTCAACAGTTTATGTTCTGCTTTACTTGTCATGTACTTGGTACCTTCTTATGTTTTCACCTTTAAACATGAGACCGTTCATTTTTCTGGGCATATCATGAACTTGAAGATGTTCAAATAAATCATCCAATGACATTACTTCAGGATTCCCAGCTTCAAAGGCAATATAGACATCATCAGTCCAAGATCTAGGAAAATATCTAGTATCTTAATGACCTCCTTCTACAGAGTGACATGTTCTTCTAGGAACATGAGCTTATTTGTAATGGTGGAGAATCTAATACATATTTCTTGAATAGATTCACCCATCGTAAAGCTTTCAAACTGCGTAGTAAAGAGATCTAACTTAGATTTCTTTTTTTGCTTAGTACCTTCATACACTATTTTCAATCTATTCTAGATTTCCTTGGCTGATTCACAAGATGGAATAAGATCATATTCATTTCCTCTGATTCCATACATTAAGAGATTCCTAGCCTTATGATTTTCTCAACTTTCTTTTTGTCAAAGTTATTGTATTGTTGTCAGGTTTTAATAACGACCCTTGTGACATCCCCATATTTTACTTCTACATTTGGCACATAATAAATCTCACAAATTACAATCTTCAACCATTATATAGTCAAACGTGCATTTTTCCACCATCAATAGTGCTGACTATCAAAAAAGGGTGGCTTCGTTGGATACCGACCTACTTGCAAGATTAATGGAGCGACCAGTCATCAAGATTCTCTCTCTTGGTGTTAACCACATAGAGATCCGAAGATATGATACAAATTTTTTGAATATATATGTCACCAATGACCTCTGGACCAGGTCCCTCGATAGAATGATAGTGCAGATTAAAAGTACGGAAAACAAATAGCACAAAGTAAAACAGGTAGAAGAGTTTTACGTGGAAACCTCCTTTCTCAAGGGAGGCAAACCACAACTCATCACACATGATTTTCAAAATGATTTCCCTTTTCTCTTTAAGAAAAAGTGAAGCACAAGTTAAGACAACAACAGTGAGATTAACACCTTAATCCCACACACTAAGTAAAACTCATATTACTGAACTGAGTTAAAGCAATATCCTATTACCCACTAAACCAACTACCTGTAGTTGATCTAGACTTTACAAATGGCCAAGGCTAACTCTAGACTCGAACTCCGATCTCCAAGACAGGAGTTAAACAAGCAGCAATTCTGCTCCATCACACATCAACTACCTCTAGTTGAGAGTCTTAGGTATCTCTACCCATGAGAACATAAAAACTATGGTGTAAAAAGTCTGTGATAAAACGTATAAGATTTCACTAACTAACTCTTTTAATACAACTCAAACGAAATATTTAGACAAGTAAATGATCTACTATCCTTTATAACTTAGGAGTAGATTTACATTGTGAGTACATAACACACAAAGCTCAAAATAAAACAAGATTCTTCTTCTTCACTCTATCAGGTCCTTTGTTGAGTTGAGCAATGTTCTTTCTAGAAGATGACTTTCTCTTTGTAAGATTAAGATTTTTTCATTGAAAAATCTTGAAATTGTGATTTGTGTTAAAGGGTTGTATCAAAATGAATACAAACTCCTTGGGACTGACCATTGGTTGAGTACCCGCCTCTCTGGAAAGATGTGAACCTACCACATCAGAGGTGACAACTTTTCTAAAAAATGTCATGTCGTCCTTTCACATATGCAGTATTGCAGGTATTTAGTCCCTTGAAAACTTTTTGTAGTAAGTTCTTGACAAGGTGTGCTGGCTCTCTCACATTTTGAATGAATTAATTAATTTGTTGTTTTTAATGTTGACTAAGTCAACCGTAAAGAGTTATTAATTGTTGGACAAATAACTTCGTCCATTCTTCTCTAATTCTTTTCTTCTTTTTAATTGTTCTTAAACTGTTCTTCATCAGTTGATCTCAATCGAATAATTTTTACTGATTCTTGCAATTGAGCTAACATTGGTATACGAGCATTGCTTTCCTTGGCAACAATGACAAAAAATACAAGAGCAAATGATGGATCTTCTAACAATGAAGTGGGGGAATTGCGTGAAATGATGCACAAAATATTATCAGAAACTGGGACACTTGTAGGGGAAGTGTCGAATCTTAAGAGATTGGATCAAGTTGTGTTGCAATTGAAGGATCAACTGATGACTCTTGGAGGAAATTACAAAGATAAATCACCAGCAAATACTGGAGGAAATCAAGGAGAAAAATCACCTGTAATTCATTTTGAAAGAAGGGAAACGCCAGATGCATATAAACTGTTCGACAAAAAGTTCCACAGGGAGAAGAGTGCAAGTAGTTCACCAATCACCATTCTCAATTATC
This sequence comes from Solanum peruvianum, assembly GCA_027705065.1. Taxonomy (NCBI): domain Eukaryota; kingdom Viridiplantae; phylum Streptophyta; class Magnoliopsida; order Solanales; family Solanaceae; genus Solanum; species Solanum peruvianum. The sequence goes on from JAKWJD010001756.1 coordinate 16,055,714, forward strand.
TCTATGGTGGAGAATGGAATTCTTGAGGTTCTTTGGTGAAGATCTCATATCTTGTTTATTCAGGATCGAACAATATTTCAGTATGGACAACTTTCCGATGTAGGAAAGGATAGGAATTGCATCTTTACATTTTGAAGGTGAGGCTGTTCAATGGCATTTGTGATTCATGAAGTATAGCCAATGCGTACATCCACCAACATGGAGTGAGTATCTAGTAGGAAGATTTGGGGCCGATTATGATGACCCAATAGAGGAGATAAAGAAAGTGAGACAAACAGGAGTAGTGGAAGAGTATCAGATAACTTTTGAGAGGAATTTAACCAGGGTTAATCTGTCACAAGAAAATGCAATATGTTTCTTTGTAGGAGGTGTAAATAAGGATTTGAACATGGAAGTGAAAATAACAAACCCCCTCACATTATCTCAAGCTTATAAGTCGGCAAGAATGCATGAGGCAAACATAGAAGTTGTAAGACAACCTGTTCAGAATTCAAATCAACCAAGAAGGTATAGTAATCAGAATTTTCAAAGTAAACCTCCCTTATTACCCACTCCTAATAGTTATACATATATAACAAAAATTAGAGGGACCAATAGAAGGTTCTTGAGAGCAGAAGAAATGAATTAAAGGAGGCCAAGGGACTGTGCTATTTCTGTAATGAGAAAAATGTGTTGGGCCACAAATACAAGAACTTAAAGCAGTTATACTTGATAGAGGTGGAGGAACATGAAGAAGTGGAGAGTGAACATGAAAAAGAAGCAACTCTAGAGGAACAGGAGATAGAATTAATAAAACTATTAGAACAGATAGAAATCTCTCTTCAAGCACTTAATGGATCATTGGGGTTCAGAACATTAAGGTTCACTGGGTACCATTACAAGAAACCTCTTCATATCATGGTAGACACAGGAAGTTCAAATAATTTCATTGATCTGGAAGTGGTTAAGGGTTTGGGATGCCATGTTACATCTACTACGCCTCAGCCAGTAACAACAGCTAATGTTAATGATCTACACATTATCCAAATGTGCAATATTTCTTGGCTATTACAAGGTGTGAAGTTTTCAGCAGAATTCCTTTTGTTGCCGCTAGGATCTTGTGGTGTAGTTTTGGGGGTTCAATGGTTGTTAACATTAGGAGATATCAAGATGAATTTCAGGGAACTCACCATGGAGTTTTGGTAAAAAGGTAGAAAGCATCTTCTTAAGGAAGAAGGCAAACAAATCAGAACTACAGGAGCTGGAAAGTTAGATAAAATATCGGGTAACAATTCCCAACTATGTATGATTCAAGTAGTGTAATTTAAGTGTAACAAAGACCAGTCGCATTCAATTAAATCTTAAGAGAATTTTTAGAAGGACCCTAGACTACTAAGTTTAATACAAGAGTACAAGATTTTATTTAAAAAACCCCAACAATAACCTCCATGCAGAGGAGTATTCGATCATTGAATAGTGTTGCATACCAATACTGAACCTATAAATAAAAGACCTTACAGATATCCTTCAGTAAAGAATGACATTATTGAAGGGTTGGTTCAATAGATGTTAGATAAAAGGGGTGGTACAACCTAGTTGTAGTCCATTTACTGCTCCAGTGGTGTTGGTGGGCACGGAAGATGGTACATGGAGGTTGTGTGTGGATTACAAAGATTTGAATAAGTACACTATCAAGAACAAGTTCCCTATTCAAGTGTTTGAGGACCTATTGGATGAGTTGGGGGGATGTACAATCTTTTCTAAGATTGATCTTGGATATGGTTACCACCAACTGAGGATGGCAATTGAAGATGTACCTAAAACAACTTTTAGAACTAATTCTGGGCACTTTGAATATGTTGTCATGCCCTTTGGCCTGTCAAATGCACCTGACACATTTCAGGGATTGATGAACTATGTCTTCCAGTCCCCTTCTTAGGAAACATGTACTTGTTTTCTTTGATGATATTCTTATCTACAACAGAACTCTTAATGAGCATATGAAACACTTAAGGTATGTTTTTGAGGTTATACAACACTACCAGCTATTTTCTAAACAATCCAAATGTTTTTTTGGAGTGAGGACGTGAATATCTTGATCATTTCATCACCCTAGCAGGGGTGTCTAAAGATACCTTGAAGATTGTTTCTATAAGGGATTGGCCTACTCCAACTACCCTTAAAAAATTGAGGGGTTTTATGGGATTAGCTGGATACTATAGAAGATTTATTTAAGGATTTGGTATGATATCAAGACCATTTAATGATCTTCTGAAGAAGAAGAACAAGTTCCAGTGGAATGAGGAGGCTTCAGTGGCACTAGCACAACTTAAGGATGCATTGACTAAGGCACTAGTGTTGGCATTACCTGACATTAAATAAGTTGTTCATTGTGGAAACTGATGCTAGTGGGTTTGGGATTAGTGCTGTACAAATGCAGGTGGGTCACCCTATTGCTTTCCTTAGTAAAGGGATTTCACCTAGGCATGCAACACTCTTGGTGTATGATAGGGAACTGTTGGCTATTGTGCATGCTGTGACCAAGTGGTCACATTATTTGTTAAACAAAAAATTTGTTATTAGAACTGATCAAAAGGCTTTGAAGTATCTGTTGGAACAAAAATTACACACTAACTGACTATTGTTATGGCTCACTAAGATAATGCCATATGATTATGTCATTGAGTATAAAAAAGGGGGTAGAAAACAAAGTGGATGATGCTTTGTCCAGGGTGCAAGGGGCTGAGTTAATGACCTAGATACTCTCTAATACTTCATTAGATCTTCCTCAAGATATAGCATCTAGCTGGGGTGCAGATCCTGGATTGTGAACTCTCATTATAAAATTGGTAGATAATCCAAATTGCGATAAACAATTTACTTGGAAAAATAACCAGCTTAGAAGAAAGGGGAAATTAGTAGTTGGTAAGTAGCCTCAGTTAGAATCTGATACCATCTCCTTTTGGCACTCTTCTTCTCAGGGAGGGCATTCTGGTGTAGAAGCCACTTTTAAATGCTCTTGACTCTATTTTACTGGAAGGGTATCAAAACTGATGTGAAGTTATATGTTCAAAAGTATGACACGTACCAGAACAATATATCTGATCTAGCTGCTTATCAATGTCTATTACAACCACTACCCATTCCTGAAGTGGTTTGGTCTCAAATTAGCATGGATCTCATTGACGGTCTTCCAAAATCCAAGGGTTATGAGGTCATCTTGGTAGTTATGGATCGCTTAAGTAAATATTCTCATTTTCTTCCTTTGAAACACCCTTACACTGCTTAGTGAGTAGCTGCGATTTTCGTAGATACAGTGGTTAAGTTGCATGGGTTTCCTGATACAATCACTAGTGACAGGGATGTTGTCTTTCTTAGCAACTTTTGGCAAGAATTAATCCACATACAAGGGGTCCAATTGAACATTTCTTCAGCATACCATCCCCAGTCTAATGGACGAACTGAGGTGTTTAATAGGAGCTTGGAAACTTACTTAAGGTGTTTTTGTAGTGAAGAACCTAATAGTTGGTTCTCTTGCCTAGCTATGGCCGAGTATTGGTACAACACTTGCTTTCATAGTGCTATTGAAAAGACTCCCTATGAGGCCCTTTATGGGACGCCTCCTCCACTACACTTGCCGTATCTTCCAGGTGAATCAGCTTCTGCTAAAGTTCATGATACATGGCTTCACAGGGAGATGAATTTGGAGCTCTTGAAACACCATTTGAGGAGGGCCCAATTGAGAATGAAACAACAGGCTGATTCACCCAGTAGTGACAGGGTTTTTTAGGTAGGTAATTGGGTATACTACAAGATCCATCCCTATAAGCAGAGTACTCTTTCTAGCCATTCTTTTCATAAGCTGGCAGCCAAGTATTATGGTCCATTTTAGATTTTGAGGAATGTGGGACCAGTGGCTTACACTTTTTGCTTTCCTGATTCGGTCAAAATCCACCCGAGTGTGCATGTCTCATTATTAAGAGGTGCTTTGCATTGCCTGCTCATGTCTCAGTACTTCTTGTCATCGACATTGCCCATACACTTTGTCCCAATCCTGAGAGTATTATTTAGAGGCGAATGGTCAAGAAGGGTGGCAAGGCTCTGGCACAAGTATTGGTCAAATGGGAAGGTTTGTCTGCTGATGATACTACTTGGGAATTCTATCAGGCATTGAATGTAAGGTTCCTTCGTTTTGATCCTTGAGGAAAAGGATCTCTTTTAGGAGGGGAGTATTGTTACACTAAGCAGTTATTAGATTCAGTATGGGTCATGTATTATGTCTTAACTGACAGTTAGTTAGTTATAATTACTGTTGATTACTGTTCCATTGAGCTATTGCTCATAGAGTTGGTTAGTTGATCAGGAAGTTAATTGAGAATTAGGCTAAATAAGTCACTACTACAGCTGTATATAAACACATCTCATATGTACATTTCAGATCAATCAATATACAAACCATTGTTCTCTTCTCTAAATCTTTATTCTTCTCTAATTCTTCACTTCTTATCTAATTATTCTTAAATTGTTCTTCATCGGTTCATCTCAATGGAAAGATCTTCACTGATTCTTGCAATTGAGCTAACACTAAATGCTGGCGAGACGCCTGTTGGTTCCTGCAGGATGCCAATTCCTTCATCAGTCTGATTCCATGGTTTTGAGCTACAAATTCACAAGCTTATTTTTTCTAAGAGATCTAGAGCCTAAAATCCCTTAAATTAACATTAAATTCATGAATTTGAGTCCAATGAGTAGGTAAAATTCAAACTCATCTACCTTACTCAATAATATACCCCAAAATATAATTGAATTTGAATTAATTTTATTTAGTTTTAGACTTAAATATTGACTCACTTTGATCAACCCAAAATGTAAGACCTCAATCTATATGTATATTGGACTCAGCTCGAATTTTGCGTGGACTAGATCCAATTAAAACTACTTGTTTTTATAAATAGCAAACATCATAGACATAATAAGGTTCTATAGCTTTAGTTTCGATAGTTACACTTCATAGCTATAGTTCTATTTTCTATGGGAGGTGTCGTTTGTATATTTATATCTTCTTGAGTATTTCGCTTGCGAATATACAAATATAGTAAGTATATATGAATTCAATAATTATACATTTAGGAATTTTTTAGAACTCCATTTGTATATTTTGCTTGCCAATATAAAAACACCGTACTTTATTATTATTTTTCATAAATAATAAGGTAAAATTATATAAAATTCTGGATTAATACAATTAGAAACCAAATTATACAAATTCAGGATTTATAAAAATCTTACCAATTATACAAATCAAGTGAAAAGCAAAATTCGGCAAAACTATAACTAGGAATTAAAATTTTCCTAAACAATAGCTATAAAATTATTATGGTTTAAATATTTGGTGTCTGCACAATTTTCCCATATAAAATTGATGTCAACAATGTGCAAATTAACACCCCTAAAATAAATATACACTTTTAAGATGAAGAATATTAGAGCATTAACAAAAAGAAAAAAAAACTCCTAACAGACCAAGTCTTCATTGGCATAATCCAAATCCTACTAAAACGGAACTACTTCAATTATACCTGTAATACAGTGACTCCTTCAAAAAGTCTAATTAATTATCTCCATATCTTTAATTTTTACTATAAAATATAGGCTTGGGGCATCATATTTTCATTTGTTCTAGTGTTATTTTATCCAAAAATTAATTAAATGGTAATCTAGAACTCTGATCTGGTATTTTCTTATTTGAAGATCAAATTCTGTTTTACTAATCTATATTCAACTCTTTTTAGCAATTCGTTTGTTGATTTCTTTCCGATGATGTGGAACAGTCTGCTTTGTTTCTTTATCCAACCATTCCCTCAAATCTACATTTGATAAATTCATTTGATTTGGTATTGATGAAAGGATTGGATCCCACATCGGTGATTCCATGGGCTTCTTATAACGCCTAGACAATCCAACTCTTTATGAATCTAGCTTGTGGGGTTTGAGTTAGGCCCATAACAAGTTTAAGTGAATTCTACACTTAAAATATTTGTATTTTGTTGAGGATTGAGTGCTTATAGCTAGCTTCAGTGTCGTAGCCACAGCCTAATTGGACACCCTTCGTTGGAAAATTATATTGTATATATATATATATGTCAAATTCTATATTTAATGTTTGTCACCCTTGATATAAGCTATGCATTTGGTGTAGTTGTAATGGATGTCCATTCGAATGAATGAGTTTTTCGTTCAAACCCCAAATATCTCAATATTCTTTTTTTTTGACAATCACGAATCATTACTCTTGGACACCCTTAATAAATGTTCTGAACTCCGCCACTGGGCCTAGCTATTATCTGTTTGTATCTTACAAATTTTAAGGGACAACTGGTGTTCATTAATTCCTAAAGTTAAACAAGATGAAGTGAACCTATAAGCTAAATATTGTTCCTTTCTCTTTTTGAATTAATATGAGCTGCCTAATACTAATGCTCAAGGTAATCATCTTAAGATTGGTTTTCCATCTTTGGCTAGGAAGTTGCGTGCAAGAACATTGTATGATATTTGATCTAATTCTTTGCAATTCTTTTGATTGAAGTGGATAAAACATAATTATGGTCATGGTTGTCAATACGATAATATAATTTAGTCTATTAATCACAGGGTTACCATTCAAGTTTTGTTGATGAGGAAGGAGTTCGCAAAGCTTGTGGATGTCCTTTACTGCCTCTGAAAAGCCATAGAAATGAACCAGATTCTGATGCAGAACAAGGTTAGCTTTGGTGTATCTCATCTTTCTGGTGACAATGTCTTACATACTTTAAGAGTGATATTCATCAATATAAATAATTTCTAGAAGATGCAACATCAGATATCGTGGACGAAGCAATCACATTCTTTCGGGCAAATGTCTTCTTCAAGAACTTTGATTATAAAAGCTCGGCTGATAAACTTCTCATCTATTTGACTTTGTATATCAATTTGGCTTTGAAGAGGCTAGAAGGTTGCAGAACCTTAGCTGAAGGGAAGAAGTCAATAATTAACCTTGGTCTGGAAAAGATTGTAATACCAGGGGAGGCAGGTTTTCCATTTCCAGGCTTATTTGCTTCACCAAAGTCTCAACAAGAAGCAGGCAAGTTCTGATTTGCTAATTCACTATCCTCAAACTAAAATGCTAATCGTAATTAGTAGTAGTGGGGAAAAGAAAATTTTCGGCGTAATTCTTAAAACAAACCCTCAAACTTGGACTCAACTGGTGAGTAAGCACTCTAACTATGGGAGTTCACATTTATACTCTTTGTCCAAATAGTAGACATAAGGAAGTGGGGGAGAAACAATTGGCCGTAAACCTTATTAGATAGTAGATACCATTGTCTCTGGTATCGAATATGTTCCTCAACTTTTCTTCATTGTGAACATTTCAATTTACATATTTATCACCTAGACACCTAAAAAATTTGTGTAATGTTATAATTAGGTTGAGGTGTCTAGACATAAACTCTCAATGTGAGAGTGTGTACTTGCCAATTGAGTCCAAATCTAAGTGTATATTTATTTACTATGCCAATATTTTCAGCCAGATTATGTTTTGGTAAATAAGAAAAATTATGTATTAGTGAAAATATAGATTAACACACTTGGTAGAGTGTGTAGACGTAATGCTAAATTGAAGATTCACCCTCATTTCATGTGAGTTTTCTGAAACCCTTTCATGAGGATTCTGAGGATCCAACAAGGTCAGCTACCAGACGTGCCTGTTTACAGTGAAGTCTCTATGTTTTCAATAACGCCAACTACTTGGCCTTAAATTAGTTTTGGTGCAAAATTTGAAATTAATAGAACATGTACAGGAGAACCTAACATTTATATGAATTCAAAAATATACTAAGGACCGTCATTCACTATGACAACAATTCTTTCACAACTTCTACTTCAACTAAGGCACCACCAATAGTTGATTATTGCCCATAAAAAATCCTGAAACCCTCACATTTATTCCTAGTGTCGTAAAATTCTAGACTTATTTCTTACCTCTTTATCTACTCATTTCATACAAGGTCAACGCCGCACATTTATAGACCATGTGGCAGCCTTTGGCTTACAATAGACAACATGCTGACACCTGTCCAACACTTGTCATGATCAAGGAAAAATAAGGGTTAAGTTCAGTTGACATCCCCAACTGATAAAACATCTAAAATTAAAACTACAAAAGCTATTACAAAGATACAATGCATTTGGACACAAGTAGTTACAAAAAAGTGACCCGACTGGATGTACTTGGCATGTGCCATGTGCTTCCCAATTTCGCCCCTTGTTTCCAGCTTCGTGTCCTATTTTTGGTTCCCATACAGTGATCTAGGATTTTCCTAGACTTTTTTTACCATAGACAACTTGGACCAGTTTGCACATGCAACTGCCGACACACTGCCTTTCCTGCGTTTTCCTTGGCTATGCTAACTTTTGTTTCCCATGTGCAATATTTTATTCTTGCTGCCTAAGCTTTGAATTCTGTTATACTTTAATTTAGCTCAACTTGACTTTCCCCCACTTCACCAAACAATTTGATTTTACACATGCAAACTTACCCATGTCCGACGTCAGCCAAAGCCCATGGCATTCCACAACCCACTGCCTCGCCACCGCCAATGTCATAGCACTGTCTATGTCAATCTTTTTTGTCATCAACATCGAAACGTAACACCAACACCTTTCTCACATGATTGGTTCAACCTGCACCTAGAACCTTGACAAAGCCATTCATGTCAACCCTTTGCCACCACCATGCCATCAGCCGAGTTTAAGGATCACTCCCCTTACACTTTTTGTAACTACTTGTGTCCACATTCATAGTGTCTAAGACAACTAGAAACAACACTCTTTTTCTTTTCACTCATATTTTAGATCTACACTAGACAAAGCACAAAAAATCAGAACACACAAGCACATTATAGGATCCAGTCCAAACTTTATATTAAACTCGTACCACAAAGAAGCACACAAATGTGTAAGCCTTACAAAATTTGACCAAATACACCCCCATGAGACTGGTCTACTTGTGCCTTATATAAGGCGACAACGCCGAGTCAAATGCCAGACACATGCCTAGTATTGCAGTTGACAACCCTCACGATAGGCCAAATTTTAATTTAAAATAAATAATCTTATCTGCAATGCTTACTAAGACACAACAGCTAGAAACTACCAACAATTCCCAACTACCATTCATGTGCAAGGCATAAGTGAGAACCCTTCAACTTTGGTACCAAAATCATCCTTCATTCGCCAAATCTCATACCAGCTCACATGCGAGTCATGTGCGCTTGTCCTGCCTGGTTTCGCTTACCATTGTGGTCTAATTTTTATAAGTCGTCGCCCTTTCCCAACACTTAGCCTTCAAACTTGTTTATCATGACCATGTCATGATCACATTTTTGTCTTGACTCAGCTTTCCTAGACTCTTTCATTCCTTAGCCATGTCTTTCCCCACATGACTTAGCTCGTCCAACCATTGCATTTCTTAGACACGTCTTTTCTTGCATGCCTTGGCCAAGACAATGCCAAGGTCTTGTTTACTTGTACCTAACCTTGTCTGAATTCATTAGGTATTGACTAGGTTCATCATATAAATCAGTAAACAATTGTGAGCTGCTTGAACTATCAAGCGGAGGGTCTAACAAACTTCCCCCACCAGATGAGCTCATCTTTCTCGATGAGAAATAATCCGAGTATGCTTGAATCCTCTTTTTGAACTGCAATAGATAAGGTTTGCATCACAGACATGCTTTCCATTGAAACAAGGATGATTTTTCTCCATACACCAGAACTTACAAAGCTTGCAAACTTCAGCCTCACAACCCTAACGAATTTGACTAAGTCTGGAAGACTGTCTCACTTTTTGGAAGCATATAGTATTAACGAACACTCAACAACTTACAAGAACAATCCTGAGATTTATTGATATCAAAACTCAACAAAGGAAGAGCCTCACAAATTTTTTTAAGGAACCGAATAGTCTCTGAATACCTTAGACGAATTTCAGCCCCTTATAATAATCTGCACAAGGCAGTTACATGCAATTACAAAAGCAATTACATGTATCATGTGTCTAACAAATGTTATGGACAAATTTAAACTAAGTCTCAAAAGCAATATTCTAAAAGCACGTTACAATTAGAATTCAAATACATCATGTCCATGTGCATTGAACATGCTCCTTCTATACCTTAGTCAAAAATGTCCATGCCTAGTACTTAGAATATTTCATCTTTGTTCCAACACTTAGTTTTATTTCTTCAAATCTTCCAACTCGTGTCAACACTTGGAGTTGCCTTTGCCTTTCAATTGTTAGGTCCCACAGCCTTGCCTTTTCAAGCCAACACACTTCCTTGCCTTGCCGATGCCACAACCCACACGTAAGCCCCAAAGGTTCCGTACACCTGTCTTTGCCTTTGCACGGCCATGCTACCTTGCCAACACCCAAGCATTTTGAACACATTTCTTCACACTAACACTTAGCTGCACATCTGCACTGTTTGACCCACACACATGCCAAGACCAATGCCCAAATCTATACATGCCTCTCCGACGCTTGCTTAATTAGACTAGGGGTCTAAAAAACTGCCCTACCTCTTGAACTCAAAGCCCTCATAGAGACTATTTTAAGGTAGTCACTGATTCAATCATAAAACTACCATAAGTCTTTCCCCTTCTCCTTGACAACATCTTCCAAACTCTTTCCTTACCAATATACCAATAACTATCTCTTTTGTTCTTCTTACTAGTGTCAAGAACTTCGTGATCAAGGATCCTTTCTATATCAGCATCAAACTTCGTTGCTATAGATGGTGGAGCCTTGTTCGACTTGATTCTGTCCGAATCATCTTTGTCTGCATAGTATGGTTTCAGGAAACTAACATGGAAAATTTGAAGAATACTTAGCTTTTGTAACAACTTCATTCATAAGCACCTTCTCCCACTCGTTGTACTACTTAAAATGGGTCATCATACTTAGGCGTCAAGACATGATTTCGAGTCTTACTCACAATCTATTTCCAGATTTTGGATGTGAGTTTCGGCAACACAAGGTCACCACTCTAAATTATAGTGAGTGATGATATTGATAAAAATACTTCTTCATGCGTCACTAAGCATTACTCAAGTTGTCTTGTGCCTTAAATAACATTACAAGTCTGTCCCTTGAAACACAAACCCTAAATTTGGAATAGATTGTGAATAAGACTCGGAATAAGAATTTGATACCTAAGTATGATGGCCCATTTGAAGTATTACACTAAGCGGGTGAAATTTCTTATATACTGAAGCTTCCACGAAGTTTAAAGATTTATCCTACTTACTATGTTAGTTTCTTGAAACCTTACGTTCTAGATGAAGATGATCAAGATATGAGCATCTCAAAGAGGGCTCCACCATCTATACAAACATAGTTTGATGCTGATATAGAAAGGATTTTTGATCACCGGGTTGTTGTACTAAGAATAACACAGACAGAGTTTTTGGTACATTGGAAAGGCAAAAGCGCGACAGATGTTGTTTGGGAGAAGGTGAATGAATTGTGGCAGTTTGATGACCGAATCGATGACTATATCAAAATAGTATCGATGAGGGAATCAAGTTCAAGAGGTGGGGGTGTTCTGATAGACCCTTAATCTAACTATGCTAGCACCGGACATGCATGACAATGATTTGGAAATTGGTCTTTGCATGTGCATACGTGAAACAAAGCAACTGTGCGTGTAAGTGTTAGTTTATAGAAATGATTTCAAGATGCTTCGTTATTGGCAAGGCAGGTTGGACGTGCAAAGGCAAGACAAACATTTGAAACCTTTGGGGCATACATGTGGGAGTGGTATCGACAAGGTATGGCAGTGTGTTAGCTTGACAAGGCAAGGCTGTAGGACTTGACGACAGCAAGACAGAGAATTCCAAGTGTCGAAACGAGTTGGCATATTTAAACAAATTAAACCATGTGTTGGAAGTAGATTGAAATATTATATGGTTGGGCCATAGGAAACTTCGGATAAGGCATTGAAGGAGCATGTGAAATTAGGCACATGGACTTACTGTATTTGAATTCAAATTCTAATGTGGCAATTAGAATCTCTTTTCTGACGTAGAATAAATCCGACCATGTCATTTGCTGGACAAATGACTGATGTAACTTCTTTTGTTACTGCATTTTGCAGATTTTTTTAAGGGGCTGAAATTCATCTAAGGCATTCATGAGTTTTCTTTGCCTTAGACAAACTTGTAAGACTCTTCCTTTGTTGAGTCTTGATATTAACAAAGGTTATGATATTTCCTGTTGTTGTTCAGTGTTTATTATTAATTTACGCTGCAAAAAAGTGAGATAGACTTCTAGACTTGGTCAAATTCGTGAGGATTGTGAGGCTGAAGCTTACAACCAAAGTATGCCCGGAACCGAGTATCTTTGTCACTCACAATGTTAAGTTTAACACCAAAATACTTAACCACATTCTTATAAAATAACAAAGCATCAACTTGAGACGAACATAAATTAGGATTAGCAACAAAGACTTAGTATTTTAAAATCTGTTTACTACCACCATTGTAGATGCCATACCATTAACTTTAGGAAAGGCCAAATGAAGTCCATGCTTACAGAGAACCATGGCTGTTATGGAATAGGCAAGGGCTGCAGCAACCAACTTCCTTCTTATATTCAGTCTTGTCCACTTTGCAAACATTGAAAGTGTTCACGTACGCTTCAATGTTAGATATCTACTCGAAACCATAGAGCTAAAAACTTTATCTCTTTTTTGAGTGAACGCACATTCTCTACTTTTACCTAATGTTTATAATCCCTCAATCGATAAAGAATAATACTCAAGTGTTTGACATGCTCATTCAATGTTCGGCTATAAATGGCGATGTCGTCTAAGCGAACAACTACAAATTCATTAAGATAGTCAAATAAAACATCCTTCATTAAGTTGAAGAATGTATACCCTCCAAACATGCAAACAATGTACAACCACCACCATTTCTTTCTCATGAGTGGAATACCTTTGCTCCGCACCGCTCAAATTTCTACTTTCAAAGGCCACAAGATGACCCTCTAGCACTGATACACCTCCAACAGCCTTGTCCAATGCATCAGTACGAACTTCAATAGGTAACTCAAAGTTTCGCAGCCTATGTATTGGCTCCGATGCAATGTCTTCTTTCAAATTCTAAATAGCTTCCCCATATATCATTGACTATACCCACTTGACGTCTTTCTTTAATAATTCAGTAAATGTTGCATCCCTTTTTAAATACCGAGCAAAACATTCTGTAATAGTTATCCAATTCTAGGAATGACTTCAAATCCTTCACGTTGCATGGTGCCTACCAGTCAACGATGGCATGCAGTATGTTCAGACCATACTTAAGTGTTCCACATGCTCATTCACTGTTCGGCTATAAATGACTGTGTCGTCTAAATAAGCAAATACGAAATAAACAAGATTGTCAAACAATACATCATTCATTAAGTTGTGTTAAGTATCCAGTCCATTGGTTAGCACAAACAGCATTACAGGAAATTGTAAGAACCATATCTAGTTACACAAGTTGTCTTAGGCTCATCACCTTCAGCGATTGTAACCTTCCAGTAGCCTGCCTTAAGGTTTAGCTTTAAGAACCAGCATGCGTTGCTCAGCCTGTCCAACAAATCTTGCATCAATGGAACTAGATATTTTTTCTTCATAGTTACCTTATTCAATGCCCTATAATCCACACACATCCTTAACATCACATCCTTCTCCTTTTAAAATAAAAAAGTCATACCATAAGGGGCTATAGATGACTGAATCAGTCCGGCACCCAACAATTTGTTTAACTGTTTGTGTAACTCAATCAACTCCTCTGGAGCCATCCCATAAGGAGCCTGCGCAGAAGCAATTGAATCTGTCGGCAACTCGATTTTATGATAAATATCTCTCCTTGGTGGCATCTTCATCGGAAGTTCAGGTGTCATAACATCAAAAAACTCCCTTGACACTCTATCTATTCAATTAGGCACCTTTACTGTAATGTTAGGCTTCAAAAATAAGTTCATCTCCCATCCTTAAGACTTTACCAACCGAAATAGAATAAACCAATGAACCCTTGAAGCCTTACCAAAAGGATGATTACTCTTAATGAAACCAGGATTGCCATCGTTCATGATCATTACCCCATCTAATTGAGGAAGAGGAACAAACAGAAATTTCCTCAAGAATTCCATCCCAAAAATGACTTCAAAGTCACCTAGAGGCATCACTATCAAGTTGTGTTTACCTACACAATTTTTAGTCGGACTATCCAACTTGAATGCTTCAACTCTAATACCAACGAATGCTTCAAAAACTATATTTTATGATCTTTTTTATTTGTCCAAAAGTCTGATGGTCCAGAATCTTCTCAAGTTGTTCCTCAAACTGCGTCCATACAATAGGAGGAACACATCTAGTAGCTTACATTATTGGATCCTCAACATCCTCATGAAAGGGTTTCAGAAAACTCACTCTAAATATATGGTGAATCTTCAATCTTTTTGGCAAGTTCAACTTTATGAATTTTCATCAACTCTCTCTAAGAATATAAATGGTCAATCATATTTCAAAATCAGCCCACGATGAATTGTCTTGTTGCTGATTTTCTTCATGATTTGTGGAGTAAGCTTCACCAAATCCTTATCTCCAACCTGAAATTCTAAAACACGATGTTGTTTGACAACATACTTTTTCGTTCTCTTCGCTGTCTTCCTCAAGCTCGCTTGCACCTCATCCAACATCTCTTACTTGTCTCACGCATGCCTCTAAGCAAGCAGACATTTACCATCGGACATAGATTTAGTGATTTCCAATAAAATATTGGGCTTCCACACCATGTCTGTAGTTTTCACAGGAAAAGATTACCATGTAAGAATTTTATTCTAGAGTTTAGCCCACTAGGCGGCCGTCAAGTCCCTTGCCTGACTCAGCTTGCTTGCACTCAAGCCTGCATGTTCTCGACAACGCCTAATGTTTGGACTTAGATTATTTTTTATGCTAGAATTGAAATGAACACCATGTATGAGAGAACCTAATAGTTATATTAATTTTAAATAATACAAAAGACCCTCACTTTTTATTAAAACAGTTCTACCTCAACTTTGACTTTGACTTAGGCACAATCACAAGTCGATTGCTACTCGTAAACACTCTTGACACCCTCACATTTCTTCTTGGTGTACTTTCTAAAATTCTGGACTTATTTCTTCCCTCTTTAACTAATAATTTTCCTTGTTGATTTAGAGTGAAAAGTTTCCTTTGGGTTTTGACCCTCATTGAAGTTAGACAACTTAATTGCCGCCACAATAGCAGAGTATATTCTTTAAACACTCTACCTCCTCAACTCTATTTCTGCCCACCCCTTTAAACTGCTCATGAAATAGTGCAAGTTGTCTTCTTCTACCATTTTTACTATATGGAACATCAAGCACCAAAACTCCTCTACAACTGACCTCACTATGCCACTTTGTTTCTATCGTCGCAACCCATCCTTGTAATCTAAGACGAGTTGCTTGGAAGGAATTGAATTTTTAACTCCTTCTTCGACACTTCCCCATTTCAATTCATGGAAGGTTAGTGATTTCCACTTCAACAACACTTGTTCTTCACCAAACTTTGGCATCATTAACAAGTACATAGTTGTGACCAACAACTTTTCACCGTCCAGAACTTTGACTACCATGAAATATTTTTTTGTATCACACAAAAAAAATTTCAACTTTTAATCGCTTCTCACACCATTGTACGCCTTCAGTTATTGTACATCCAGCTTTGTGGGGTTGATAGTTCCCCGTAGAGCCCGATGACGAAGAACTTCACCACACATAACTTGCTTCTTCTTACGAATACGTTTCATTTCTACTTTACCGTCTTAAGCCCCGTGGATTTTAGATTTTTAATTTACAATAAAGTATAATAATATAATAAACAAAAAATTCATAAAAATACATCAATAGATTGAAATAATTACAAATATGATTAAGAAAATCCATAGAAAATAACTGAGAAAATGATCTAATGACCCCCAATCTATAAGTCAATTCTCGATAACACACTTATATTTTACGGGGATCATATTACCCTCAAGTTATTTTTAAAGTGGAATATATTTTACCTTAAAAGGTCACAGATTTGTGGTAAGTGGTGGGCTGCACGTGTGACGCCACGTACATATTTTTTATTAAAATATTGTTATCTACTTATTATTCTATTTCCCTCGTATATTTTTTTTCTTTTATATTTCAGCCCATTCTTCTTTTCTTTTTTCTTTTCTTTGACAAAAAGTTTATGCCATAAAAGTGGAAATTCCTAGTTCCATTTCTAAAACCTCAAAAACTTTCGTTTCTTAATCTTTATTTGAATTATATTTGGAGAAGTTCTCAATTTTCTTATACAAGTCAATCTTGAATTTCTAGGTTTGGTATTTAATGGATTTTCTCCGATGAGAATATTTTTGGAGTTTGAAAAGCCAAAAAATGAAGTATATTTTGAATCAAATATGAATTTGATTGGTGAAATCCTTGAAATTTATGGATTTTTGAATTCATAATATTGATTTGTCTCACAAAAAATTAAAAGGAGAAAATCTTCTGGGTTGCTCATGTTAAAGAATTTGATGTTGATATACTTGTATAGTAATTACTAATCAACTTCCGGATCTGATTCAAATATGTGTTTCTTCAATTTTCTGCCTTTTATACTTAAAGTAGTAAAGATTTAGCTGTAAAAGATACTAATTTTGTCTTTGATGCTTTGTTAGTTTATTTACTCAAAGTGGGTTTTCTCCATATTGTTCAATTTTATGTGCTTGTGCTTCAACTTATCAATACTTAGCAATGCAAAAGTGTTGATTTTTAATTTGATCTCATATTTTTCTAATTTTTTCAGGTGAAGTCAATTTCATTTGAAAAAAGAAAAAGAAAAGAGATAGCATTAGCAGTAACTATTATTAATAACAAGGTGATTTCTTTCTTTTTTTTTTAGATAAATCATACGAAGTGTGGAAGAGTTAAATAAAAAAGATAAAGAAAATAAAATGGAAAAGATAAATAAAAGTTAGAAGTAGCATACATATTTTATAATTTTTTTTTGTATAAAATAGAAAAATAAGAAAGTTTGCATCTCTCTTTTTGAGAAAGTGCACTACACTTTCTTTGCTAACTTACCATTAGGGAGCAAATAATTCTGCTATAAAATAGTTCAAGGAGGTAAATAGAACCCTCTAAAAATATGAATGTGTAGTTGAAAATTCGCTAATAGAATGAGGACATTTGGCCATTTTCTCAAACTAAACCTCCTAACATAATTATACAAGTACAAATAATGTAATGATACAAAAAGTATTGAGTTGCGAATCAGATCTAGTATCTGAACTTTTAAAAATACAATAACGGAAAAATTCATAAGTATCCACCTAGACTATGTTCAAAATCTAAGAGACAAACTTTAACTTAACTAAGGTTCTATACCCCCTGAACTTATTCTTTTTGTGATTTTATACACCTTTTGTCTTACGTGGCACACTCCGTGATTTCACGCCATTGAGACAACACATTTGAATGTCACGTAAGCCAAAAGGTGCACAAAATTTTTAAAAAAAGTTCGGGGGGGTGGGGGTGGAGGAGGACTTTAGTTTAGTTAAGGCCTGTCTATGAGATTTTTGTCATAGTCTAGGAGGGTATCTCTGAATTTTCCCTACAATAATCATTACTTCTAAAAATAAATTATTATAATGATACTATAAAACTTACTGGCCTAAAAGAAAATAATCAATAAATGTCATTTGTAATATAATAAAAAAAAACCACTTCATCGTGAATAAAAATAAAATTACTTTCAAATACATAATTAATAAAATGTGAAAATTTTGAGATATTTAAAAAAAAATATGAAGACGAATGATAAGTGAAAAAGTAGTATTTTGCAATGTATTTTTTACGAGAAAAGTTATGGAATATATAATCACCCTCAAAGTGTTACAAAATTGTAAAGATATGATACTACATTTTGTTATTTGTGTTGCTCTCATTCTTCTTATTTCAATAAAAAAGTTTAATAAACTATTAAGTATCATTCATTTATTTAAGAATTATGAGGATCAACAATATTAACTTAAAATTTAACACATAATATTGTAAGATTTGTTAGGCCAGTCCCATGCATTGAGCATCGAGTGTTCTTAGGGTGCACAGTCAGGTGATTATTGCACTTGTCTTACAGAACTATACCCCACACTTATGTTCCGGGGCATTTTTCTAGAGCCCCGCGTTGAGGTGAGCGCCGAGGTGAGTCCAGCAGGTTCAGTAGGGTCTTTTATAACACCAATTTGTATTTTGGAGTAATCTGGTTGATCATTTGCCAATTGAATCCTTAAACTCAATTCATCTGAGACTTTTAAACCCCTCCAACCACGCGTACAACTCACTCTCCCTTACATCAATGACATTTTACATCCACATCACATATATTATTGTTATGTCATAATTATCTGCATAATTATTGATAAAAAATGTAAAATAAAAAGAAAAACTAATAAGTTTTCTATTTAATAAATAAATAAATAAGGTGACCCTTTCCTCATCTTTCTTTCATCTCACCTCACCTTTCACAAACACCGTCAATACCATCTCCATACCCCTTATTCTTTTTTTCTTTATTTTCCTCATACTAAAAGAGGGCTATATGACAACTCATTGATTTTCATTACACAAGATTGCCTTTGCTTGAGGTTCCCTTTATATTTATTCTTCATAAATATTTGTTTACTTTTGGGGTTGTGCAATGTTTAAAGCATATATGATTGATCTTGTTGATAGGAAATGCTTGCTTTATATTGTTGATAAGAAACACTTTGCATTGAAAATATAGAGAAATTTTAGGAGACATAACTTTATTAGAAGAAATTGGACAAATCTGCTAAAATACTTTGGGAGCATTTTTAGGGTCATTGAAAAAGATTGAGAAAAAGGGCACGCATAGTCAAAAATAGAGTTAAACGTTGAAAATGTATATTCTTATTTAATCTCCTCTCAATATATCTTCACCGTCCATCACACAAACCACCACATGAAAACCATAAAAAACCCATAGTCACTAGAGTAAAAACCCCACCAAAAAGATCAACATTGATGGTCAATTCTCTTTCCTTATAAAAAACCATCATTGACACCGCCAAAAATAACCAAAACACCTAATCATTAATGGAGGAGCACTGGCAAAGTAGGGTGGAGATGTAGTGGAAGAAAAGGGAAGGTTCAAAACTTTTGTTTTTTCCTTTTCTCTATTTTGTTACTTAATTTTTTGAAAAACAAATTTGTTGCTTCCACTCACTTTTATAAGTGTGATGCTACAAGCTATAACTGAGTCAACAATATAAATGCCAAATAAGATCGATCAATGGTCAAATGATTTTAAAAGTCTCATTTTTAGTGACCTTAAGAGTTCAATTTGCAAATGATTAAGTGTAATTTTCTACAATACAAACTCATACGAGACAAGTGTCTATCATACCATTTTGCCTTATATTAGGCTTGAACAATATTATAATTTTGTCACAAAGAAGAGCTTATCACTTGAAACTGGAGGGTTCATACACAAAAATATTGTCTAGAGTTCCACTCTTTTTTAAAAGGGATAATGCACAAGTACCACCTCAACCTATGCTCGAAATCTCAGAGACACACTTATACTATACTAAGATCCTATTACCCCCTGTACTTATATTTAAAATAATTTTCTTCCCCTTTTCGGCCAATGTAGCACTATGTTGTGGGTCCAATGATGGTTGACTTTTTTTTCAAACTAGTGCCGCATAGGCTGAAAAGGGGTAGAAAACTACTTATAAAATAAGTTCAGGGGGTTAATAGAACCTTAGTATAGTATAAGTGTGTCTCTGGGATTTTGGTCATAGGTTGAGGGGGTAGTTGGGCATTATCCCTTTTAAAAAATTGAAATTCACCTATTTTATTTCGACTTATACCTAGTTATGAAGAAGCAGACCCGCTAGATCTAGAAAAATGGTTTTGTACTTTTGTCCCTCCTGTCTCCTTCGCTTCTTCATTATTTGGAGCTTTTTTCTAAAATTTAAAGTAACTTAAGAAATATTTATTCTACTATTTTCTTTTAATTATTCTTATTCCTTGTTAACTATTCCTTTCAAACTTGTCAAAATATATTTGATATGTTTCTTTTTTCTTATCTGGAAGGCTTGTAGCGTTTCGTATTTAATATGTTCAACATGTTTTTGTTTTCTTACTATGTTGATGAAAACATGAATTTGTTGCTTGTAAGTCCTCCTAAAAGAAATTTTTATGTGATATGTTAGATAAAATATATAGGTGTTTGGTTTCACATTTTTCTTTAATACTTTTTTTGTTGAATCATTGGACTTTCTTTTTTGATGATAGAACAATTCAGAAATTACATAAAGCAATTACGAGAGGAAACAAGTGAGAGATTATTAAACGTTGCTTATCGACCTAATGGAACTCCAAACAAATGGTGGCTAGCATTTTCCAAGAGATCATTTCTTAGCTCGCGACCAGTTGTGCATGCAGAGGAGGATATAGAAATTAATACTTCTACAGAGGAATAACCATTTTTTCATTAAAGGATAATTATGTTCACTGTGAGAAAATGTTCTTTGGATCATTGATTTGTGTCACTTAAACTACAAGTGTAAATTTTGACACAGTCAGATATTTTATTTACTTGCCGAATTTCACATATGGTTTTCACTTATACATATGCAGTTTGATAATTATTCTGTAATGACCCTTCTGTTTATTTTCTCTTTTGTCTAATATTTTCTATAGTTAGAGCTAGCCTGTTGTATCCACAACTCATTTATGAGTTTATGATAGTTTTGGTCTTTGGAAAGTTATTTAGATGTTTTGGGAGAGTTTTCCTATTTTTGAGCTTTTGAAGATTAGATATTTGACTTCGGTCACAACATCAAGCATACAGACTTTAGAGTTCAATAATGATTGTTACATTAACTTTAAAACACCGATTATAGTCAAATAATCTTTGACTCATGTTCCAGGGCTTCTGTCTAGTTCTGAGCTTCCTTGTGAATTTAAGCTAAAATAGGACTATGTGATGTTGGGCCAGTTTTTGTTTAGATGACCTTCAATCGAATATTTGGTGGTTCATAGAATTTGTAATGTCAAATTTTTGTGGATAACACGGATAGTTGGTATCAACAGTGTCCAAAATGAATCCCGACATCTAACGAACATTGGAGCTTTGCCTGGGTTTTGGCTTTGCTAGTGCTAACATTTTTTTCATCGTGATCCTGACCCCTTATCTCCCAATAGGGGTAAGTAATTTATTTTTTGTTCATTGTGATCATGACCCCTTGGGCTTGCGATAGCAATTAACAATTTATTGGCCTTTTAAAGACTAGCCCCACTAATTTCAACCTAATCCTAATATCTTTTTCCTCCATTTTAAGACCTCCAGGGCTCAATTTTGAGTTTGAATTCGAAGGTCGGTACTCTCTGATATTCTGGTAAGTTTTTGTCAATTCTAATTTTATATTCCTTTTAAAGTGTGTTCTTTAACGTTAACTTGTGGGTTTTAATTTTGATGGATTTCACGGTTCGAATTGTGCCCAATTTTGGAGCACAAGTTCCTCAATATTTCAGGGACCTACTTATTGGTACAATCTCGCAATTTCATTAATGTATTCCACTAGACTACTTTTGACATGATTTTGGACCTGAGATGTATGATAGCAATATGGTATCATTATTCTTATAATTATCGATATGTTACAATATTGATTGTGGTGTGGAATTTTTTAGACATGAAGAGTAATTGGGTAGCTCGTGGACAGTCTAACATTGGAGTTTGACTTCTTGATAGGCTAAAATATACTATTTTAAAACTGTGCTTTATGTTATTATGCTTGGTTTAGGTTGCATCTGGGTTAGGATTGTATATCATGGGTTAAGAATTATTTACTTACGCCTATTTTCTTAAATCTTGTAATGGCCTTAGACTAGTATTAATTAGAAAAATCTGTAGCTTAGGCCTGAAATTCCTTACATATGGCTTAGCTTGAT
Organism: Solanum peruvianum; assembly: GCA_027705065.1. NCBI lineage: Eukaryota > Viridiplantae > Streptophyta > Magnoliopsida > Solanales > Solanaceae > Solanum > Solanum peruvianum. Next base: position 16,077,807 of record JAKWJD010001756.1, read on the forward strand.
ATTGTTGGACTCTTCGTAGATGATGTTTGAGACTTTAAAATAATTTGGTAATCTAGGTTCTCTATATTGTGTTTTTCATGATCCAATAGCTAATATAATTGATCCTTGTTGTAAATTATCATGGTTTTGTACCCTTCGCTATTGCGTGACCATGGTTTGCTTTCCTATTGTGGGAATTTACCTTGAATTGACCGGTAAACTTGACATTGATCACTAACTTTTACTAGGCTACGGAAAATTAGCGGCTTGTTCTAGTTGTACATTAACATTAGTTCTACTGAGTGTTTACCTTCAGGTAAAGTTTGATATCCTTGAGTTACTTTTCCAGTAGTTGATTTTTATAATCTCCTTATATTTCTTGAGTAGTGGTGATCATATTTTTTTTGTTGCGTATGTAATAATCAGCTACAAACCTTATAATTCAATGTGTAGGTGGTCGTTATCAATATAAAATCCGACAAGGAGTTTGCATTGAATCCCACAAGGAATAGTAGGAAAAGATTCATCTAAGCAAGACTTTTATATGTTTGATTAATTGATTTAGTCACAGAAGTAAATTCGAGAAATTTATATTATTTATGAGGAGGTAATTTGATTATTTGTTTAAAATAAGCTTAGAACATGGAAATTCAACATTTGATTAAGAAGTAACGCTTCATCATTGTTTTAATTATGCCCAGTCTTGGGGCACAAGTTCCTTGGGCTATTTGAGAACTTGCAATATAGTTAATTTTGTGATTACGTGCATAAGTCCTACCATGGTATTTTTGGGTCGTTTTTGCATTTTTGAATTCGTATGTAACAATCAGCTATGTAATAATCAACTGGTATTGTAGGGAAACAATTATTTTTGTTGCGTAAGTAATAATCAGTCAAAAACCTTATAATTCAATGTGTAGGTGGTCGTTATCAATATAAAATCCGACAAGGATTTTGGGTTGAATCCCACAAGGAATGGTATGGAAAGATTCACCTTAGCAAGACTTTTATATGTTTGATTAATTGATTTAGTCACAGATAAATTCGAGAAATTTAGATTATTAATTAAGAGGTAATTAATTATTTGTTAAAAATAAGCTTAGAACATGGAAATTCAACATTTGATTAAGCAATAACGCCTCATCATTGTTCATATTATGCCCAGTTTTTGGGCACAAGTTCCTCGAGCTATTTGAGAAGTTGCAATATAGTCAATTTTGTGATTACGTGCATAAGTCCTACCATGGTATTTTTTGGTCGTTTTTGCATTTTTAAATTCCTTTATTGATATGGGTATCATTTTTCTTGCTTTCTTCCTCGTCATATTTTTTATTGTGAAGCATCTTTGAGAGTCCTTTCATGTAATGAACTCAAGATCGTTTTTGTGTGTATGCCTCTTGTGAAGTATTTATAGCTTTCCTAAAGTTACTTCATGTTATTTATGACTTACTGGAATAAAAGTTTGGTGACCTGTTCATTCATCCAGTTTTATGTGAGTGTTAGAGCTTCTAAACCTTCAATGGTCATTTTTCGTCAAAAGTTTAGGAAGATGACCTCACAATAAAATTTTGACGATTCCATCAGCTCCGAAAGCGTTATTTAAGGATAGTAGGATTGTGAGCATGACTCCCAAGTCTTTCAGTATGAGTCTATGTTGTTAGGAATTTTAATATTCATGGTGAGGCCTAAGTTTTACTTTATTTTACATTCTGAGTAAAAATGATCGGATATGAATTTCGTCAGTGTGGTTATCTTTGGAATGTTGAGTTCTCTCTAGAATGACCTCTCATTAATGTCCAGAGGCTTTCAACCTAATTCTGATACTTCTCATGGATTTTGGCTTCAATATAAATTAGGTGTGGGACCCATATTTTGTTGAAACAACATCTTTTGGGGAAATTTGATTGTTCCATTGAGTTTGAAATACCAAATACGATGGGGGTAACATAGTTCATTTGCACCTATGGGATTCCAAACAAATCCTGGGTACCCCTTTAAAGATTGGAGGACTTGCACTTTGTTGTCAGCTGAGGTAGTCTCACGTTCGTACACAGGGCCCCACAATAGCGAGCAGTTGGTGCCCAGTCGTGTGCATTTGTGCGAGGATTATTGTGTTTGCAAACAACCAATTGACCTTATGTTTGCGTGTAGGCTGTTGTGATCACAGCCAGTTATAGGGTGTGGTGTCGCATTTGTGAGAGGCTGCTTTGCATTCACGCATGGCCACCTTACAGTCATAAAGGTCACCAACTTGTCCTCCATATTTAAGGCTGATTCGTGACCAGCCTTTGCACCATTTGGTATTTTAGTGAATTCTCCTCTATTTGAATTCTGATTTTAGTGATTCAAAGTCCCACACACTCTTAATTTCAAGGGAAACATGATGGCTTAATGGAATTGTGTTGCTGAAATTCCATTTGAGGTAATTTTGTTGTTTAAGCTTCTTCCCCTTCTCTTTTAAATTTGTGATTTCATTGTGTGTTGTTGTATCCATTGTTTTAGGTTCGAATTGTGTCCACTTTCGTGATACATGTTCAAGGTAAATCTTTTGGAGGAGTCCATTCCAAAATTTCTGGCATGGGTCCCACCATTTTGGTATGACTCTAAAATTGGTCCGTCTCTATTTTGGGTTATTTTACTGTCTCTGTGACCGTATTAACGTTGTAATCCTATTCTTGAAAGAAATGGAAGTGTTAATAGGTTGTTATGAAGGAAACCTTTCTGGCATTATGATTTAGAGTGTGTGAGGTTGGCCAACAACTAGGCTATGACATTCTTTCTAATATTAAGCATGAAGATATTAATCCCTAATGAATAATGTGAATTGGGAGAAGGTACCTAGTCATTCATGTGTTTCTTCTTAGAAACCATGATTTAGGGTTGATTACTACCGTTTTGAAGCTAGTACCATGACTACCTGGGTTGTATGTTTGTTTCCACAAGTAATGTTATGTACTTATTTTGCGACGCATTTCATAAAACATGTTTGGACTATAACTAGGATAGATTAGGGTTTCCTTAGACTTGTGAACCTTGTGACTATGGTATGTCTCCGATGTTGCTCAAATAAATGAGGTCCTTGTAGACTGAAATAACAAACATGGGTCTCATAGTGTTGGCATTAATTAAGGAATATGTAAATCTTCTTAATCCCTGTTGTTTTCTATTCCTACTTTTGTGACTCTGATATGTTATCAAAGATTATGTGCTTTCTCAGTATTGAAGTACCTCATGCATGGAGCCTTTTGTGAGATCTTTGGGAGTGGATGTGATCAATGGTGTCTTGGAGCCTACTTGAGATATTTTTTTCAAAGTTGATATGCCCTTGAGTTAGTATTACTAGATGGGTGGTCTACGCCGCTTGGGGTGAATTTTTGGGTGGGCGGTCTAAATGTCAGAGATCCTTACGGAGTTGATACACCTCTAAATCACTCTTGTTAGCTGTGCGGTTTAGCCCCTGCGAGTGGGCTGTCCAACTGTGCGTCCTAGGTTGATAGTCACTCTTGCTTACTGGTTTGGGAGTTTACATTATCTTCATTACTTGGGCAGGGAGCTCGTGTGTTTTTCTTTAATTCGGATATGGGTTACTCTTTTGTCATGTAGACTTAGCTATTCAATGTGCATGTCGAGCTTATGTGGTCTTGTTCGAGTTCTATTCAAACATGTGCACACAATTACCTTTTAGGTCTTTAGGGTTCATTTAGGCTTATTTTACATGTATATAGATCTAATTTCGGCATACTTGTCTGACTTATTTTCATATCCGCTTTGACCCCTATTAGTGTCTACATTTTTCCTTATAGTGTTCTTTTTACCCTTCTTGTTCCGTCTACCTGTGATTTCTACTCACTACCTTGTCTTGGTACTTATGCTACACTGTGCATCTTCTTGTTATAGAGGTCTTAGTACCAACCAAAAGTAGTGATTGTTCATGACATCTTTCATAGATTGTGGATATCAGTTATGAGGGTAAACTCTTGGCATACTCGATCATCCTGTCTCATTTTCTATATATGTTAGCTTGTGTTTTGCGTTTCAGATGGCTTGTTGTAGTCCACTTTAGAGACATGTATTTATATTGTTAGACTGGTTTGTACTAGTGACTTCCATGTCTATGAGTGTATCTATTGCATACAGTTTTTGATTTGCTTTTTGTTACTGTCTTTTCTTATCCAAAGTGTTTAAATATCTCCCCTTTGGGAACATTCATCCTCAAATGAGATTCTAAATATCATAAGGAAGATAAAAAGTCAAACCTAACTATCCAACATGCATGAAATCACATAAATGCACATTTCCGAGGAGGTTACATCAACTTCAAGGGAAAATATATTCAAAACATCATTTCATAAGATCTATATGCAACTCATACTCAAATGCACATAAACATGAAGAAATCAATCAACTAACTCATTTTCTTAAGAAAAATCAAAGTTTTTAATGTACATGCATAAATGAGGAAATAATGGGAATATCTAAGCCCAAGCTAAAGCAGGGAAGAAGGGAAAAAAATGAGGATAACAAGACAACATATAATCCTGGCCTCACAAGTAGAACTTCAACTAACTTATTCCTCCATAGAACCTTTAAACCTCATTGTTTCTCAACTTCTTAACTTGCCTGTCTGAAATGTCAACCAGAACTTCCTCATACGAGATATTCTCCTTGACTCCCAAACCTTCTAGGGGAACGGTAACACTTGAAAATTTAAACCTAAATAAAATTGCAAGACTTACCTGAACCAATGAACCACGGCACGATTCAGGGGGCCCAGACTTCAAACAACGGGCACCTTCACAGTTTGTGGTGTTGATGGCGGGCCATGATGGCCCTCATGAAGACTAACCAGTAGGACCTCCTAGACTAATCATCAGACCCTTAAGCCTTAAGTGAGGATCGCGAGGACCTCCGAAGTACATGGTCCTCCTTACGGCTCGTAGTGGGGTCCATGAAGGCCAGCCAGTTGATCCCTAGATCTGAGCCTCCACACCTCAGCCCAAGTGAAGACCACGGGGACCTTGACGGTCTGTAGTCCTCCACACGGGCTGTGGTAGGGTCTCATGGAGATGACCCTAAAAACCCTAGCTCTTGGACCAAAGACCACGACCCACTTCATGGTCTGTGGTCCCTTTCACAGTATGTGGAAGTGACTATGGTAAACCTTATCTGTAGCTTAAGTCATGGACCTTTTGGAGTTTTCCTATTTCGTTGGACCCTTAAAATACATCGTTTTAACCCTCAGTTACGTGATTTGGTTAGTCTTAGCCTAGAAACATAAATAGAACTTTACTAAGATAGATCTTTCATAAAAAAATAGAAACTTAGAACGCTAGAGAGGAGAAAGAGGCAACAAAACCTTAATGCAGGAATTCAGCAATATCCCATCAATTCTAGCCTCAAAATCGAAAGATTTCTCCATGGATTCATCACAAGGTATGTGAGATTTCACTAGTGGGTTCCTATCGTCCATGCGGTCTTTAGATATCGGTCAGATTCTTGATTCGCTATAATCGTGTAGACCTAGGATTTGTAGAACTTCAACAAATTATCATGAATTAGTTATTGACATGTTTCAAATCAAATTATTAATGTTACTACTTCATTGCTTTCATGAATTTCAGAACCCTAGGTATGCATTTCTTTAGTTCTTGAATTATACATGCTAGATAAGTTATTCTAGTATTTCAGATATACATTCCTCAGTCTGAAATGTGTCATTATTAGTATACTAATGTGCATTCCTGGTTTGCATGTCTGTTTTGAGCTATCTAGTATATTACAGAAATTCGATCATAATGTATTAGTCATTTAATTTTTTGGGAGTAGTATAATCCTGAGTTGGAATAGGGTCAGTCATCCATATAGTCCAAGAACTAGGATCCACATAGGTTGTAAGTCTCCTATGTGGGCATTAGTTTAGTGATCATGCCAGCATGTCTCTACATCTTTGGCCGGGTGTATTGGGTCCTCTCGATAGGGAGTATACATCGAACTCCACCTTTAGATCATGTGGTTTTAGTATCGTTATTAGTAGCTCCTACAGTCAGTCATACTTCATTGCATTGTCCACATATCATCTAAGTCAGTATTTAGCCTCAGAATGTTATCGTTTGGTTATTGCATTCAGTTATTTCAGTATTCAGTAGCTATATCATGTTCATATTATACTTTTGCTTTATTGCTTGTTTAGTTATATGTTTATTTCAACTTTACTCCGTCCTACATCCTTGGTACCTTCCAAGTAGTGGCGCATACTCTTTGGTACGTCTTCTCATGATGTAGGTTCATGTTCTTAGCATCCACATAACGCTTAAATCGGTTCCCACTCTCCAGTTCAACAACATCAGTGGTGAGTCCTCATCCATCGAGGACAATGATCATGTTATCATACAGTTTTTTTCTAGACTTAGCTAGGGCATGTTATCCATACACTTTTAGTTAGTTAGACGCTATTTACAGACATATTTAGATTCATTTTAGTATTTTGAGTTTGATATTTCTTTGTATTAAACTCTAAAACTTGATAAATCTAATTTAGTACATAGGTATTCCCCAACCATTTCAGATTTACTTTATGATTAACTTCCTCATCAGTTATCATTACACTAGTAGCTCATATCATGCCAGTAGAGTTAGCTTAGGGTCACTTTTGCGTGTCTTTGTCAAGGGGGTGTCCTTGGGGCTTCACAAACTTGGTATACGAGCTCTAGGTTTAGGTGTCATAGGATGTCTGAAAAGCGTTACTAGGAAAAGTCCTTTTTATGGGTGTGTTGTGCGCACCACATCTAATGAGAGGGATGCTGTAAAATGTTTTAGGAAAAATCATCATTTTGTTGTTACTCTTATCATGCGTAAGTCATGGTCTCATTCCATTGTAACTTGACATTATACATTTTAGATCATGCCTCCATGTAGAGCTAACGCTAGGAAAGCAAATGCCAGGAATACAAATGCAGCTCCTCAGGTCCAAGTACAAGAAGTCTCGAATGCAGAATTTTGGAGCACTATTCAAATATTGTCTAATAGTGTGGCAAACCAGAACAATCGACGGGTTCATGCTCTGGTAGATTCTAATGTTGGGTCAACTAGAACTAGAGTGTGAGATTTTGTTACAATGAATCCGCCTGAGTTCTTAGGATCACAGATTTGTGAGAATCCTAAAAACTTCAATGATAAGGTTAAGAATATCTTTGAAGTGATGCAGGTAACTAGGAATGGTCAGGTTCAACTAGATTCTTACCAATTTAAGGATGTGGCTTATATTTGGTATACTAAGTGGAAAGAGCGCAGGATTTACCGATGCGGCTCGTATCAGTTGGGATTGCTTTAGTGAAACTTCTCTAGACAATTTCTTCCCAAGGGAGCTATAGGAGGCAAAATCTTATGAATTTATGACTTTAAGAAAAAGTAGCATGACAGTCCAAAAATATGGGCTCAAGTTAATCCAACTCTCCAGGTATGGTCCTCATATGGTTGCGGATTCAAGGGCTCAGATGAATAAGTTTCTATATGGAGTGTTAAACTTTGTTAAAACAGAATATAGGAACGCTATGTTGCTCGAAAATATGAATATCTTTAGGCTCATGACTAATGCTTAGCAAGTTTAGGGTGGTAATCTAAGGGAACATACAAGGTTGAACAAGAAGGCTAGAACTGGAAATTATGAGTATTCTTAGCATAAATTGGATGGTGGAAATTTCTCGCAGGGTTTGCAAAAATTTTCAACTCCAGCACCTTCATCAGGTAGTGTTCCATCCTCCAAGTTCAGACAAGATTAGAAAGGTAGGGCATCAATATCTATGTCTCAGGGAAGTGTTTACGATACCGAAACCTACCTAAATTTCCCTCAGTGTGGAACAATCTAGTGAGTGCCTTCCTGGAAAGGAAGAATTCTTCGGATGTGGTCAATCTTTTTACATGTTGACAGATTGGCCTTTTAAACAGGGTTAAATAGGTAAAAATGGTAGAACTTAGTCCACACTTCAGCAGCACCAGCAAGTCACCCGACTCAGTAGGGTAACTCAATTGGTTAGGTAGACAATGTCAAAATAAGGTCTATGCTCTTTAGGTACGCCAATATCTGGAAGATTCTCTTGATGTTGTCACCGGTATGTTACGAGTCTTTAATCTCGATGATTATGCTTCGTTAGACCCAAGGGCTACTATCTTCTTTATAACTTCTTATATAGCAACAAAGATTGATGTTAGCCCAGAAACTCTCTCAAAACCTTTCTCAGTCTCTAGTACAATCTGTAACCCAGTTATATCTAGACGGGTATAAAAAAAATTGCCTTGTTACATTCTCCTAGAAAGTCACCTCAGTAGATCTTGTAGATCTGCAAATTGTAAAATTCAATGTCAATCTAGGTATGTATTTGTTAATTCCTTTTATGCTGGAGTAGATTGTAGATTTAGGTTTCTTCATTTTCAGTTTCTTGATGAACAAATCATAGAATGGAAGGCTACTAGCTTAGCACCTATGGGTAGATTCATTTCTTACATTAAGACTAGAAAATTGATTTATAGGGTTATCTTTATCATTTATTTCAGGTTCAGTATTGAAGCTCCAAAACCCCAACGATTTAGTCAGTTCCAGTAGTTAATGAGTTTCCATAAGTGTTTCCAATAAATCATCCTAGGGTCCCTCTCAAAAGGAAAATTGACTTTGAAATTGATATCCTTTTAGATACCCAACATATTTCAATTCCTTCTTATAGAATCGCTCCAGTAGAGCTTAAGGAATTTAAAGAGCAATTGAAAGGCCTTCTAGATAAGGTCTACATTAGACTTGGTATTTCTCCATAGGGTTTACAAGTATTGTTTGTGAAGAAGAAATATGATTCTCTGAGAATTTTCAATGAATATAAAATGTTGAACAAGGTCAAAATCAAGAATAAGTATCCCATCCCTAGGATTGATGACTTGATTTACCAATTCCAGGGTGCTAGTCATTTTTCAAATATAGACCTCAAATCGGGTTATCATCATCTCAAAGTAAGAGATCCTGACATTCTGAAAACAACCTTTAGAACTTGGTATGGTCTTGTAGTATTGTTTTTTGACTAACAATTGATCCTATGACTTTCATTGATTTGATTAATAGAGTGTTGAAGCAGTATTTTTAACATGCAATTGATTTAGGAGTTCTTCTGGAAAATCTCAAAGATCACAAATTATTTGCCAAATTTAACTAGTACGATTTTTTGTTACGATCAATAGATTTCCTTGGGGAATATGTTATCAACCAAACAGATCCAAGTGGATTCCTAGAAAATAGAAGCAGTAAAGAAATAGATCAAACCTACCTCTCCTACATATATCAGAAGTTTCTTGGGTTTAGAGGGTTATTAGAGGAGGATCATGGAAGGATTTTCATATATAACTCTCCATTGATTAAGTTCACTAAGAAAAAGGTTAATTTTCACAGGTCAATTGATTGTGAGAAAAACGTAACAGAACTAAAGACTAGAATGACTACAACTCCAGTTTTGACTCTACTAGAGGATTTAGACGGTTATGTGATTTATTATGATGCATCTAGAGTGGGTAGTGATTTATTATGATGCATCTATAGTGCAGTAGTGATGTTTGCACTCAAGATTTGGAGACACTACTTGTATGGTGTTCATGTAGATGTATTAAGAGACCATCAAATCCTTCAGTATGTGTTCACCCAGAAAGAGTTGAATCTTCACCAAAGAAGATGGCTTGAGTTCCTCAAGGATTACCATCCCTATAAGGCAACTGTAGTAGAAGATGCCCTCAGTAGACTATCTATGGGTAGTACAACACATGTTGAGGAATAAATAAAAGATCTAGCAAAGGATGTTCACATGCCTGCTCGTTTAGGAGTTCGTCTTATAAGCATATCAAACGGTGGTGTGAAAATTAAAAATGGATCAAAATATTCATTGGTAGTAGTGTTTAAGAAAAATAAAGATAGGTATTCAATATTTCTTGAACTTAAGGGTGCATTCGATCAATAAAGAGTTGAGGTTTTCTCCCAAGGGGGAGATGATGTGCTTTGCTATTAGGTTCGATTATGTGTTTTTGATGTGGTCTAGTTGAGACAACAAATTCTTGCAAAGCCCCATAACTCTAGATAATCTATTCATCTAGGAGCCACTAAGATGTATCGTGATTTGCGGGAAGTATTTTTGTTGAATGGAATGAAGAGGAATATAATAGATTTTGTGTCTAAGTGCCCCAATTTTAATAAAGTTAAGGTAGAACATCAGAAACTAGGAGGTATTGACTAATGAGATCAATTTTCCTACTTGGGTTTGGGACGTGATCAACATGGATTTCATTAAAGGATTACCTCGTTCACACAGGCAACCTAACTCTATTTGGGTTATAGTTGATTGAGTTACTATGTCTTTATGAATGTTGGTGTTCAAGATTACAAATTTGGCGGAGGACTACACCAAGCTTTATATTAATGAGATAGTCAGGTTGCATGGGGTTCCTTTGTCTACCATTTTTTTTATAGAGGTCCTTAGTTTAACTCTCTTTTCTTGAAGTCATTTCAAGAAGGTCTTGGTACTCAAGTTAATCTTATCACAACATTTCATCCACATGAGGATTGTCAGGCAGAGGGCGTACCATTTAGACCTTAAAGTACATGTTGAGATATTATGTGATATATTTCAAGGGTAGTTGGGATGATCACTATTCTCATATAGAGTTCGCCTATAATAATAGCTACCATTCCAACATTCAGATGGCCCTTTATGAAGCATTGTATGTCCGTAGATGTAAATCTATAGTTTGTTGAATTGAAGTAGGTTAATCAACCCTGATAGGGCTATATTGAGTTCATTATGCAATGGATAAATTTAAACTCATTAGTGAATGACTTAAGATCACCAGAGTAGCTTGAAGTCTTCTGCAAATGTAAGGAAAAGGGAATTAGAGATCCAAGGTTATGATTGTGTTTTCATGAAACATTCACCTATGAAAGGGTGATGAGATTTTGATAGAAAGGTTAGATTAGTCTAGGATATTCCCCTACGAGATCTTGAAAAGGATTGATAAAGTTTCTTATAAGTTAGATTTGCCAGCAGAATTAGCAGCAGTGCATCCAATCTTTCAGATTTCACGGTTGAAGAAATGTGTGGGTGATCCAAAATTTGTAGTTCCATTAGAAAGTGTCGTTGTGAAAGATACTATTTCTTATGAGGAAGTACCAAGATAGATCATTGATAGTCAGGTTAGAAAGTTGAGAAACAAAGTAGTCAGTTCAGTCACGGTTTTATTGAGAAGTTAGTCTGTAGAAGGAGCTAGTTGGGAAAGACAAGAAGCCAGAAGGCTAAGTATCCTCACCTCTTTCCTTTGATTCTACTCTAGCTTAGGTAATAGTTCCTCTTTAGTTTGACAGTCATTCATGCGTAAAATCAGTATGAACATCATATTTCTTTAGTTTGTACTTGCATTTTCAGCATATTTGAATGATCTTGGAACTCAGCTCGGTTGAAAATTAGTCTTAAATTTTTACTGGTAGCGTTGTAGTTCTTTACCATCTATTTAAACTAGTTTAGTCCTTCGAGGATGAATGATCCCAAGGGGGAGATATTGTAACACCTCAAAAATCAGACATAGAAAATAATTCAGAACTTACACGAAACACTGAACCATGATAGGGTCCCCGGTCCGTTGACTTGCACGTGGTCAAGACTTTGACTTCACCAGGCTTAAACATTAGACAATGGGCACCTTCACGGTCCATGGTCTTGATGATGGGTTTTGGTGTCCGTCATGAAGACTAACCAGTAGGCCCCTTAGAATATCCCATAGACTCCCAAAACTTAATTGAGGACCATAAGGACCTTCATAGTCTATGGTCCTCAAGACGGCTAGTGGTAGGGTCCGTGAAGGCCAGCCATTAGACCTCTAACTTAGATACTTTAGACCTTAGCCCGAATGATGACCATGAGGACATTGATGGTCTATGGTCCTCCATACAGGCCGTGATACGGGCTTGTGGACAAGATCCCAGAAACCCCAACTCCTGGGCCAAAGACCACAACCCACTTCACAATCTATGGTCCCTTCCACTATCCGTAGATTATTACTTATTTAAATGTTCCAAATAAGATTATCATGTTATTACTTCATTTCATGCATGAATTTCATAACCCTAACTATGTATTTTCTTAATTCTTGATTACCCATACTAGATAATATATACAAGCATTTTAGATATACATGACTTAGTCTTGAACGTATCATTATCAATATATTAATGTGCATTCCCAATTTACATATCACTATTGATCTACCTAGTATATTCTAGACATAGAGTCATAATGTGTTAGTCATTTAACCTATTACGAGTAGCATAATATCGAGTTGAACTAGAGACAATCACCCATATATTCCCAGAACTACAAGCCGTGTATGTTGTAAGTCCCCTCTGTGGACATTATGTTAGTGATCACGCTACCATGCCTCTATACCTTCATCAGGGTGTATTGGATCTTCTCAATGGGGCGTGTCTATTGAACTCCAGATTTAGCTCATGTGGTTTTATTAGTGATTATTAGCTCCCACAGTTTTCTCTGACTCGACTACATTGGCCACAATTCAATATAGTCACTATTTAGTCTCACCATGTTATCTTTTGTTCATTGCGTTCATTTAATTTAGTATTTGGTATCTATATCATATCCAAATTATACTCTTGTTTTATTGCTTGTTTAGTTATATGCTTATTTCATCTTTACTGTATCCTGCATACGCAATACCTTCCATGTATTGAAGCATACTGGTGCTACATGTTCTCATGATATAGGTTCAAATTCTCAGTATCCATATCATGCTTAAATCGGTTCCCGATGTCAACTTCAGCAACATCAGTGGTGAGTCCTCATTATTCGAGGACAATGGTCATGTTATCTTACAAAATTTTTCTAGTCTTTTAGTCTTTGTTTTGCCAGACTTAGCTAGGGCCTGTCTCAAAACTTCTAATCAGTTAGAGGCTATTTTCATACATTTTCAGATTCAACTCAGTATTTCTTGTTTAATATTTCTTTGTTTTGAACTCTCAGATTTTATATATTTAGTTTCGTACATGGGTATTCCCCAATCATTTCTTATTTCCTCTATGATTAGCTTCAACATCAATTATTATTACTCCAAGTATGCTCTTGTAATGCTAGAAAGGTTATTTTGGGGTCATGTTATCCTAATCCTTTGTCCACGTCCAGGGGTAGCCTCTGGGCGTGACAAGAACTATGGATTTCAGATATCCAACATATTTTTTCAACAACTATACATGGAAAACTGGATGCAATAATTCAAATCATTAGGTAAATCGAGTTCAGAAGCAACTTTTCCAATTCACCTCAAAATTCATACGGGACTACATAGTGGGGACTTAGATTCCCTTTCTTTTCAAATCTCATTACACCCTTAATTGGTGATTTTTTCAAGTATATTGAATCATTAGAATAAAACTTAAGGTCTCTCCTTCTAACATAGGAATACCGACTTTGAGTCATTTTCAACGTTTCTTTGATAAGCTAAAGTTTCTCAATAGCTTCATACACCGACTAGAGGCCTGTCAAAGTGATTTCTCCCACTTAAAACTATCTTATGTGAGATATACACCTCCTACCATATAGAGCCTCAAACAGAGCCAGACCAATACTTGAGTTACCTATTATTACATGCAAAATCATTCAAAGGCAATTGATCAGCCTAATTACCCTTAAAGTCAATTTTCCATGCTCTTTAAATATTTCCAATTAACCTTGAAGTCAATATTACATGATCTAAACAGTTTGTGTGATATTGCCTTATTGGACCAAAAAGACTAGGGTCATGGGTAATTCTAACAAAATAAATTTTATGGAAGTTTCCTTATTAAAAGGACATCTGACAAGGTACTGAATCTAAAACAATGTGTTTGACAAAGTTATAAAAAGTAAAGAACAAAATATTATAGGAAAAGGTTACCTCATGGAAGGTCCTTTAAAAGTCAATATTTCTATTTATTCTTACTTGCTTGAATCAAATTGTGTGTGACATAAACTCTTTGGACATGTCAATTACAAAACCATGCAAAAACTATCAACTTAAAAGTTTTGTCTAACTCCTAGTGCAATAAATAAAGATGTCAAGTATGTCTCTTTGAAAGGAATTTAAATCCCTTAGAATTGATTTACAGTGACATTTTTTATATGAAGTCAACAACATATTGTCATGGGAAAAGTTTTTCATAAATTTTATTGACAATTACACTAGTTTTCGTTATGTCTATTTGCTGAAAGATAAGGATAAAGCGATAGAAACATCTAGGAAATATAAAACTAATTTTTAGGGTCATTGTCATGATTAGAAGTGGTAGATGTGGAGGATATGAATTTTCTTTTGGAGAAATATATTTGAAAAATGGAATCATCCATCAAATTACTGTAGATATTAACCTAAATCTACTAAAATTGTTGACAGAAAATAAATTGCGAGCTTTGAAAGAAATATAGAATTCCCTACTTGTAAGTTTAGGTTTGCCACAATTATATGGGGGGGGGGGAGAGAGAAACAAGAAGTTATTTTGTTAGTAATGGGAGTAACGAATAATTTTTTTGTTTGTTAAGAATGGGAGAAACAAAAAGTGTTATTTGTTCTGACTTTGTTGTATAATGATAGATAATTATTTTCTCCCCTTAATGTATATAAAAGCAATATTCTATTGAAATGGTGATCTAAAAATTTCCAATAAATTCTATTCCATATGAGATATGAAAATGAGGGAAATATTCCAAACGGATCAAAATAGGACCAAAGACTGTGGAACGTATGTTCATTGGATATGCTACAAACAGTAAATCATATTAATTTATTGTTCATAAGTCCAAACCTTGGGTAATTTAAGTGAAGGGTCTAAACAACCTTGGAAAGAACAAAAGGAAAATATACTAAGTAATGAGATTCAAAGGCGTAGTAATGGAAAAATTACTTCCTTTGAGTTTGAACTTGTAACATTTCTTCTTGAAGATGAATCTCATATATACGAAGAACTTATTTCCTCGGTGGACTCATTTTTTTTGTTGGGAAAAGGTTGTCAATAGTAATAATGATTCAATCTTGAGCAACCATACTTGAGAGTTAATTAATATTTCTCCAACAAATAAACCTTTTCGTTTAAAGTGAATCTACAAAAGCAAAAGAAAGTTGATGGATCTATTGAAAACTACAAGGCAAGACTTGTTTTCATAGGTTTAGAGAATACGAAGGATTGATTATTTTGATAGATAATAGACACTAACTAGGATTACATAAATTTACATGCTAATTATGCTAGTTGTGTGGTATATGACCTTCACATTCGTCAAATAGATGTGAAAATAACTTTCTTAAATGGAGAATTTGAGGAAGAAATTTTACGTGGCACAATCCGAGAGAGTTGTGGATCCTTGTAAATAAAAGGAAGTGTGTAAACTTGTGAAGTTACTTTATGGACTAAAAATTAAGCGCACAAATAATGACATGCGAAGTTTGACAAAATTATGTTAGCTAATGAATTCAAGATTATTGAATGTGATAAATATTTTACATTGAAGACACTCCAAATCACAATGTCATTGTTTGTTTTTATGTTGATTACATACTGATCATCAAAAGATACATGTATGACATAATTGTTACTATGCATATGCTAGAAAGTAACTTCAATATGAAAAAAAATGAAGTTACTGATGTGATTGAAAAAGTACTTGACAAGTTTAAGTATTTGGATTTGAATATTGTCAAGAGTCTGATAAATGTGATCTTTGTACTTCAAATGAATGTCGTCAAATGTGAGTCACAAATGGATAATTCTAGAGTATTAACACATATGATAAATATCATGAAGTTTACGCGTCAGATATAGCATGTGTTATTAGTAAATTGAATCGATTCACAAGTAATCTAAATCAAGCTCACTGGATGACAATGAAAACTATTTTGGAGAAATTAAAAGATACTTAAAAACTATTGTCTTGCATTATAAATAATATTCAATAGTATTGGAAGAATATAGTGATGAAAATTGGATCACTAGGTCAAACGAAGTTAAATATACAAAAGGATATGTATTTAATTTTTGTGGAGGAGCAGTCTCTTGAAAATATTCCAAATAGAAATGTATTGCTCGATGTACTATAAAATCTGAGTTTATCACTATAGGTAAGG
This sequence comes from Solanum peruvianum, assembly GCA_027705065.1. Lineage (NCBI taxonomy): Eukaryota > Viridiplantae > Streptophyta > Magnoliopsida > Solanales > Solanaceae > Solanum > Solanum peruvianum. The sequence goes on from JAKWJD010001756.1 coordinate 16,093,965, forward strand.
ACGGTAAAGAAGTTGAATAACTTTGATATTTTTGGAAAGATTTTTGGCCTAAACCTTTAACCTTTAGCTCCAATATGCATACATTGTGAGAGTTAATTTGAAATAGGTAGGGCATGTATCATGATTTCTACTGGAAAGTGTCATCATATATAAGTAGACATAATATCATTACAGAACTACTCTATAGTGGAATTATCGTAGTTGACTATGTAAATTCAAATGATAATGTGTCGGATCCACTTATAAAAGGCCTAAATAGAGAGGGAGTTGATAGATTATCCAAGGGAATGAGACTATGGCCGATGACAAGTCATTATGGCAGTAAGTCTACCGCAAATGACTGTATATCTCAAATTATAGGTTCAAGCAGATCCAACAAAGTCATTGGTGACGGTTCAACATTGTCAAATTGTTTTTTGTGGTCCATTTTCATGATTAGACAATGTTAAATAATAAAGATAACGACATTATGACTTTTAATAATTTCTAAGTTTTGTACAGGGTATATCAAATGGTGTATTTATAGGAAAACACAATTTGAAATCACTCATGTAACTGTGAAGTCTAAGTCACTACAAGCAGAATCCGGTAAGGTTAGTTATCTAGGAACTTATAAACCAAGACGTGCTCTTGGATAAAACAAACAAAATTGTCACGTCCTGAGCCTCTATCCCAGGCGAGACTGACACTCAAGAACCATTGTTGGCCCCAAATGATAACTTGGTCTGACTTATTTAGCGGAAGACTCTATGCATAATTACAATGATCAAATGCATTTGTACTCACCATTTTAATAAAATAACATAGATTGTTTAAAGGCCAAACACTCAACTTAGCCTTAGTGGCAACTCAAGTCTTAACATAAGAATTACAATGTAAAGACAACTAAACATTGACTATCTATGAAGCCTCTAAAACAAGGAAGGATTTTGGAATAAGACCCTTGATCATTCTAATACTGAAATACTAAAAGAAAATGATAAAAATAGACCTCGGGAAAGTTAGGAGGCTTGACTCAGAGTGCTCAACTCGATCAACAAGGTAATTATTGATGATCGTGGTTACATGTTGTGCATCATAAGATGATGTGGGCCAAGTGGCCTCTGTACAGTTAATGTACAGTATGCGAGGGGAAAACTAAACTTAACGTAAGCTTGAAAGGAATCAGAAAGAAACACTTACCTTGGCTTTACTCAACTCATTAATAACTGAACTCAATATAAAGCAATAACACACAATAAATATATGTAAAGCTTGCATATAGTGGAAACCAACTTTGTTCTTTATATAAAATGCAATAAAAAACTCAAATTTACTCATACAATAAAGTAATATAGTTTCCGTGGGAGTTTCTCTAATTGACAACCACCACTATGAGCCTAAGTGGTGATACAACATCTTTCCACGCTGCCAGAACTGTCCTATACTTTGCCATAATACAGAATGCCTTAGTGAAATGGATCCACTATTTTACGCTAAAGAACACTTAAGGAATCATGTAAAAGTTATGATCCTTTACTACGTATGATGACTATATGGTTTATGGAGACTTGAGTTATTATGAACTCGCATCCCCATATCGATGCTTAATACTACTCCTAAAATTATATGTAATTCTTTCTTTGGTTTGAGATAATTACTCAAAATGTAATATAAAAGCTCTCTTGAAATTGATGTTCCATTTCTTGCTTAATGTGAAAACATTTTTAACTTTTGGGAATAGTTAGTTCCCGTATAATCTTTTAGGAAGTGAAGTTTACTCTTAACTTTTTAGTCACCTCGTTACTTAATTCTTAAGATAAAGTTAAAATGTTTGTGAAAGACTTTTGAAAAATTTATAAAGTTCTATAAACTTGACTCTTAACTTTGGTTTACTTGATTCTTAACTTTACTTGATTTTTAACTTTATTTGACTTGACTCTTAAATTTCCTTGAATTGAACTATGGATTCAAGGATTTTTATTTGTGATAAAAATGATCTAATGATGTTTAAGAGTGTTTTTAGATAATTAAACATGAGAAAATATCAAGAAGTCACTACTTGGAAACTAGTCTGCAACATAGAGATGTATTTAAATTTTTGGTCGTAAAAATAATTTCAAAGGCAGAACGGTCCAAAACCACTCCGCGACACAAGGAGTATTTTTCCCATCCTATGGAATAGGTCCTCAATGCGAACCTGGTACCCAGTTTCGCCAAACAATTTTTCTTCTTCATTGTCCATCCTGGATTTGCCTAAACTCGATTTTTTTCCCCAAACTCTTTTTAGTTTCAATGTAACACTTCAAAAATCTAAGACGTGTTCAAGAGAACATGAGTGTAAAAAGGTTTAAACACTGTTTAAATGTCAATTTAATTAATATAAGTCATTTAGAAAGTTTATTAGTCAAAACATCAAAGAACGTCCATGACGTTCGGAAACTAGTTCAAGGAGGTGCTAGTGTGCTTAGCCAATTTGACTGCTTTTAGAAGTCAAAAAATGATTAAAATTGGTGGAAAGGTGTCTAAAACATATTATATCTAGTTCATATTCAAAACGTCTAGTCATGACTCCCTAAGGATCAACCAAGGGCCCTTGAGGAGGACTCTTTCAATTTACCAAGAAGCTGCTAAAAGGCAGTGTGCACTAACGAGTGCAATCGATGATTTGTGTGTCAATCGACGGGGATTTGATTTCCTCCATCGATGGACACTTAGAAAAATTGTCCAAGGAATGTTTTGGACCAGTCTCTGAACTCAACGACGGACCAACAGGACGGTTGGTCCTTGTCCCGTCGATTGACAAACGAGACGTGGGTTGGGGTTTCATTTGTGAGGTCTGTGTTTTGCTGGACGTTTTGATTTAATTAATTTAATTAGTTGGATTAGTTAAGAGGTTAATTAGGGGTTATGGGAGGTATAATTATGTTAGTTAACAACCTACATAAAAACCCTAAGCTAATTAGATTAAACTTAGCTCTCATAATTCCCAAACCAAAAACTCTCTTCCTTCTCTCTGCTTTTTCTCTCTAGTTGAAGAAATCCATAGAAGACAAAGTCAATGTGGGTTTAGGGATGCAATTACCAAGGTTTATACATCAATATTCATCAAACCATAAGTTATGAGATTCTTTTTACCTTTTAGACGTCTTTCCTCAAAGGTTCCATCAAATTGATTTCAAAAGTTGGGTTTTAAAGTGGATTTTCATCTAATACGAAATTGATGTAATGAATAACTTTGTTTATTATTTTTTTATATTATTAGTATATTAACATGTATTGTAACGTAATTATGTTATTTCATTATGGATTGGTCTAGTTTGTAGAAGATGACCTATTCCCCTTAACCCTATGTTATGATCTTCATATGAGTTGTGTAGTGTTGGTTCAATTGACTTGGTTATTGGTTGAATTACTACTATATGATGTTATTTTATCAAATATGAATAGATTGAGATGAATTATAGTCCTATCATGCTATTTATTGAGTAATTAATCTAGATTATGACTTTGACCTAAGTCTCTTATCTTAAACTATGAACTAGTAATGGATTGTTATGTAATGCTTCAATTAGCCTTGTTATCATATTGGTTATTGTTGTGTGATGATATTCCGCCTTTATGGGGTTGAGTTAAGGATTTATGGTAATACCTTGATGATGTATTATGAAGGAGACTTGATAAGTCTTATTATCCCTATCCTTAACATCAATTTTGGTTAATTATGATTAAGTGATGATGTCGTACTGAAATATACCTTATATTAAGATTTATAGGGTTGGTATGATGTTGAATTGAAATGTCTTGACTATGGTTTACGATGTCTTGGCTAAGCTGTAAATGTTATAAGGATGGTCATAATTTACCAATGTGCCTTATTATGAAGTGATTATGTAAATGTGCTAACCTCTCTTATATGAATTGTAATAAAAGTACTATACTCAGGAAAATCTTATTGAGCTATGATGATGATGATTATGCAAGGGATATACCCTATGACCTACATTAAGCTATTATGATTAATAAAGATATTAAAGACATTTCAAAAGGGACTCTAGCTTAGCACCGAGTGAACTAGAGTGAGGAGTGTCCCTTCCCACATCGCAAAGGTAGGATCACTAATGTAATCTCAAAATTGGAGACTTTAATGTATGTAGCATAAAGAGGCTCCCAACAATATATCCTAGTTCTTGAACTATGTTTCCCCAATAGAAATACTATCTAGTGGATCCACATAGTTGCTATGTTTATGTTCTGGTATTACCTTTGCAAGTAGTATGCCTTCCTTCAGTGTAGGGTTCCATGACACCGAATTCCACCCTAACTCATGTGGTCTATGTCGGTTAAGTCAAGATTTTCCCAAAAGGTAAATTTTAACTAAAGGAATGAAGTCTTACTAGGATAACCTAACATGTTTAGCTTAGTCTAGGAAGGGGTATGAGACTCTACCGAAACATTTCACTGGTTAGACTTGAGAGAAGTCTTAGGAGGATGTTTTTGTGTCTTTGTATACTTTTAATTGTACATGATATTTTTATTGTTACCTTGCACATTAATGATACTATATGATGATTGGTTTGACTTACGAATATGTGCTTGGTCTCTATTTCTAATGTGTGATAATATGTACTCTAAAATGCGATGCTATGTGAATTTTGATGTTGGTCATGATTCTTGTTGGGTTTACTTGGTTTATTAAAGTTATGGGGCTTCGATAGGTCATTGCACTAATTGACTTAATGAGGGTTCATGGGTAATTGTCTTGCTATGGTTATGTTATAATGAACTCTTATCCATGCTTGTTGTTATTATAACTTGATGATAGAGTTGCCTTTATTATGTGTCCAATTATATGATATGCTTGTTGAGACATGCTTTTGATTCAATGAATATGTCTTATTGATTGGTATGGTCTTATTGAATGTGCATAAAACTTTTCAAAGTAAATTGCATACCTTTATGAATTGTCTCTTTTCTTAGCATGATTTTATGATGTGTATTAATATGGTCTCATACTTACTACAAGTGGGGGTACTAACACCATTTTCTCTCTTTTTCCCCAACATTTTACGTTCCAATCGTTGAAGGTCTTTTGAGACGACTTTGAAGGAAGTCTTGGAACACTCATTCATCCAAGTTGGGTAGGTCCTCACTTTCTAAGGGCAATGCCAATATAAAGATAATGAAGTTGTTTTAGTTTTAAGACTCTTATGTTCTTTCCTTTTCATTTGAGTACAAAATATTGTTTGACCTATATGTGGTCTTCTTACATTAATGTATGGACTAGGCCCAAATTATTATACTCCTGTTAGATGGTTATGAGATGAGACGTTTATTTAAGACTATAGTATATTATATATACCTCTGTGCAATAAAAGTAGAAGACTAATAATCTTCCTATACGAAGGGTCTATGTATATTCGATATAAATATTATATGTTGTAGAGGTCTATGTGAGCCTCAATGTAAAAGTAATGAATAAGTTTTTAAAATTTCCGCATTTTAACCTATGAATGTAATGATGTAAGTTAAGAGGCTAGTATTAATTCTGAAAGAGGATAACGACGTCGGTTACGTCTAGTAGGTGCTCCCCGGATGTGACATACTTGGTATTAGAGCATGAGGTTGAATATCTTCAAGTCGATGTCTCTCTCAACCACGCCAATATAGATTCTTACTCATAATTGTGAAGCGAGCCACACTTATGAAGAGGAACCTATGTGATCCTTAGGAAAATCTCACTTTCTTGCAAGTCCAATATCGTGCCTCTGGTGTTTTAGCTCTATGTGCTTTTAACATCTAATCCTTTTATTGTGATTATAGGTAATAAATACTCAAAAGAACACGGTATGATGACTTTAACAAGATATTACCAATGTGGGAGTTCCTCCCCGTGGTGATCAAGTCCCTCCTCTTGAGAAAGATTTAATGATGACCAAGCTCCGGTAAATTCTCTTGCTTTGAGGGATGGTGACATAAGGGTTCTTCTTTTAAATGGACCGACCATTACTACCCAAGCACAAGACTACACTACTCAAGCTCAATCCATGATGACCCAAGCTAATCGGATGTTGTACCTCGAGCAAACCAACAAATTTCTACCATGGCCTCCCGTTTGACGGATTTCACTATGATGAATCCCCCTACATGGGTCCAAGGGTTAAGAAGACCCCAAAGAGTTCATTGATGAAATTTACAATATTCTCTATTCAATGGGGTTGACTTCTATTGAGAATGCCGAGTTAACCACTTACCAACTCAAAGATCTGTCCCAAACTGGGTACGTTCAATGGAGATAAAATAGGACTTTAAGAGGTGGAACGATGACTTGGAGATTTTCAAGAATGCTTTTCTTGATAGATTCTTTCTGAGGGAGAAGAGGGATGCCAAGGTGGTGGAGTTCATCAACCTTCGTCAAGGAGGTATGAGTGTGATTGAATACTCCTTGAAATTCACTAAATTGTCAAAGTATGCTCCTTCTTTGGTTTCCTATCTTAGAGATGAAATGAAACTCTTTGTGACGGGAGTGTCGAATGACTTGCAAGAGGAATATTATTCGGCTATGCTACATGAATATATGAACATTTCTTTTCTCATGGTTCATGCCCAATAAGTTGAAGAGGCAACGTCTAAGAGAAAGAGTAGAGATGCCAAGAGGGAAATCTTTTGATAGTGGTTCTTCAAAGGGGAGGCTTGATATCCAGGACAAGACTAGGTTGAAAAAGAGGGTTTCTAACCAAGTCATTACAAGTTCCCTAAGGCTAGGTATGATATGGTGTCTAACCCTAAGTCTATAAAGGAAAGGAATACTAGCTCACCAACCAAGAAGCAAACTTTTGAAAAGTGTGGCAAGAAGAATAGTGGTGATTGCTTGAAAGGAACGGATAATTGTTTTGGTTGTGGTAAAAGTGGGCAGAAAGTTAGATATTGCCCAAATTTTATAGGCCAAGACAAGGGTAGTGGTCAATCTCAAGCCAGTGGTTTTAATGATGCTCCATAGAAGAATCACTTTATTCACTTTGCGAAAGAAGTAGGCAAGAGACTTCTCCCGATGTGGTGACCGCTATGTTGAAAGTATTTTCCATTGATGTATATGCTTTACTCCTACTCCATTGATAGCTAAGAAGTTTGAGATTTTTCCCGACATTCTCAATGAACCTTTCATAGTAACTACCCCGGTAGGTGAGTCAGTAATTGAAAAGAGGTGTATAGAAATTTTCATATAATGTTACCCAATGGAGTTACTAATATTGAAATAGTAGAACATGATATGTGATTTCATCTTAGGTATGAATTGGTTGCATGCTTGATTTGCCTCCATAGATTGTAGAACGAGGGTGGTGAAGTTTAACTTTCCAATGAGCCCATTTTAGAGTGGAAGGGGGAAATTATATTCCCAGAGGTCGTATCATTTCTTATTTGAAAGATTTTAGGATGATATCTAAAAGGTGTTTATACCATATTGTAAGAGTCCAAGATTTAGACTCCGAAATTCCTCCCATTGGGTCGGTCCCTATAATGAGGGAACTTGCGGAGGTCTTTCCTATTTATCTTCTTGGTATTCCTCCAGAATGGAAGTTGATTTTGGTATCGACTAGTTACTAAATACAAATTTCATTTCAATTCCTCCTTATCGGAAGGCTCCGGTTTAATTGAAGGAGTAGAAGGCTTAACTCAAAGATTTACTAGACAAAGGCTTCATTATACCTAGTATTTCTGCATGGGGTAATCCAATTTTATTTGTGAAGAAGAAGGATGGATCCCTTAGAATGTGCATTGATTATGTCAACTCAATAAAGTCACTATTAAAAACAAGTACCCTCTCCCTCGGATTAATTACTTGTTTGATCAACTCAAAGGGGAAAACTACTTTTCTAAGATTGACTCTAGGTCGGGGCATCACAAACTTAGAGTGACAGGTGTGGATATACCAAAAAGGGCATTTCAGACTAGGTATGTTCATTATGAGTTTTTAGTAATGTCCTTTATTCTCACTAATGCCCCGGCAGAATTTATGGATCTCATGAATAGTGTGTTTTGAAGTTACCTAGATTCATTTCTCATTGTCTTCATTGACGATATATTGGTGCATTCGAAAAATTAGGGTGAACATATGGATCATTTGAGGGTGGTGTTTCAAGTACTTAAGGAACACCAATTATTTTCCTAGTATAGAAAATGTGAGTTATGGTAAGGTCAGTGGTGTTTCTTGGTCATATCATCTCTAGGAGTTGAGGTTGATCCAAGGAAAACCGAGGGGGTGAAGAATTAGCCTAGACCCATTGACTCCAACCGATAATAGGAGTTTCTTGTGTCTAGTGGGTTATTATCAGACAGATTATTCCAAGATATTTCACGCAATATATGGAAAACACCTAAATCCTCATGACCCAAACTTAACATAAGTTAACAAATTTTCCTGATTTTTATATTCTTTTAAAGAATTTCTATTTCAAATTCTAGATCTTTCTAGTTCTTTGATTTTGCGAGATGGTAAAGTATCTTCCCATTGGGAACATTCATCCTCGAATGAGATTACTCTTACTAGGGTAAGGGTATATCATCTAATATTCAGCTCAAACACCCAACAAGCAATACAAATACAACATGTTAACTTATAAATCAAATAGTAGTAAGAAGATAACTACTACCTTTGTAGCACCCCGTATTTAAAATTTACCAGAAATTATCTTTTCCGAGAAATTGCAGGTGCAATTGATATACCGTGGTTTCACGGTATAATTAATGCTTTTCCTTAAGTTAGTGTGTCCAAAAGCCTTTTGGTGCTAATTATGATATAAGTTCTCTTTGTTTTGCAGGAAATCGTCCAAAGCTGAATGCGGAGATTTTGAGTGAAAAGTGCAGAAGAGACCCACTACGGAGATATGACGTCCGTCGTGCTTGTGACGGCCGAGGGGCAGCGTAGAGTAGCTGCTGAAGGAAGATGGGGAAGTCTGACCAAGTGTGGGATTACGAAGCGTGTGACGGTCCGTCATGGTCATGACGGTCCGTCCTGCAGGTCCGTCGTGAAGATCAGAGAAGTGAGCCCAGTACCCAGATTTCAGGGAGTTGAAGTATTTTTGAAACGAAGACCCTCGACGGACCGTCGTGCCTATGACGGTCCGTCACACTGGCCGTCGAGGGGGAATGAAGAAAGCAGCTGAAGAAATTGGACAAGTGTGGGACGACGGAGCCCACGACGGTCCGTCATGACTACGACGGTCCGTCGCGTGGTCCGTCGACCAGCGGTCTTGGCAGATTTCCAGAAATTAGAATCCTTGTTTAATTAGGTTTTTATATTTTTTATAAATAGTTCGAAAAACCTCGTTTTTGAGGTTAGACTCTTTGATTAAAAAATTCCATATAGTTAGACCTTGTGATTATTAAACTTTGTGTTTTTGAGTGTTTGATTATTGGAGATTGATACAAGTGATTTTTGGTGATTAATCAAGTATAATTTCGGACTTTATTCTTTCTCATTAAAGTAAGTACATGAATTCTTGTTTAGCATATTTGAATATTGTGTTTATGGCTATGAGGAACTAAATTCCATAACTAGGGTTGTGGGAACCATAGGCAAATAATGAGATAAACCCTAACTAAAATAACAATTCTAGAATAGTGTCTTGCATGTATTAATAATTCTTTCGCTTAGAAGTCTTTTTAACGGATGATCAACGTTAGAACTCGCCTTAATGCTACTTGCCGGACCAAGGAGGTAGATAATAGGAAAAGGATTATTAACATAGATTTAGTGTATACTATCTAATAGGCTAGTATTGATTGGTACGAGGTAATAACTTAGTCAAATATCGAATACGATGCTTAATATGAGGTAAGATAAGGGTTAGGAAAGCAACACACGTAGCCGGACCAAGGTGCGGAGTGAGATTTTCTAGATGCCGGACCAAGGATTTAGAAATACATAACTTATCACTTTGCATGCAAGATACTAGGAAAGGATTGTTATAGTTAGAATTATCAAGTTACGAACCTGTGGGGAACACGTAAACCCTAGTTACTTTAATTCATTGATTAAAATAATTAATAATAAGAAAAGCCTAATATTAAAAGCTGTCAACTGTCTCTTTCAATTACATTAGATTTTTACTCAATATTTCTCATAGGTAATACAAACCCCCTTTTTGTATTTTTACTTTCCAAAGAAAGTTATTGACTAAACGATAGTAATACTAGGTTAAAGTTAAGTCTAGACTTCTTTCCTCGTGGGAACGATCTCAACCTCACTAGTTGGGTTATTTACTTGACACGACCGCTTTACTTCTCATTTGAGAAGTAAGTTTGAGCGTATCAAATTTTGGCGCCGCTGCCGGGGGGAATTTAGCTTTTAGATTAACTTGAACTTCTTACTATAGTTTAGTTGATAATTTTCTTGATTTTACTTTGTTTTATTGTTTTTGATTTCTTTTCAGAACTATCCTCCTTGTATGCCAAATACACGGAGAGGAAGAGAACCGTTGTTTCCCTACGATCACGAGCTAGAGCGTACACTACGAAACATGAATCGTAATTTGGGAATCAATGATGAGGACCCAACCAGAAAATCCCTGCTCTCTGCTGATGATTTCATGGTCAGATGTTACCCGATGCTCCGGGTGAACATCAACAGAGGGACAGAATCCTGCTCCACGGCCCCAAGCATCTACAGAGGCTATGATAACATAGCAGATTCGGATGGGCCACTGGTTTTGCCTCCTCTGCCCACAGGCCACACTTTTGTGGTAACTAGTAGTCTGATGCAAATGCTCACTGCCAGAGGTTGGTTTTCAGGGCTACCTTCTGATGAGATCCACATGCCCATATAGCTAAGGTAAGGGCAGTGTGTAAAAGTTGTGTGGGGAGGCCTGACTTGGATCTTGATGTGATAGGGCTCAGAGTGTTTCCTCTCTCACTGACGGGAGAGGCTGCTATGTGGTTCACTGAGCTCCCATACAACTCCATATTCACTTGAGAATCAACTACGGGATGTCTTCTTAGCACGCTACTATCCGGTCTCCAAGAAATTAAACCACAAAGACAGGGTGAACAACTTGTGGCACTACCAGGAGAGTCAGTTAGTAGTTCGTGGGATCGATTCACCTCATTCTTGAGAAGTGTTCCAAATCACCGCATTGATGATGAGTCGCTGAAAAGAATATTTCTATCGGGGACAGGATGATAACAATAAAGCAGTGTTGGACACTATAGCAGGTGGATCTTATGGAGAATGCCCTTATGCTGAGATTGCTGAGAAATTAGAGAAAATCTCCCGTAACAACAAAGCTTGGAGTACTAGGAAGTCCGATACAGGGAGAAACACTTTCGCAGTGCAGTCCACTCACAACCCAGCCACAGATGATATTCGTGTGAGAAATGGCTCAGATGAGAACTGAGCTTGGGTTGGTACTAAAACATGTCGTTGGGGGTGCAGAAAAGGTTAATGCAGTCAACTATTCGGCTAAACCACCACCTCCAATCGATGAGTGTTATTATGAGGAGGATTCCTATGCAGTAAATGAACAGATGGGGGGTTTCCGACCAAGTGCCCAAGGCTCTAATCAGGAAAATTGGCGCCAAGGTCAAGGGAACCAAGGTCGGAACTATGGTAACTACAATCGTGAGGGTAATTATGTCCGAGATGGAAACTACAATCGCGACAACAACTTCAACAGGGGTAGCTATGGTAACAGAAACGACAGGAATGGACCCTATGTTCCTCCTCAAAATCGTGAAGTTACTCCTAGGGATGGTGGAGGTAGTATGTCGCGAGTTGAGGATATGTTGCATAAAATGATGAGGAGGTTCGATGCTAGTGATGAGACAAAATAAAGAGTTGAGGAATGATCTAGCGGGTATTGGGCAAAAAGTTGATACCCATGCAATATCAATTAAGCAACTTGAGTTACAATTGGCCCAATTATCTGCAACTGTGAACACACGGCAACCGGGCACTCTTCCTAGCAACACTGTCCAAAATCCGAAAAATGATGGACATTGTATGGCTATTACTACTCGCGGTGGCAAGCAAACCATTGATCCACCTATGCCGTCTGATGAGAATAAGGTGACAACAGAATCTGATAAAGTGGTAGAAGTTGATGCTGAATTAGAGGATAACACTGCAAAAGATGCTGAAGTGCCTAAAAAGGTTACTCCTATGCCTAGGCCACCACCCCCATTTCCTCAGAGATTAGTGAAAAAGACCGAGGATGGTAAATACCGCGCGTTTTATAACAATGTTGAAGCAACTTTCTATCAATGTCCCTTTGGTAGAAGCTTTAGAACAAATGCCCGGTTACGCCAAGTTTATGAAAGATTTGTCACAAAGAAAAGATCGGTTACTTTTGAGGATGATGACAGAATGCAGCATTGTAGTGCTATTGCTACAAGATCTCTGGTCCAAAAGAAAGAAGATCCGGGTGCGTTCACCATTCCTTGTACAATCGGGCTATTACATTTTGCGAAAGCATTATGTGATCTGGGGGCAAGCATAAATCTCATGCCCCTCTCGATTTACAAGAAGTTGGGTCTGGGTGACCCAAAACCCACTGCGATGCGGCTACTGATGGCCGATCGGACTGTGAAAAAGCCCATAGGGATACTCCATGATGTGCTAGTAAAAGTGGAGTCATTCATCTTTCCAGCAGATTTTGTTATTCTTGATTGCGAAGTCGATTTTGAGGTGCCCATTATTCTTGGGAGGCCATTCCTTGCTACAGGTAGAGCCTTAGTTGATATGGAGAAGGGACAGATGAAATTTCGGTTGAATAATGAAGAAGCCACCTTCAACATTTGTAGGACCATGAGGCAGAGTGGTGAGCTCCAATCGGTATCTGCCATATCCCATAAAGGAAAGATGAAGATGGGAACTGAACAAAAATTTGCAAAACAAGAGTTTATGGTTGGGGATTTGGTACTTGTAGACAGTTCTGGGTGCCTTGTCTTCCGGGCAAGCTTAAGTCCAAATGGACTGGCCCCTACCTGGTTACCCAAGTATTCCCTCATGGGGCAGTTGAGTTAAAAGCCAAGGAGGGAGTTAGGTTTAAGAAGAGTAGAGATAAAATAAAACTCTATTTTGGGCATAAAGCATCGGGGAATAAAGTTATAGAGGCATACCATCTTGATGAAGTCTGAGTAATCGAGTGTCCCCAGTCGTGCCGCGACGTTAAATCTGGCGCTTGTTGGGAGGCAACCCAATACTTATCGTCTTTTTAATAATAGTAGCATTTTTCTATAAATGGGTTTTAAATTTGCAGGCACATCACCAGGAAATTCTGCAGAAAACTACTCTGCAGCAGCCACTGACGGATACATCGACGGACCGTCGCACACGTGACGGACCGTCGTATCCATCCGTCACACCAGGTACGTATTTCTGTCATTTTTTGAAATTAGGGCACACACGACGGACACTATGACGGGGCGTCGCATGAGCGACGGACCGTCATCGGGGACCCGTCGCGCGTTTAATGAAATTAACCCGACCCGACCCGGACGACCCTTTTCAAATTCTGACCGTTTATACTCCCGCCCCTCCATATTTCCCCCATTATTTCCTCATTCCTCTCATCTCCCCTCTCTTTTCAACTACCCCCACTGATCATTACTCCCACAATCTCCCCAAACTCTATTACTAACAGTTACTTGTCGGTACTGCTGTTTTGGGATCTACCTTGCCACCTGCATCATTCCCCACTTGTGTTTTCTCCATTTCCAAGGTATGTGTCTCTAAATTTGTACTCATTTCTCTTGTATTTTATTTATTAGTTAGTATTAGTTTTGTTCTTAGTCGTATCTTGTTCCCTTGATATGATTATGTCTAGACCTAGGCTCTAAATGTTTGAATTTGCCATGTTCATAACCCTAGACATAGGTAATTTCACATTTATTGTTTCCTAGGTAGTTGGGATAGACACGTATAGGTCCACCAGACTACAAGACCATGTGGGTTCATTGGGGTTGCTTAGGGTACCTTCAGTTCTGTCTCTGATAGTCAGAACGAGACCCCGATGACGGTCCGTCGTATCCACGACGGACCGTCGTAGGGTCCGTCGCATAAGCCCTAGCACCTTCCCCAACGACGCCTGTGACGGACCGTCACACCCACGACGGTCCGTCCTGCACAACCGTCATGGTTGTCAGAGACCCTGTTTCTAAGGGTCTCCAAAATTTTTCGAAGTGTCTAACGACGGACACGCACGACGGACCGTCACACCCACGACGGTCCGTCCTGCACAACCGTCATGGTTGTCAGAGACCCTGTTTCTAAGGGTCTCCAAAATTTTTCCAAGTGTCCAACAACGGACACTCACGACGGACCGTCACACCCACGACGGTCCGTCCTGCACAACCGTCATGGTTGTCAGAGACCCTGTTTCTAAGGGTCTCCAAAAATTTTGCAAGTGTCCAACAACGGACACTCACGACGGACCGTCACACCCACGACGGTCCGTCCTGCACAACCGTCATGGTTTTCAGAGACCCTGTTTCTAAGGGTCTCAAAAATTTTTCCAAGTGTCCAACAACGGACACTCACGACGGACCGTCTCACCCACGACGGTCCGTCCTGCACAACCGTCATGGTTGTCAGAGACCCTGTTTCTAAGGGTCTCCAAAATTTTTCCAAGTGTCCAACGACGGACACTCACGACGGACCGTCACACCCACGACGGTCCGTCCTGCACAACCGTCATGGTTGTCAGAGACCCTGTTTCTAAGGGTCTCCAAAATTTTTCCAAGTGTCCAACGACGGACTCTTACGACGGACCGTCCCACCCACGACGGTCCGTCCTGCACGACCGTCATGACGGTCAGAGACCCCTCTTTCAGGGTTCTTTCTATGTACTTCGACCAAGTACACCACGACGGACCTCATGACGGTCCGTCGTATCCACGACGAGCCGTCATCTGTCCCGTCGTGTGATACGGTTTCACTATCACTCTCACACTATTTGAAATGTTTTATGTTGCATGAGCTTGCTTGTCTTGTCTGACATTACTCGTACTAATTGTGATCCTTTTCAGGTACTATCGACCATGGCACCCAAGCAAGACCGAGCTTACGCACGCGGGCGATCCAAGTCTGTGGCCCCGTCTGCACGCTTGATCATCAGGTCTGATGATGAGCGGGACCCTGAATACATGCCCCCAGGCACCTCCGCACCTTCCCGTGCTGCACGTGCCCCTTGAACCACACCCAAGAAGACGGTGGCGTCCGGCGTAGTCACTGCCTCCCAGTCTGATGAGGAGCGCACACTGACCGGCACAACCCTCTGGGTCGGCCACCAACGAGGAGGAGCGTCTGGCTCCTTAGGAGTATCCTGGTCCGAGGAAGCTTCAGGATCTGCTGAGGTTCCCGCACCAGCCACTGCTGCAGCGTCGGCCTCGTCTGATGAGGCTGACAGTTCAGACTCCACATCCGGCGCACCCAGCCCAGGTCCCCACCCCAGATCCAGACCAGCCAAACCGGTGGTGCGTTGAGGGCCAGTTTCAGGTGTACTCCGACGCAAAAATTCCTTACTGATAAGGGGTAATGGCTCGGACACTCACCCTGGAGCGGCGGGTACTTACAGGGAGTCTCCCCTCGATGCCGGAAATCCACAACATCTTCACCAGGCATCGCCTAGAGTGGACAGCCCGTCCATTGGGACGCTACAGTGAGGAGATGGTCCGAGAGTTCTACGCGTCCTACGTAGCGACTCTCCGATCACAGATCGACAGGCGGGCTGCTCCCGCGAAACAGGCCCCATTGGAGCAGGTTTTAGTCCGAGGCGTGCAGGTCGACATTTCCCTGCCCGCCATCCGCCGGTTCCTCTACGGCGAGAGTGCAGCTGCTACTCGGACCCCCACCACTGCCGAGTTTGACTATCGCTGGCAGATAGTCAAGGATGGACAATTCATGCGCGAGCGGACACTGAGAGAGACCACCAAGAGGTGGATGGCCCTGCATCTATCAGTCGACGGAGAGGGTGCTGACTGGGTCACTGAGCCGAAGGGGGCCATCAAGAAGGCCAACCTCACGTTCGTCGCCAAGTTCTTGTGGCTGCTCGTGCGTCACTGCCTTTCCCCCACAGCTGCTGATAACATAGTCACCTGGGATCGAGCAGTGCTGATGGCGGCGATGGTCGCCGGCTTCGAGGTGGACTATGCACGGTTTCTCCAGGCGGTCATGCACGAGAGGGCATTCAAGGTCACTACTACCTACCCCTTCCCGTGTATGATCTTTGCCCTTTGCAGGTCTGCAGGTGTGCCCGTGTGGCACATAGATCAGTTGAAGACCCCGCCGGGTACCGTTGACGTCGGCCTCATCAGAGACGAGGCCAATGAGTTGGCCCCACGTCGAGGGCCCCGTCCAGAGCTGCCACCACTATCGGATGATCTTGCAGATACGGTGGCCCAGGCCCGCACAGCTACACAGGCAGCCACGGACACTACCCCGGTCGAGTCTATCCCGGGTAGTAGCACGGCCCCTCTACCGACACCAGCCCCGCTTGCTCGAGTCCAAAAGCTGGAGGCAGGCAAATGGCCACTCTTCTGCATCATATCCAGCCGTGGATGCAGAAGTCTATTGCCGAGTCTGAAGCTGAAGCGCGCATGGAGAGGGATGCAGCGGAAGGTTGCTGAGGTGCACCAGCGCTTCGATGCCTTTGAATTAAGAGTACTAGCTCGACCAGCCCATCCGGTAGATGTGTCGACTCTTCAGGCTGCAGTCGACAGTCTTCGTGCAGACGTCGACACGATCCTAGCGACAAGAGTGCCGGAGTCTGTCGAGCCTGCTGAGGATACTGTATTGGCGGCCCTGTTTTCGACTCCTGACATTCCACCATCCCCCCCTCCAGAGAGTGCCAAGAGGCGTAGGGATCGCGGAGAGGATGAGGCGCGAGCGAAGAAGAAGGAACGCCGCGAGTTGAAGGCCGCGAGGAGAGCCTCAATTGCTGAGGCGGAGGCACACCGGATCCGAGCATCACAGATAGCGGCTGGGGCCTCTAGCTCCCATACTGTAGAGACCACCGGAGGCACTGAGGGTGCCGTTGTTGCTGAGGACACCACTGAGGGTGTCCAGATTGCTGAGGACACTACTGAGGGTGTCCAGATTGCAGAGGCTGTGGGTTCCGGGAAACCGGACCCACCAGCTTGCTGATCGACGGCGCTATGCGCCACAGGTTTGCTTCACCTACCCCTCTGATCTTTAGATTTTTTTATGCATTGGGGACAATTGCATGCTTTTTGTTGGGGGTGGGTAAATGGAAAGTGAGTGTTAGGGTGAAGTCTGAGTAGCCCAACTCACTATCCTCTTTTGGGGTTTTCTTGCCTGTGTTCTTTTTCCCCAAAAGACTGATTATTTTTCTGTTGAACCGGCACGTTATATCTTTTGTACATAAGTTTAAATCTGAAGCATGATGGCTAAAATGATATCCCGATAAAACTGGAAAATGTTGCATGACTAGGCGTAGTAACTGAAAATTGTGTGGCTCTAAACATGAAATAGAGTTACACCATTGCATGACCCTAAATCTTCAAGTCAAACTAGGTGTCTGATAATCTGGTATAGTGATGAGATGTCAAGTGAGTGTGAGGAAAGTTGAATAGTCCACTATCGATACTGAGCTAGAACTTGCCTGGTTAGTCCTGCTAAAAGTAAGCTGTAACAAACAATTAGGAAATGATCATAGGCCCTTATTCAATAAAGCCCATTTCTAGCCTAAATAAAGAAACCAAATGAAAGTTATCCTTCTTTGATCCAAATAATTTGAGCTTAAAATTAGACCTTTCTTTTCACCCGAACTGATTTTTCTGGGAACAATATGTTGGCCCTGGTCCCTCCTTGGACATGTGCACCTCAGCTTATGCCAAAAGCATAAGTTGAGGGTGGCTAATGTATAAACAACCTTCGTTATGGCCCTGACCCGATTTTGGGTATTGTGTACCTTGACTCATGGCAAAGCCATGAGTTGAGGGTGGCTGTTTTGAGGAATGCCCTGGAAAGTGGGGTTGAAAGAACAAAGAGAGAGAAAGAACACAAGTGAAGTGACTCAAGAACTTGTTAAAACAAAAAAAAGAAAAGAGTCACTTACGCAAATAAAGAAAGAAGGGAAACAGCAAGGTGAAAGAATAGGAGAAACTGGGTGAGATAAAGTGATATAGGGTGGAAGGTTTAGCCGATATGTCAAGGAGGGCAAAAAGTCACTAAAGTATACCTAAATATACCCTACCTGACTCTGAGCCCACGTTACAAGCTAAAAAAGTCCTATCGTGATCCTAAGGGTTGTATAGCGAACTTAAGGCAGTGAAAATAAGGGCAAGCTTATGGCAATAGGTATGAATAAGTGTGACTTTGTTCTGAGAGCGAGTGTTGAAATGTAATCCTTATACTCAAACTGAAATCATTGTGTGAAAAATGAGGATTTTGTTCTAAAGTAAGGACACTAGTTGCAATACCGGAACTGTTAGCACCTCGGTGAGAAATTGAAGAGGATAGGTGTTGGTGCATGGTGAGTCTGTGTCATGTTCGAATCCCACAAAATTCAAGCCTAATAGTGATAGCATGCATAGATTTGATGGGATTAATCGGGATTGATAGCCAAATGATTGCAAAGGATAAAACGTGAATACTATTGTACAAAGATTGTGTAGTGAGTCATAGTGCGTCGCTTGAGGACAAACAACGAATTTAAGTTGAGGGTGTTGATATACCGTGGTTTCACGGTATAATTAATGCTTTTTCCTTAAGTTTAGTGTGTCCAAAAGCCTTTTTGTGCTAATTATGATATAAGTTTCTCTTTGTTTTGCAGGAAATCTGTCCAAAGCTGAATGCGGAGATTTTGAGTGAAAGTGCAGAAGAGACCACCTACGGAGCTTATGACGGTCCGTCGTGCTTGTGACGGTCCGTAGGTGGCAGCGTAGAGTAGCTGCTGAAGGAAGATGGGGAAGTCTGACCAAGTGTGGGATTACGAAGCTTGTGACGGTCCGTCATGGTCATGACGGTCCGTCCTGCAGGTCCGTCGTGAAGATCAGAGAAGTGATCCCAGTACCCAGATTCCAGGAGTTGAAGTATTTTGAAACGAAGACCCTCGACGGACCGTCGTGCCTATGACGGTCCGTCACACTGGCCGTCGAGGGGGAATGAAGAAAGCAGCTGAAGAAATTGGACAAGTGTGGGACGACGGAGCCCACGACGGTCCGTCATGACTACGACGGTCCGTCGCGTGGTCCGTCGACCCAGCCGCGTTTTGGCAGATTTCCAGAAATTAGAATCCTTGTTTAATTAGGTTTTTATATTTTTTATAAATAGTTCGAAAAACCTCTTTTTGAGGTTAGACTCTTTGATTAAAAAATTCCATATAGTTAGACCTTGTGATTATTAAACTTTGTGTTTTGAGTGTTTGATTATTGGAGATTGATACAAGTGATTTTTTGTGATTAATCAAGTATAATTTCGGACTTTATTCTTTCTCATTAAAGTAAGTACATGAATTCTTGTTTAGCATATTTGAATATTGTGTTTATGGCTATGAGGAACTAAATTCCATAACTAGGGTTGTGGGAACCATAGGCAAATAATGAGATAAACCCTAACTAAAATAACAATTCTAGAATAGTGTCTTGCATGTATTAATAATTCTTTCGCTTAGAAGTCTTTTTAACGGATGATCAACGTTAGAACTCGCCTTAATGCTACTTGCCGGACCAAGGAGGTAGATAATAGGAAAAGGATTATTAACATAGATTTAGTGTATACTATCTAATAGGCTAGTATTGATTGGTACGAGGTAATAACTTAGTCAAATATCGAATACGATGCTTAATATGAGGTAAGATAAGGGTTAGGAAAGCAACACACGTAGCCGGACCAAGGTGCGGAGTGAGATTTTCTAGATGCCGGACCAAGGATTTAGAAATACATAACTTATCACTTTGCATGCAAGATACTAGGAAAGGATTGTTATAGTTAGAATTATCAAGTTACGAACCTGTGGGGAACACGTAAACCCTAGTTACTTTAATTCATTGATTAAAACCTAATATTAAAAGCTGTCAACTGTCTCTTTCAATTACATTAGTTATTTTTACTCAATAGGTAATACAAACCCCCCTTTTTGTATTTTTACTTTCCAAAGAAAGTTATTGACTAAATGATAGTAATACTAGGTTAAAGTTAAGTCTAGACTTCTTTCCTCGTGGGAACGATCTCAACCTCACTAGTTGGGTTATTTACTTGACACGACCGCTTTACTTCTCATTTGAGAAGTAAGTTTGAGCGTATCAGCAATCAACAGTCACAATCTATGGACCATAGTCTGATCTACGACTTGTAATGTGGGTACTTGGTTCATCATTGTAGCCTCCCAAGCACAGCTAATAAAAATCTGCTAAGGTCTGAACCACGGGCAAACCTATGGTCTGTAAGTCAGACTACAATCCGTGGTCTGTGTCCGTGGATAAAGAATCCTATTACTCAAACTGTGACATGAACTAGGTACAACCAACATGGACCATCGTTTGATCTACGGTCCGTTGGTCTTACCATAGGTGAAGGTTAGCAACTAGTTAAGTGGATTAGGTCAACTTCATATGGTTATAACTTTTAGCACAAAATGAATAAGGTGTTCCGTGACCTATGATATGATAGATGATTGAGTTATATTTCCAAGATCACCGATTTTGCTAAAATATGACCTTTGAGTAAGCAATTATGCCCATTTTATAGAAGACTGGTCGAGCAAACTCAAAGACAGACCATTGATTGAACAACAACCTGTCCGTCTCGGTCGTCGATTGCTCTAATAGTAATTATTCCAGGAGTCTTTTGGTCTATTCGTAGCTTTTTTAAACCTTAAGATACATCATTTACACTCTAAATCATGAGATATTAGTCAGTTTAAGCCTAGAAACATAACAAGAACTTACCTAAGTCAAATCATTAATAAAAAACCTAGAAAACTAGAAGCAAGATAGGAGAAAAAGGCCAAGATCCCTAGTTCAAGAACGCAACAAGGTCTATAATATCCAGCCCCATAACATAATGATTTCTCAGTAGATTTCATCAGATGGTATGTGGAATTTCACTAGTGCGTTCCTTTAACCAATTGGATCCCTTGTTTTTAGTCAATTTCTTGATTCCTATATCATGACTACACTTAGAGTTTCTTGAATTTTAGAATTATTCAAATAATATTATCACCTTAATATTAAGTTTACACATGAATTTCAGAAATTTAGCTTTGTATTTCTTTAGTTCTTGAATTACACATGCTAGGTAAAATATTTGAATTATGCAGTTATACATACCTCAGTTATTAATGTATCATTATCAAATTAATTGTTGCATTCTCAGTTTTCATGTACGGTTTTAAGCAATCATGTATTTAAATAAATTCACTCATAATGTGATAATCATTTAATTCATTGAGAGTAGCATAGTGTCGAGTTCGACTAGGGTTCAGCATCCCTATAGTCCCTGAACTACTAGCCAAGTAGGTTGTAAGTCCCCTTTGTTGACATTAGTTTAGTGATCGTGTATATTGGGTCCTCTAGATAGGGAATATACTTCAGACTCCACGTTTACCTAATGTGGTTTTATTATCGATTATTAGAAGTTTCGATTGTTCAATCAGACTCTATTTTATTGACCATATTTACAGTTCATTTAGTTTTCAATCTATCATGTTATAAATTTGGTCATTGTATCTAGTTCAATATATCATGTTCAGAATAATATACCTTCTTCTATACTTATTCAATTATGTATTATATTAGCTTTACTTTATCCCACATGCTTAGTACCTTTCAAGTACTAACACATACATTCGCTACATATTCTCATGATGTAGGTTCAGGTTCTCAGCATCTAGATGACGCTTAGATTGATTCTCAATCTCCAGTTCATCAGAATGAATGTTGAGTCCTCATTCTAATAGGATAATAGGCATGAGTTTATTTCACTCTTTTGAGTCCTTTAGTTTCTGTTTTTGCTAAATTTAGCTGGGGCCTGTCCCAACATTTCTAGTCAGTTAGAAGCTATTCTTAGGCATACTTATCTTCAACTTAGTATTTAGGTAATATTTCTTTATATTAAACCCATTGTTTTCAGATATCTCAGTTATAGTATATGGTTATTCCCCATATTTTCATTTGAATTATGATTTAGCTTGCGCATCAGTTTATTATCTTTAGTATGCTCATGATCATGTTAGTAGGGTTAGCTTGGTATCACTTGTAGTCCTAAGTCACATTTTTGCATCTTGGGGGTAGCTCAGGGCATGACAAACTTGGTATCAGAGCACTAGGTTTAAGTATCCTAGATGTCTTAAAAGCTGCACTAAGTATAGTCAAATTATTGGGTGTGAAGTGAACCACATCTAGTGAGAAGGAGGCTATGAATTGATTTAGGAAAACTTCACTTTCTTGATATTGTTATCGTGCATTTGTATGATCTCCTTTCTAATCCATTCTTATGCGCTTAATATAGTGCCTCCTCGTAGAGTTTACGCATGGAATGCTAATGTACGCAATTATAACACAGTTCTTCTAGTCCTAGACCATGAGATTTGAAACACAGAGTTTTAGAATGTAAATTAACTTTTGGTTTAAAGTAGTACCAACAAGAATAATGAACAAGTTCTAGTTCCTACTAATAAAAATGGTGTCTTAGTGGCAACTAGGATTCAACATTTGGTTCGAAAGAATCCACCAGAGTTTTAGGGTCCCAAATTGTGTGAGGACCCACAAAAGTTCATTGATGAGGTCAAGAAAATTTTTGGTGTGATGCAAGTAACTCGTAGTGATAGGGTTAAATTGGCATCTAACAATCTTAAGGATGCGACTCACATATTTTTCACTCAATGGAAAGACAATAAAGACTACTATCTTTTGTAACTCAATATATTAATAAAATTCAGTGTTAATCCATAAAGTCTCTCATAACCTTTCTCAATCTCTACTCAAATTGGTGACCCAGTAATAGCTAGATGGGCATACATAAATTGCCCTGTCAGAGTCTCTCAAAAGGTCACCTCAGCAGATCTGGTAGAGTTTGAAATGGTAGACTTCGGTGTCATTCTAGGAATGGATTAGTTACATTCCTATTATGCCTTAGTTGATTGTAGAACTAGGATTTTTTGTTGTAAGTTTCCAAATGAAGTAATCTTCAAGTGAAAGGGTAGTAGTGTAGCACCTATGGGTCGATTCATTTCTTACCCTCACGCAAGAAAGATGATCTCTAAGGTTTATATCTACCATCTAGTTTGGGTTAAGGATTCCAACTTTGAAACCCCAAAGCTTGAGTCAATTCCAATAGTCCGTGAGTTTCCGAAAGTGTTTCCAGAAGATCTTTCTGGATTCCCTCCCAAAAGGGAGATCAACTTTGGAATTGATCTCTTTCTTGATACCCATCCTATTTCTGTTACTCCTTACAAAATGGTTCCAACAGAGCTTATGGAATTGAAATATCATTTGAAAGACATTCTAGATAAGGATATCATTAAACCTAGTATTTCTCCATGGTGTGCACAGTGTTGTTCGTAGTGAAGAAATATGGTTTTCTCATTATGTGCATTGACTATAAAAAACTGAACAAGGTAACAATAAAGAATAAATATCCCAACCAGGGATTGATGAGCTATTTTACCAACTTTAGGGTGCTAGTCATTTCTCAAAGATAGACCTCAAATCTGGTTATCATCATCTTAGAGTGAGAGATAGTGACATTTTTAAAACAGCCTTCAGAACTCAGTATGTTCATTAGGAATTTGTAGTTATGTCATTTGGACTATTCTATGCTCCTACAACTTTCATGGATTTGATGAACAGAGTGCTAAAACAGTACTTGGACATGTTTGTTATCTTCTTTATTGATGATTCTTCATTTACTCTAGGAATAAGGTAGAACATGCGAGTCATTTGAGAGTTATTCAACAGACTCTTAATGATTGCCATTTATTCTCTAAGTTTAGGAAATGTGAGTTCTTGTTGCAATCCGTTGCTTTCCTTGCTCATATTATATCTAGCAAGGGGATTCGAGTGGATTCGCAGAAGATAGAAGCGGTGAAACAATGGCCTAGATCTACCTTTACTACAAATATCAGAAGTTTCTTAGGTCTAGCGGGGTATTACAGAAGGTTTGTAGAAGCATTTTCATCCATACTCTCACCATTGACTAGGTTGACTCAGAAGTCGGTCAAGTTTAAATGGTCAGATGATTATGAGAAAAACATTGTAGAATTGACAACTAGATTGACTACAACTCCTGTCTTGACTCTACAGAGGTTTCAAATGGTTATGTGATTTATTGTGATGCATCCAGAGTTGTCTTAGGTTGTGTGTTGATGCAGCGAGATAAGGTTATAACTTATTCTTCTAGACAACCTAAGTTGCATGAGCAGAACTATCCAACTCATGACCTCGAGCTTGAAGCAGTGGTATTTGCACTCAAGATCTGGAGAAAATACTTGTATGGTGTTCATGTATTTATGTTCACTGACCATAATAGATTTCAGATGATCTTAGTAGATTATCCATTGGTAGTGTAGCCTATCTTAAGGAAGAAAAAAAAGAACTACTAAAGGATGTTCACATGCTTGCTTGCTTGGGAGTTCGCCATATGTGCATATCAGAGTGGTGTAACAGTTCAGAATGGGGCATAATTGTTTTTGGTAGTGGAGGTTAAGGAAAAGCCAGACAGTGATCCAATCTTGCTTGAACTTAAGTGTACAGTCCATAATTAGAGAGTGGAGGTTTTCTCCTAAGGGGAAGATGATATGCTTCACTACCAAGGTAGATTGTGTTTTTCTAATGTGGGTGATTTGAGAAAACATATTCTTACAAAAGCCCATAAATCCAGATATTTTATTCATCTAGGTTCCACTAAGATGTATCGCGATCTGCAGGAAGTCTATTGGTGGAATGACATGAAGAGGGATATAGCATATTTTGTGAGTAAGTGCCTTAATTGCCAACAAGTCAAGGTAGAACATCCGAAACCATGGGGTATTACTCAAGAGATCAATATTCCTAATTGAAAGTTGGATGTGATAAATATGGATTTCATTTAAGGGTTACCTCGTACACGCAAACAATACAACTCCATTTGGTTGATAGTTGATAGGATGACATTATTCTCGCTTTTTGGCAGTTAGGACTAAAGATCTAGCCAAGATTTACATAAATGAAATTGTGATGTTTCATGGTTTTCCTTTGTCTATCATATCAAATTGTGGTTCTTAGTTTACCTCTCATTTCCGAAAGTCATTTCAGAAAGGTCCTGGTACTCAGGTTATCCATAGAACTTCATTTCATCCAAAGATAGATGGACAGGCAGAGCGTACCATTCAGAGTCTAGAGGATATTTTGATATCTTGTGTGATCGATTCAAAGGGTAGTTGGGAGTATCACCTTCCTTTTATTAAGTTTGCCTACAATAATAGCTACCATTTCATCGTTCAGATGGCAACTTACGAAGCACTGTATGGGCGTAGATGTAGATCTCATGTTTGTTGGTTTGAAGTAGGTGAAACAACTTTCATAGAGACAAATTCAGTCCTTTTTGGTATGGAGAAAGTGCAACTCATTAGAGATAGACTTAAGACAGCCTAGAGTGATCAAAAATATAATGTAGATGTAAGGAGAAGGGATCTAGAGTTCCAAGTTGATGATTGGGTTTTCTTGAAAGTATGACCTCTGAAGGAGGTGATGAGATTTTGAAAGAAAGGGAAGCTTAGTCTTATATATGTATGACCTTACAAGATCTTGAAAAGGGTTGTAAAGGTGGAATATGAGTTAGAATTTCCGGCAGAACTAGCAGCAATGCATCCAGTCTTCCATATCTTGCTCTTGAAGAAGTGTGTGGGTGATCTGGCCTCCATAGTGTCATAACATAGTGTGGCGGTGAATAATAGTCTTTCTTATGAGGATGTTCTAATTGAGATTCTTGACCGTCAAGTAAGAAGGTCAATAAAAGAAGATGTCGCTTTACTTAAGATTCAGTGGATGAATTAGTCCGTAGAGGGAGCTACTTGGGAAGCATAAGAAGCCATAAAAGCCAAGTATGCTCACCTCTTTCTTTCCGATTCCACTCCAGCTTGAGGTAATAATTTCTCTTCAGTTTTTCAATCATTCATGCTCAAATTCATCCTTAGGATCATGTTCTCTCAGTCTGTACTTGCATTTATAGCATAATTGCATGTCCTAGAAACTCAATTCAGTTAAAAACTCATTTTTTAGTGGTTAGTAGTAGGGATTGAAGCTCTCTCCCTCTAAATTAGCTAGTATATTCTTCATTCAAGAACAAATGTTCTCAAGTGGGAGATCATGTACCACGTATCCAAAAAAGACTAGAAATTAGGTTTTCAGAAAAAAAATTGCAGGTGCAATTGACGGTCAGCATCTACGGACCGTAGTCTTATCTATGGCTCGAACAATGGGTCCGTGGTTCACCACTGTAGCCCTCCCAAACACAGCTCAGAAAAATTTGCTAAGTCTGGACCCACGGACAGACCTATGGTCCGTAAGCCTGACTACGATCTGTGGTCTGTGTCTGTGGATCAAGAATCCTATTACTCAGCCTCTAACATTAAATGGACGACCAACACGGACATTCGTTTGATCTATGATCAGCGATCTGACCGTAGGTGAAAGTTAGCAACTAGTTAGGGAGAAATTGCTATTGGGTAATCTTTTCAAATGGTCATAAATTTTGGCACAAAATGAATTAAGTATCCCATGACCTACGATATGATAGATCATTGAATTATCTTTTAGGGTCACCGACTTTGCTATCATTCAACATCCAAGTATAATTTTATACCTATTTTATTGAAGACCTATCGAATAAGGTCCTCGATTGCCCTGATATCAATTGTTCCTGGGGTCATGTGGTCTTTTCCTAGTTTTTTAATCCCTAAGATATGTCATTTAAATGCTTAATCATGAGATTTTACTCACTTTAAGCCTAGAAACATAACAAGAACTTACCTAACTCAAATTATTAATTAAAAACTTAGAAAATTAGAAGCAAGAGAGGATAAAAAGGCCAGAAACCCTAGTTCAATAATGCAACAAGGTTCCATTAGTTCTTGCCTCGTATTCTAAAGATTTATCCTTAGATTTCATTACTAGGTAAGTGGGATTTCACTAGCAGGCTCCTTTCACCCATTATATTCCTAGTTTTCAGTCAGATTTGTGATTCCCATATCATGACTAGACTTAGAGTTTCTTGAATTTTAGAATTATTGAGTTCTAAGCTATCAGAAAGATCCAAATAAGATTATTACCTCAATATTCAGTTTACCACTTGAAATACAGTTCTTAGCTATGTATTTATTTAGTTTTTGATTTATACATGTTATGTCAGATATTTCAATTATCTAGTTATCATGCCTTAGTTATTAATGCATCAGTATCATATTAATTGTTACATTATCAAAATTCATGTTCGATATTTAGCTATCCCATATTTACAGATATTCAATCATAATGTGTTAATCATTTAATTCATTGGGAGTAGCATAATACCGAATTGGACTAGAGTCAGCGTACCCAAATAGTCCCAAAACTACTAGCCAAGTAGGTTGTAAGTCCCCTTGTGGGCATAAGTTTAGTGACCATGCCAACATGCCTTTTTGCCTTTGGAAAGGTATATTGGGTCCTCTTAATGGGTCGTGTACATCAGACTACACATTTACCTCACGTAGTTTTATTATCGGTTATTAGCAGCTCTCATAGTTCAGCCAGACTCTATTGCATTCAACATATTTATAGTTCAATTAGTATTCAGTCTCATTATCATATAAATTTGGTCATTGAATTTAG
This sequence comes from Solanum peruvianum, assembly GCA_027705065.1. Classification (NCBI taxonomy): domain Eukaryota; kingdom Viridiplantae; phylum Streptophyta; class Magnoliopsida; order Solanales; family Solanaceae; genus Solanum; species Solanum peruvianum. The sequence goes on from JAKWJD010001756.1 coordinate 16,121,748, forward strand.
TTCAGTATATCATGTTCAGAATATTATACTTGTTTTTACGCTTGTTCTGTTATGTATTATTTCAGCTTTACTCTATCCTACATGCTCAGTACCTTTTATATATATACCCATACATGTGGTATATATTCTCGTGATGTAGGTTCAGGTTCTCAACATCCCGATCATTCTTAGATCGATTCCTAATTTCAAGTTAAATAGAATTAGTGGTGAGTCCTCATCTTCCAAGGACAATAGGCATGAGTTCATTTCATTATTTTTAGTCCTTTAGTTTCAGTGTTTTCTAAACATTATCCCAACATTTCTAGTCAGTTAGAGACTATATTCAGCCATAGTTAGTTTCAGCTTAGTATTGAGTTCATATTTTCTTTATATTAAACTCATCGGTTTCAAATATCTCAGTTAAAGTATATGGGTATTCCCCATCTTTTGAGTTAGCTTCCACATCAGTTTATGATCTTTGGTATGCTCATGATCATGTTAGCAGGTTTAGATTGGGATCACTTGTGGTCCTAGGTCCCGTGTCCGCATCTCAAAGTAGCTCGGGGTGTGACAACTTTGATCTGGAATTTCTCCGGTCCCAAAGAGATGTGGATATGTCGTCTTTATACCTTTCTCTTCTTACCAAGTAGCTTTATCTACAAATTGGTTCCTCCAAAGAATTTTGACTGATGCTACCTCTTTAGTCCTCAACTTACAAACTTGGCAATCTAAAATCTGGAGCGGAATATCTTTATAAGATAAACTCTCCTTTATCCCAATATTTCCGTTAGTATGATAAGCGAATGATCTCCCTTGAACTTCTTCAACATGGAAATATGAAATAATGGATTAATCATTGCTAACTCTTGTTGTAGCACCAACTCATAAGCTACATTGCTAATCCTCTTGTATATTCTATAAGGTCCAATACCTGGGACTAAGCTTCCCCTTCTTACCAAATCTCATAACACAATTCATGGGTGAGACTTTTAAGGGTACCCAATCGTCTACTTCAAACTCTGATTCCCTTCTCCTAACATTAGTGTAGTATTTCTGATGACTCTGTGCTATTTTCAATCTTTCTTAAATTAATTTAACCCTCTCCATAGCTTGATGAACTAAATCTTGTCATATAAACCAAGCTTCAGAAACTTCAAACCATCCAACAGATGATATGCACCTTCTCCCATAAAAGTCTTTATAAGGAGACATTTTGATGTTAGATTGGTAAATATTGTCATAAGGAAATTCAATAAGAGGTAGGACATCATCGATATTACCTTTGAAATCAAACACACAAGCCCTCAACATATTCTCTGAGGTATGAATAGTGCGCTCTGCTTGCCCATTTGTATAAGGATGAAAGGCATTACTTAAGTTCACATTTGAATCCTAGACATTTTTGAATGACTTCCCAAATTGGTAAATAAATTGCGCATCTCTATCTGAAATAATGATTGTATTAATGTCTGATTGATTATTTTCTGATGAAAAATTCTATGAACTCATAAGTTCTCTTAATTTCTCAATTGTGCCTTTATAAACTAGGTTTGTTTATGATGGGAGTTTATGAAGGATGATGTAAAAAATACTTAGGGTTATTGAAGTATTTTATAATACATGCCTTAATTATAGTGAACGGTTGATGTATTGATTATTTGTGATGGAGGGTATTTAAGGGAAACTTATGATTAATTATATTGTGTATTTGAATTGTTATTTAGATGTTGATCCATATGAAAGTTGATGTTTTTACTTCTTAAGTATAAGGTGACATTAAATTTGTTAATATCTTCATTGTATCTCGATACGACTGAAGGATCTATGTATGATCATAAAGTGAAGTATGGGTGTGATGTCTATGAATGTATGATGATTATGCCGAGGATGTAATTGTGTAATGATTGAAGTCTTAATATTAATCAATATCCATGAATGATGGTGATAGAAATTGAAAGGTTGTTCCTCCTTGTATTGTACACTTTGAATTTGTAGACTCTTGTATTCAATTTTTGTGTAAATGAATGTAATATATATTAAAGTATATCGAGTTGGTAGGTTTAGCCATCCTCTCTTGCGTAAATAATGTGTATTGACTTAATTAATATGAATTAGTAGTCCTAAGTCATTCTTTTCATAAATGACTAATGAATGTGTCTTGATATAATAATCATGAATTACTAGACCTAGTCTTGGTAGCCCTTTCATCAGTGAATGGAAAAGTATTCTAGACCAAGTCTTGTACCAGTAGACCAAAGGATTAATGTTGCTTTATGATGAGTCTAGAAACTAATTAATGATAAGCCTTGGACCACTAGACCTAAAGTTGATAAGCTTTCCATGTATAATCTTATAAACCTTGATAGGTATACCCAATGATGATTGCACCCTTGTTGGTAGGTCATGGGATGTTTCTAATGTACCTTGAATTGGTAGACCTAGTTTTGGTGACCTTTTCTTATGTAATGTATTTAGAGTCGGAAGAACCAATATTGATAACATTCTCAATGTACAATGAATGTGAATGAATTACTCTATGAGAATGTAGGCTAAGCACCGAGTAGATATGGTAAGGTAGAAATTATCCCAATGTTAGGCTAGGGTTCCAATGAACATCTTTCTATCCTATAACTATGTGCCCACATAGGGTATAGACTAGCTAGTGGCACTCAAACCAAAGCTAGGATATTACCTAGTCTACCTTAGGAAAGTAGACAACTTTTTAACGGTGTGGGGTCATATGACACCAAAGTCCATGATCTATATCTCATGGTCTATGTCGCTTAAACGCTTATTCCCATCATGTGAGATGTGCATTGTAGTCTGTTGAGAAGTTCTATGAAGTGTGGGTTATAGTATGGGATGCTATCCAAACATGGCATGAGTATGCTTCAAGAGGGATATAGCGAGTTCTCCAAGGTCCTAATAAGTTGCCTACGAATTAAAGTGTCCTTAATGAATGGAACTGCTCTAAATCAAGCTAATGAATAATGTTGACTTAAATTCTTAACGTGAATATGCATCCTTTACTTGATTGTACTTGTGTTTTACTTTCCTTGTCATGACTTAATGAATATGAAGATGACTTGTCTAAGGTGTCTTCAAAGGAGTACTCAGTGTGATTAGTAGTATGGGATAATACTCATACATTTCACAAGTATAACTTAGAAATTTCCTTAGATGATGATCCCAAAATGTTGATATGACTCATGTCATGTTATTGCCTCTGATGAATGAGTATTGTGTAAACATGGAAAAGTTAAATGGTAAATTCACTTTTGGTGACCTTAAGGTGGTACCAAGTGTGGATGGTGGTATATGGTGATATTCATACATTGTGCCAGGTATAACTTAAGGGTTACATGAGGTGAAGACTTAATGTGAAGGTAATGGTTATGTGTTGAATATTTCCTAATGTGAATATATGACTTTATGTTGGTTTTGTTTGTTATCGTGCCTATTATGCTTATGTTCATCAAGTTTCTTCAACATGGCATATGCATGACTTTCAAACAAAATGTCCCTCTTAAAGCATGTTTTTGCTAGGTCATCATACTTAGTAATTTTTTGTGTGCTAACCCATATTTCTTCATGTTTTACTAAAAGTGTAGGTCCCGGCAACTGAGTGATTCTATTTAGATTGAAGTGCTTAGATTGTTATTCCTCCAAGGCTAGAGTTATGCGTCCTTATTTATTGATTACAAATCTCTTTTGAAGTTTCTTTACTTTCCATGTAATAAACATTCTAGTGTTTTTGATTGTAAAAGGGTCGTGTCCTTACTTTACTCTTCAATGTCATTTGTTATATGGACATGTGAGACTTAGACTTCCACCGTGTATTTTCAAGCATTTATTTCAAATCAATTTTGATAGTTAGATCTAAATGAGTTTTAATTTTTTACTATTTCTATTTTGAATACAATGAAAGATTATGAGGCTTGTATATCGTGTCACATCTAGGGGTTGCTCTTAGGGAATGACAAACATGGTATTAGAGCACAAGGTTTCAGGAATGGTTTTAAGGATTGATGTCTCACATGCCACATCTAGTAGAGTATTGTTCATCAGTGTGAGTCACAACACATCGTTGAGAAAGACATCTATAGGACATTAATGAGTTACACTTCTTTTATTATTCTTGAAGTCATGCCTTAGAGTGTAGATCTATACGTGTCCTTTTCCTAATCATTCTCTTAAGTTTATAAGAGATGAATCAAAAGGGATAATACAAGAAGGGTGGAATAGCAGAATGTGGATTAGGGAGTTCCTTCCCAAGGTCTTCAAGAGGAACAAGCTCCTCAGGGTGATAAAGTTCTGGTAGCCTGGTGCATTTGACTCAAAAAGAAATTTAGTACCACTATGAAAATGATAACTCAAGCCCAAGCCATAACAGCTCAAGCTACTACTAGTATTGAGACTCACGTGAACCCTATGGTGAGTACTATGTCTTCTAGGTTGAGGATTGTTTGAGGATGAATACTTCGATATTTCAAGGATCTAGGTTGGTATAAGATCCCCAAGAGTTATTTGATGAGGTGTATAAGGGGGTGAGGTGCTATGGGGGTGACTTCTACAGAAAATGCAAAACTTGCCTCCTATTAATTAAAAGACGCTGCTCAAATTTTGTTTACTCGATGGAAAGCCAATCGGATGGTTGGAGAGGGTCCAATAGAATGGATGTCACATCCGGTGAGAAACCCCTAGAAGTAACATGGCGTACTTGACCTCTCAGAGGTCTTATACAAACCCATAGTTATCATTCATCGCATTGTCATATTAAATTTAGCGGAGAATTTAAAACTTTCTTAGCACATCATATGCTAGAACAGTACGTCATATATATATATATATATATATATATATATATATATATATATATATATATATATATATATATATATATATATATATATATATATATATATATATAATACAAGTAATAATACATATTTAGAATTTAAGTCTCTTTGACATCTTAGACTCAACAAAATGAGAATACATTAGGGATATGACCCTTCAAACATAAGTCACAAGTATTTAATCTTTAAACATTATACATGATGACATGACTAGGGAATCCTTGGAACTTGAGGACCCCTTTCCTTGATCTTGGGAATCAAATATCAAGCTCCTCAATCATATATACATCCTTAAGCATCCATAACCTACACTTTGAGTAAAAAGTAGAGAATAATGGGATTAGTACAAGAATGCACTAAGAATGACAACCATGCAAAAATATGCATTTAAAAGGGATATTTTCTTGAAATCATACTTCATGCCTTTTTGAGCAATTCTTCATAAAAACTTCATACAATAGCATTTATATCATTCACATATTTCATATAAGCATATTAAAAGAAAAAACATAACATAAGATCACATATAGAATTTATGACATTTTCAAGTCACATTAGAGTGAGCTAATTTTCCCTTAACAGTGACTATTTTCTCTTTTATTCATTAACCCAAGTAACACTCTAGTGATAATTGGTGCAATGCATCACCTTAAGGTCACAAAGAAAGATACATACAACCTACAGAAGCCAACATATCATTATATAAGCATAATACATCAAGGACACATTTAGGTCAAGATTTCTTTAGCTTTACAGTAAGCTACACCAATTTACACATATATTTACTTCTTTTCATATACCTCATTTATTAGACCTCGTTCATGACACCAATCTTAGTCTACTAGTGCAATAAAAATATGGAGACCCATAACCCATACATTCTTAGTAAACCCTTTATGAGACCACAAACCTTAACATTCAATTCATACATAAACATGTGAGTGAAGACAACTTCATTCACGTCAATACAAAACCTTCATCATATAGTCATTTAGACGAAGATAGTGCATATAAGGATAGGATCATATCTTATAAATTCATACCATGCACATTTTCATAACAAGTAGACAAACACTAAAAAATCAGGCATATAGACATAAGCATAAACATACACATTAGGTCACCTTCCAAGGACTACAGAAAGAGCAACTTATGCAATGTCTAGATGGGTTCATTACTTCCATTTATCCTAAGTAACCTCCATTAAGTCCTCCTAGTTAGGATACTATTCATTTACTTCCACTATAGATTTTACATCAGGGAAACTATAACCTTAACCGACAATAAGACCATGGGTTCTAAGTATTGTCCCTGACACCAAAAAGAGGGCATCTTTCTTTCCAAGGTAAGACATGAGTATCATACTATCATATTAGATTATATCACTTGTCAGATCCTATGTGGAAAGCATAGTTATGGAATTTGGGGGCATCATGGAAGCATCTCTCTACACTCTTTTTGGGCTATGAGGATATCCACCCCGTGAGGACCGTAGTGGACCCTTTTGCCTTCCCTCATAAGAAAGGTGACACCCCCTCATCTACAAGATCACTCGGTGCTAACCTTAGTTTCCTTTATTTAAATCCATTATTACATTAGTTTATAAAATATAGGCTTAGGAGAGTCATACCCTCATATGCTTAGCTCATAGGTCATAGATTAAAGTTCGTCAACCTAAATCATGTGAGAAGATCCTTTCACATGGACATACTAGAACTCACTCTCCTGCGCTAGTTAATTAGATGCCATCTGAGTCGCCACCAATCATGAATCATGATGGGGAGATTGGATATTATTGGATATTATTAGCACTATCTAGTTTAGGATACACTTTAGCACACCTCTCAAGGCTCCTATATTTACTATATAATCATTCATGTGTGTGTATACATAAACGTGATAAAACCTTTCACATAACACATAATGTCATACATGTTCATATATGAATGTATAAGTCTATATGTGTACTTATATGAGAAATCCTATCATATCAACACTCCAATATACTATGCACATTCATACTTCATCATATCATATACTTAAAAGCATAGCATATAAGTCATATTCATAACATGCTCATAAAATCCTGTTCATGTCCTTAGAAGACCAACCTAGGAACTATCACATCAAGGTGCACATGCGCAATGCATCGTCAAAGTACCATACACTTGCAAATTCTAGTACATCTATCAAGTGAGTGAATGATACATCACACAACATCATATAATTATTAGCATAGCATAAGACTCATTTATTAAGACCTACAACATTCTTACATTAAGCTTTAATCTTTATGTACTTATCTTAGCTTTACATCACATATAGCATTATAAGACCTCATCATAGGCAGCAAGTACATATAACCTTAACTTAGCAATTAAGATGCTCATAACAATAGTAACATCACCTAGATTCACAACTAGAGAAGAAGACTAGGCACAAGTTACACATAAGATGATCATCATAACACTCCTTCATATAATCATAAATTTTCCTTCAAGGCCATGGCCAACACATATATAATGACAATAAAGTAAACACCTCCACCATAAGTGGACCATACTACAAAATGCCATACAGGGCTTCAACAACTACATTAATATAGAAAAGTAGAGGAGATAAGCATTCTTACCAATTTCTTACCCTTTGGTCATAATTCATCAATACACCTTGTTTATCAACAATTCATATATAGGGAAGTATCTATATGTACTTTAATCATAAAAGAAACCATGTACAAGTTGCTACTAGATCATGCTATAACATAATACAAGGCATCTCACATGTACTAGAAGGTAGGGAACTATAAATCACTTGCTAACATTCTTTACTGTGATTACCATGATTAGAATTCATAATACAACAATAAAAAAACCTAGGACAGTAGCTAAATACATAATGATCAAGAATAAATCATGCTTCATCTACCCTAGAATTAAGATCACATAACGTTCATTACAACATTCAAATTGTAGGCCAGAAGAACCTAAATCAATTCATGCCAAGACTCCTTTTATTTGATCATCAAGAACTAATACCCACAACTCATTAATATCATCAATATAAGGCAGTAGTTAAGGATAATATAATATACACGAAATCCTACTACAAATTGTCATAACCTCTAGATCACAGTGAACATGCTATTTTAGACATCAATGGAAAATAGAAGAATTATAGTCTAATCGACATTGATCAACATGAATCACTTATTTAGAATTCATCAATAATATCCAAGTAATAAAGTATATATAACCACCCTTACACAATCGAATTCCACATTCATGCTTTATAGAGGCAAGGTTGCAGTGGTCTTATTATTGACTAGACTAAGCATGCTCAATTATTCATACATTGATTTACATGGATCCATAAACATCAATTCACATAAATAACAATGTATAGACAATTCAACGTAAGACAATCACAATTCAATCATTAACAAGCCTTAATCACAAAGCCCATGCAAGGACTAAATCGTTTTAGGGAGGGAACATGGGTTCATCATGCAATTGGATTGAATAACATTAAAACCAATAAATTATCATTGATTCATCATTATTTATCCATTTAAAATAATTTTATAAAGAACCCATGGATAGAATGAAGAAAAAGAACTTTGATCATGAACTTTCTTTGAAAACATTGACAAGAACTCTACAAGTGAAAGGTCACATAGAGATGAAGGATAACCATACCTTTATCTATATAAATACCTGTAAATCATGATAAAGAAACCATAGGAATCCATGATCCAAGATGTTCCTCAGCTTCACAGACAATGGAGGTTCATAGGGAGAAGATTTTTAGAGGGAAAGGTTTATTTCGTACATAAGGGATTGGGAATGGGTTGTTCAAGTGTTTGATACGTTATATACACCAAAATATAGCTAAATTAATCCATTAGGTTCAGGTTAGTATGTGGGGTGAATTTCCCATTCACCCATTAAATAAAACAGTCGCAAGGCAGTGTTGCAGGCCACCATCGACTGGCCGTCTTTGGATTCCGTTGATTGGATATTGATATATTTTTGGGTTTAGACTTGACCAGGATAAGTGTAAATCAAATATACCTCACCAAAGGGCTGTCGTTTGGCTTGTCGATCGACACTGCCAAGCAAGTGTCTCAATCAACCTTTGTACTTCTTGTGGGACCTTTTGTGGGGCCCTTTAGAAGTCATACCAGGAATTTTCAAACCTAAATACAACCTTTAAAAATTTTTATACCTCACACATGATTTTCACCCAAAACAAATACACATAACATATCCAAACATCCTAGGCCCCATCAAGACATACATGAGCGTCGTAATGGCTAACTTTCAAACGTCTTGGACGTTTGACCTCAAAACTTCACGAAAAAAATATACTGTATATAAAAATCATTATGACTCATTTTAATACTTCATATGCTCATGACATACAATATATAAACACGCGTAGACACACGAGGCACATAGGCGACTAGTCGTCGAACGTCTTAGTCGTCCCTTGATGTTATACTTCCAAATCACCTCAAACTTTACAGACTGACTCAATACAATATTATAAATCAATTTCAGACATTATAACCTTAATATAAACATGTTAGTATCAAGACACCCTAACTCATTTTGGGGGTCTTATAATGGAGTTGTTTAAGGAACCCATCTTTGGTAGGTTTCCCCCATGAGAAAATAGAGGTGAAGATAAAAGTTTATCAATCTTAGGAAAGGTAAAATGAATTTGGAAATGACTCCTTTAAATTTAACCAATTGTCTATATATGCTCCATCTTTAATGTCTAATCCTAGAGATGAACTGAGTAGGTTCATGACTGGGTTTTCTTACATAATTGGGTAAGAGTTCCGTACAATGATTCTCCATGATGACATGAATATCTCTAGGCTTATGGTGTATGCTCAAACTATTAAGGATTCCAAACTTATGAAAAAGAATAGGCAGTTTAAGAGGTCTAGGTTTGATGACCACGGTCAACCCAAGTTCAAAAAGAGAGCTCCAAATAAATATTCTTCAAGAATTCCAAGGATTAACAAAGTGAAGGTAAGTGGGTTTCCATTTGCTAAACCTACTGGCCACAATTGTGGAAATAAGCATAATGGGAAGCGCTTACCGGTATTAGCGGGTTATATGGTTGTGGATGAAGTGATCACCAAGTGAGAAATTTTCCTACTCTTATATGTAAATGAAGGGAGGTGAAACAAGTTTCTCCTAATGTTACAGATCCTTATGCTACCAAGAGTATTCGTTTCTATGCATTTCGGGCTAGAGATTACAAAGGAGCTAATTCGGATGAATGCATCGACAAGTATTACTTATACTAGTATTATATTGAGGTTGCTAGTCTATCTTATGTTAGCCTTAGTTTGGTTTTGTCTTAAGTGGGGGATATTATATTCAAGAGTAAGGTGATGAGAGTATCCTTGTCTTTTTCACTTCTCTTCTTATTCAACCTTGAGACCTAGAGTTCCTTGTATCCTATTGCATGTTTTGGAGTCATTAGTGTTAATGAGTTTTCCATGGCTTCCTTATGTTATGCATGTTCTAGATAAATTTTTGTTAAATGAGAAATGAATTTTTATAATTTATGTTTACTCATGTAGATATGCATCTAGTATGATATGTCTATGTGCTTCATGAGTTGACTTATTGAACATGCCTAAATGTGCTTTTAATAGAAATTGCATACTTTAATTAATGATGCTATGATTAGCATGAATTGAATTGGAGAAGGTAGTTCCTCCAATTTAATGAGAAATGTTAATATTTTGATGCATAAAGAGTTGGGAGATTAATCCTACTTGCTTATGTTGCATTGAGACTATAAATGTGGAGTTGATGATTAATCCTAGTTGTTGTGTATTGTTTATGATGTTGCATAAACGATGGGATGATAGTATTTTGTCGTTATCCCTTAATATATTTTAAGCTTCATTCGAGGATGAATATTCCAATGTGGAGGATTATATACCAATCCTAAAAACAAACTAGTGAAACTAGAGCACTACGTGTGTGTGTTTGAGTTTGGTGTGAAGTTTGATGTTGTCTTATGTTTACATCAGACATGGTTGAGGTGTTTAGGGGTTAGAAATCAAGGTACGAACCACCCCATCAAGAACCAACGTAAGGATCCTTGAGGAGGACAATAAGCCTTACCCCCAAGAACCCAAGGAAACCATTAAGTTGGCCAAGATAGGGTGACCTATGGATGGGGTTCATGCCTCGTAGGTCATTACACACCCTCTGGATGTCCTATGTAGGTAAAATGGCTCCATACAAAGTTCCATCTGTAGAGCACAAACCAACAACATGGTCTATCAATGGAATCACGGATGTGAGTTTGGCATGAACCATCGGTGTAATTCTTGTGTAGGTTCGACCATTGTAGGGGTGAATTGGTAAATTTACCCCAAGCCCTAATAAATTTAGGGATGGTTATTTTAAGTTATTTATGGTATTTTAAGAGTACTAAAATGTTAAATTTTATTTTTCAACTAATTATTTTCAAAACCCCAAAGTTAGAAACCTTGCTTCTTCAAAAGCTCTCTCTCTAGAAACCTCCATTGGAGGTGAAGATTTCAAGTTCTCGAGGCAAATTCTTCAAGTTTTCAAGAAATTTTCGTGGGATTTTTCAAATAAAAGGTATGATTATTCTTCTTCTAGATATAGCTTTCATCCCTAAAGTCAATTACAAAGTTTTCAATTTTAAGAAAAACACTAAGTTTCACTCAATCAAATAGGACCTTTCACCAAACAATTTCAAAAGAGTTTTATTGCAATATTATGATTGTATCAATGTTTGATTGATGATATATGATGAAAAACTCTATAAACCGATAAATTAACTAAATTTCTCAATTGGGCCTTTATAAAGTGAGTTTCTTGATGATGGAAGTTTATCAATTATTATGTGTAAATTGCTTTGGGTTATCAAAGTATATTATTATACATGTCTTAATTATAGTGAATTATTTGTGTATTTATGATTTGTGATGGATGACCTGTAAGGGAAGGTTATGATCAATTTCTTGGTGAATTTGAATTGTGATTTAGATGTTGATCCACTTGAAAGGTGGAGGTGTTTACTTACTAAGTATATTGTTATATTGAATTGAAAAATATTTGTCTTGTATCATGAAGGATCTTTGTGTGATCATAAATTTAAGTATTAGATGTGATCTCTATGGATGTATGATGATTATGCCTAGGATGTAATAGTGGTATGATGGAAGTCTTAATATTAATTAACGCTCATGAATGGTGGTGATAGAACATGAAAGGTTGTTCCTCCTTGTATTATACACTTTGAATCAGTAAAGTTGTATCCTATCATTGTGTAAATGAATGTAATGTGTATTGAAGTATCTTGAGTTGGTAGGTCCCTCTCTTGTATAAAGAATGTGTATTGACTTAATGCATATGAATCGATAGGCCTAAGTCACTACTTTCATAAATGACTATTGAATATGTCTTGGTGTAATAATCATGAATTGGTATACCTACTCTTTGTAACCCCTTTATAAATGAATGGTAAAGTATTCTAGACCAAGTCTTGAATCGGCAGACCCAAAGATTAATGGTACCCTTTATGATGAGTCTAGAAACTAATGAATGATATGCCTTGGATCAGTAGACTTAGAGTTGGTAACCTTTCCATGTGTAAAATAATTAACCTTGCTCGATAGACCCAATGTTGATGGCACCCTTCTTAGTAGGTCATGAGCTATCCTGAATGCACCTTTGATCTATAAATCTAGTTTTGGTGACCCTTTCTGGTGTAATGTATTTAGGTTCGGAAGAACCAATGTTTGTAACCCTTTGAATGTACAATAAATCTAAATGAATTAATATATGGGAGTTTAGTTTAAGCATAGAGTGTATATGTATGATGGAAACGAACCTGATGTTAGTCTAGGTTTCGAATGAACATCTTCCTATCCTTAACTATGTGTCCATAAAGGGTATATACTAGCCAGTGGTGTTCCAAAAAGTACAGGATATTACCTAGTCTACCTAAGTATAAAATCTTTTTATGGTGTGGGGTCATATTACACTGGATTCCATGATCAAAATCCCATGGTCTATGTCGGTTAAACAGGTATACCCATAATGTGAGATGTACATTGAAGTCTCGGTGTACGAAATGTGGGTAGTAGCATGGGATGCTATTCATACATTACTTGAGTAGGCTTCAAGAGGGATATAGTGAGTTATCTTGTCGAATCCCGATAGTACACCCTAGAACATATGGCACACTAGGAGTTCGACGTCGACGTACTTGGCCTCTTGGAGTTCTTGTACAAGCCCTTTGACATTATTCATTGCGTACATGTATGAAAAGTAGTGCGGAATTAAAACTTTTCAGACGAATTATCTTTAAAAAGTTTTCATATTCAAAACATAGAGAATACTAAGCCTCATTATATGTCAATCATAGACTCAGAAATACTTGGGACAACGACCCATACAATACGAAATATAGAAATTACTTAGTCTATTACTATTCCTGAATAAAAGAAGTCTAAAGATAGTTATGTCCTCGAGTCAAGTGAGGACATACTTCAACTTTGCTTGAACGATTACTAGATTCCAAGATTGCTCCAAGATACCTCTCACCTTTTTACCACACCTTTAGAGACAAACAAAAAGTAAGGAATTATTAAAAACACGTGTACTAAGTATGGCTTAATGCATAAAATCATGACAAATAGACATTTATGAGAATTACACTCTTTTTTATTAAAACTTCATATTGAAAGTATAAGAATGACATTAGAACTCTAAACATCACATTTAGAACACATTATAATTCATTTGCAATTTATACCAAATTGTGGAACCTTACAGTGAACTTTAGTATAACTTCAATGTAGTTTCAAATGGAACTATCATAATATAGCATCAAGAACACCTACACAACACATAAACATGAGACCCTCCTACCAATGGTGATTCTAAGGCTCATTTGAGTGATTTATGAAGCGACCTCCCATACAATCCCTTCACGCACACTTAAAGAGATCTTTTAGAGTACCTAGGATAGGATTATTCTCTCTACATACTTTAACATATATATAATATGACATTCTCCTCCCAAAGGTTATCAAAAGACTCACTTATGTAATTAAATCTAAATATACTCGTACATATGTTAAGGACCTCTCACATCAATTTCATCCAAAACAAACACGTAAAACTTGACGAAACACTCCAAGGCACACATGCACGTATCACGACAAACTTTCGAACGTCTTGGACAATCTTGGACCTTTGACCTCCAAACATTAGAAAAATTTAGACACTGCTTATAAACACATTCATAAATAATTTTAGAAATTTATAACCTCATGACATAAGTGTTACACTATAGCTTCACCTAAGTCATTTTAGAAGAGTGACATTCTCCCCCACTCGGACAACATTCTTCCTCGAATGACACTTGCTTCATTTCAGACACTATAAAGAGATAATAAACTCAATACTATCAGCACATAACCATACCACACCATTTACAATAAACAATTTAGGAAGAACACTAATTTCACATACTTTAAGAGACTTATAACACAAGAAGAAGATATAAACTAATTTAAGATTCATTATGTAATAAGACTCACATTCTTTTTTCCAAATAGCAAGAACTCCTTCAATATCAATTATCATTCTCATATACATAAATAATATACACATCACAACAATTTTCAACAAAAGAACAATTTAGCCAAAATATAAAATTCCTTACAGTGAACTGCTAGGCAACACTGTGAATTCGACTTAATTTTTCCAAAAAATGCAACTTTTAAACAATTTATAATGAAAGCATGATAATATGAAAGATAGAACCACATATACTCAATGTAGAACACAATTATAACTTCATGAAATTCACAATTCAAGGATTGAATGAAATTCAATTCCAACAAGAATCCTAAACCACATAAAACATGTCACTATGATATTCTAACTCTCAAGATTGAATAAAATAGGAGAGATGAGACAATCAGTCAAAACTCCACTACTCACCTTACTCCCACTTCGAAAGAAGTCCTAACAACTATAGAGACAACCTGAAACTTACCAAAATCATCATCATCATCATCAGGCTTTTATACCTTAGTCTAGACTATATAGAAATGAGCCTTCCTTGGAACATTATCACCCGGAACAGTATGAGGAACTTGCTTGGCTTCTTTTCCTCTAGCCGCAATAGTAGGAAAATCCCTCACCTTATGTCCATCCTTACCACAACGGAAGCAATTCCCAAGAACAACTAGACATTTCCCATAATGCTTCTTCCCATAAGTAGTACAAGAAGGCTTACCACCTTGAGAACCACTACCCTTCTGAAGTTTGACCTTAGGATCCTTAGCTTAATCTTAACTTGGAGCCTTCTTCTTAAACCTAGGTTAGTCTTGATCACTTGGTCCACTCCTCTTCAAGCTTCTAGAAATCCTTCTAAACTTGGAATCCTCATTGGTTAGAGCATACACCATGAGTCTAGAAAAGTTCATATCATCATGGAGCATGGTCGTACGACACTCTTCTTTCACAAGGTCGGCAACACCGGTCACAAATCTACTCATCTCATCCAAAAGGTTAGATACCAAGGATTGATGATACCTAGACAACATAGTGAACTCAAGTAATACTCCTCAACACTCATATTGCCTTGCTTAAGGTTAATGAACTCGTCAACCTTCACCTCCCTCTTCTTACGGGAAATATACTTTCCTAAGAAAATCTCTTTAACTCCTCCCACTCTATAGGACCCGACTCAAATGATGTATTATCTTTCCATTGAGTGCACCACACTTGAGAAACCTCCCTCAATTAGTACAAAGCTAACTCTGCCTTCTCCCTAGAAGTCACCCCATGACACTAAACACCTTGTACACACAATCTAGAAGCTCTTGGGGATCCTCTCCCACCTTAGAGCAAATAAAGATAGGAGGATTCATCCTCACAAAATCTCTTACTCTAGAGGTCATAATAACCTCCATAGCATTCACCCCAGGTTCAAACCCCTATTCACATGAGTAGTAATGGCTCAGGCTAAAGCAAGTAAATCCTCTCTAATCTCCCCATTAGTCATTTCTGGGGGAACCACCGAAACTTCATTACCTTCACCTCCAATAGGAACTTTAACACCTTGAGCACCTTGAATAACTTGCTCAACTTGATCAACTTGAGGAGGAATCTCCTCATTCACCCTTCCCTCTTCCAACCTTTTAGCGATCATCCTTCTAGTAGTCATCTTTCTATAAACACAAATAAAAGCATTAAGAAAAAACACTTATAACTTTTTACTCTACGGCACGACACAAGAGTAGAGAAAGAAGGGAAACTGTATCATCATATACCCTCTCGTTCATAGATGTTTCGCGACTCACACTGATGAACAAGACTCTGTTAGACGTGGCTTTATGCGACTTTTTGATTCCTAATACTACTTTCATGACCTATGCTCTGATACCAAGCTTTTCACATCCTGAGAGTACACCCTAGATGATATGGTACTCTCACAGTATGACATGGGAGTACTTGACCTCTCGGAGGTTTTGTACAAGCCCTTTTACATTATTCATTGCATACATGTATGAATAGTAGTGCGGAATTAAAACTTTTTACAGGAAATATCTTAAAACATATTTCATATAAAAAATCATAGAAAAATACTAAGCCTCGACATGTGTCAATCTTAGACTCGAGAATACTTGGGACACGACCCATACAGTATGAAATATAGAATTACTTAATCTATTACAATATTTCAATAAAAAGAAATCGAAAGATAGTTATTCCTGCGAGTCAAGTGAAAGGACAATTTCAATTTGCTTAAATAGTTACTAGATTCCAAGCTTGCTCCAAGATACCTCTCACCTCTTTACCACACCTTTAGAGATAGACAAAAAGTTTAATTAGTAAAATACATGTACTATGTGTGGCTTAATGCATAAAATCATGAGAAATGGACATTTATGAGAATTATTCTCCTTTTGGTTAAAACTTCATATTGAAAGTTTAAGAATCACATTTAAACTCAAAACATCACATTTAGAACACATTACAAGTCATATGCAAATTAAACCAAATTGTAGAACCCTCAGAGTAAGCTTATAGTGAACATCACTATAACTTCACTGTAATTTCAAATGGAACTCATATATCATAATATAGCATTAATAACACCTAAAAAACACATAAACAGAGACCCTCCTACTAAAGGTAATTCTAAGGCTCACTTGAGTGAGTTATGAAGTGACCGAACATACAATCCCTTCACACACACTTAAGAGATCCTTTAGAGTACCTTGGATAAGATCATTCTCGATACACACTGTAACATATACATAATATGACATTCTTCTCCCAAGGTTATCAAAAGACTTACTTAAGTAATTCAAGAAGAGGACGCGCATACACCCTCTCCAAGATTACCTAAATAATCGTTAAGACTACCTAAGTTTAGCTCATGTGTACTTTAACAATCTACTTCCGTATCTAGAGTCATTGTTAAGACTTCTCTAGGTATGGCATGAAGAGACCATCCTTTATGCCCCCTTCACACACCTTAACTAGGAAATCCTTAACCTACTCTAGATAAGTACTTTATACATGCTTTCTAAAGTAAGTTATTATCTTCTTTAGTTCACTTAACATACATTCAACATACAAGGACATTCATGTTATGGTCTTGACGAAGACCTAGGGACTCACTTACTAACATCTTCAAAATTTAATAGTGCAATGTCTAGATGGTGTCCGATACCACCACCTAAACTTCATAGAACTCGTCCAACACTAGTAGGTATCACATATGATGAGAATAGGCAATAACCGTCATAGACCATGTTAGCTATGCATGGAATCCGGATTCAACCCTACTTCGATATAGGGTGTTGTACTTGAGAACGGTAAAAATAGGACACAACCCATGTAGGCACATGGTTAAGGAATATTAAGGGTTTCTTTGTTCTCTAATGTCATATTATTTTAGACCAACTCCCCTAGACATACTCTCTCGGTGCTAGCCTTTGTTCTTATAGAGTAACTCTCAAAATGGAGTATATAAAGAGGTTCCATATCTAGTTCAAAACCCAATCAAATTACACCTAACCAAATAGGGTCCACTGGAGCTACCTACAATGGCTAAGAGGATAGCCCAATGAATTTCCTAAGGATGATGTCATGTCCTTCAATCCAACCACCCTTAATTCCACCATGCAAACAAGAAGGATACCATTGCGGCTTTCAACTTCAAAGATATAATAACGTTCCAACTAGGTTGGAATTTCCGCATAAGAGACCTTCTTAACAATGTTCAGGGTCACATGTCAACCACACATACAAAACTAAGAATATTTAGCATACTAAGTTAAGAAGTCATATTCACATTTTACATGTATCATATAAGGAACACAAGTCTACCAAAATAATACACACACACTTTACTACACCACATATAGCATATCATTCAAGAAGCACATAGGTATAACCAATGTAATCTGTACATCATATTATTCACAACTATAGTATAATAAATCTAAGTTATCAAAAATATCATATAATCTATGAAGAAACATCATACTTCAACTTCAAGTAGTCCATAATGACTACACTATAGTCCACTACAAACATGCATAATCAACTAGAAGAACCCATGATTTGACTTCACATAACCACATAATTCACTAAATACATTCATAATATTCATATAATAAACTTATAACATGATAAATACATAATACATAAAGTAATGACAACGAGGCCACATCGTTTCACAATTCATAAAGTAATGTTGACAAGGCCACATTAATCACAAGTATAGAAAATAAGCACCGCCACCATAATTGGGCCATACCAAACATCGTTAAAATCTAAAGACTATATACTACACAATATAAACAAAGTTAGATCAACATACCATTAATCCAACTTCACAACTTCAGCCCATAGCCAATTCATCCAACATAATACTCAAAGGCCCTTAACAATGGCCACAGTTTACAATTCAACCCAACAATCACAATACATAATGAATCAAATTCTTAAATGATTTTTGTATCATAATTCAATAGCCCTAATCAAACTACATAAGTGTTCAATATCATTAAGACATAATCAGATCACCCACAAAGAAGTCAAATCTAGGGTTGCATGAATTGCATGGGTTAATAGAGTTTTTAGGTTAAAATCATTTAATTAACATTAATTCAATAATTATAAAATGATTCAAAATGTTTTATGCAAGAACCCATGGCTATATATCAAAAAGGATAAGTTCATCGATGAAAGACTTTGGAAATCAATATGAAGTTTGGATCCTTGAAAAAAGAGAAATTAAGGATGAAGAACCATACCTTGATTAGAGTTAAACAACGAAATTTGGTTGAAAACTTAGAGAAATTCGTCTTCTTCCTTGATGCTTGAGGTTTCAACAATTGAGGAATTTCTATAGAGAGAACTTTGGGGTTTTGATTTGGGTTCTTTAAATAATGAGTTAAGGGAATGTTTTATGAAATTAAAATATTAATATTAATTGTATAAACCATTTATAATAAACCCCAATTAATAAAAATTAAAATAAAATTAATTTGGAAATTAAATTCTGGACAACCCTCCAGGGACCATAGCTACCATCACGGTCTGTGAAGGTGGTTCACGACTCCTTTGACGGCCTGTGGTCCTTGGGGAATTAGTTCCCTTGATTTTTCCAGAATCCAAATGTCTAAGGAAGGTCCACTACCTTATTCACGGACAGTTGTCCACTCCACTGGTCGTGAAGTGGTCCATGAACATTGAGGCAATAAGCTGCCAACTTGGGATAACTTTTGCCCACAAGTTGGGTCCTTCTCAAGGTTCTTTTGGTTGGTCCTTAGGGAGTTCTGCCCGGACGTTTCCAACCCAAATAACATGTTTATCACCTCTCACATCAATTTCATCCAAAACAAACAAGTAAAAGTTGACAAAACACACTAAGGCACACAAGCACGTTTCTAGACAAAACTTTCTAACGTCTTGGATGTTTGACCTCCAAACATCACCAAACTCTAGACAGTGCTTATAAACACCATTATAAAACATTTTAGGACTTTATACCCTCATGAAATAAGTGTTAGTCTCTAGCTTCACCTAAGTCATTTTAGAGGTGTTACATCTCTAAGGTCTTAAGTGAATATGAATGAAAGTGTCATTAATGAAAAAAAGTGTTCTAAATCAAGATAATAAAGAATGTATCCTTAAAGTCTTAATGAGAATATGCATGCTTTACTTGGTTATACCTATGTTTTACATTCCTTGTCATGGCTTCATTAATATGAATGTGTCGTGTCTATGGGGGCTTCAATGGAATACTTAGTCTGAGTCATAATATGGGATGCTACTCATACATTGCACAAGTATGATGTAACAACCCAAGGTATACCCTAGTTGTTACCCACATCGTCGTCCTCTAAGAGTACTAATACAAGCGTCCTAGTATTTGTCATCACATATCATAGGCCAAAATGTGCAGAAAATTAAAACTTTACTTGTATAGTAAAGAGGTTTACATAGACCTCACCATAGGAAGCATAGATAGTCTTCTCGCATAAACAACATCCAACATATAGAAATTTAGTCTAATACTTTGTCTCACATTAAGCAATCTATAAAGTGAATCACAATAGTTTGGGCATAGCCGTTAGTCTATTACAATATACCATATAGGCTACACTGAAAGTCTTAACATGAGAATGGAATAATTGCCTCAAAACATAGACAAAACTAATAAGGCTTGATAAGAGGATTTATCCTCAGAACTAATGAGGACTCACCAATTGACTAAAGAAAGAGCCAAGTCTTCTTATTCAATGACCACGAATCTCCTCAACGGCCCCAACCTAAAATTTTTGGGAAAAAGGGAGAAAATATGGGTTAGTACAAACCACATGTACTATGTATGGCTATGCTCACAAAATCATCAATGCATGAGAAAAGGACAATTTAGTCGAAATCATGTTTTTTATCAATTTCACTCAACATGCATATATAAGAGCATAATAAGTCAATTCAGCATAATAGCAACCCAAAATGTAAATCACCCAAGAAATACTTGTACAATGCCATAGATAAAACCCCATAATCCCATCCAAGGATAAGTATCACATTAAGCAACCCACTTCATACTTACAACATATTTTCGTAACATGCTTCTACATCAATACTTACTCATAGCTTATTAATAGTAACCATAATCATAAAAGAACACTACACAGAATCATCCCTTGGGATCCCACATGTGCAATGAGTAAGAGAAGTAGCATACCCTCCCTTACCCTATGTAGTAGCTTTCAAGACAAACGTAATAAGAGTTCACAACTTAAATTATTCATTTACTTTTACATTAGGGAGATAAGTTCTATAACAGACATGAGACCATGTGAGCTACATGGAATCCAGCATTCTACTCCCACACTGAAAAGAAAGGGTTAATACTTGCTTAATGTGTAACCATTCGTACATAGTTATCTAGGTGGATCCACTAAGTTAAAGTCCTTTGTAGGCACATAGTTAAGGGTCAACGAGATTGTTGCTAGAAACCTTGTCATGAGTGAACACATAGTTAGGGAATTCAGACTTACTAACTTGAGGAAACCCATATGGGAGATCGGACTTAATAATGTGAGACCTCCATCTCATTTACATTCCCTTTCGGTGCTAAGGAATTATTCCATCTACTAATTATCATATAACATCATACAAGTTCACAATAGTCTCTTTTAGACCTTTAAGTAAATATATTATCATAATAGCTCATAGGTTATCATAAGTAAGAGCTATCCTTTCACTTTAGACACAACATTATAATCATGAGAAACTACATTCAATCATATAATGATCACATCATAACATAATTACATACTTCATAGCGAATTCATAGATCTTGGGTTAGGGATGAAGGATCCTTGTCACCAACATCACAACAACACAATTAGCTATAGCATCATTATCACATAAGTATATTTCACCTTGCATAATTGAGATCAAATGAGAATCAAGATCGTATCTCTTTGCGCTTGATGGGACTTCATACTTCAATACCAAAAAAATCACAATCAACATATGAAATACGGTAATTCATGAAGTGTTAACATAACTAAAATCAAAGTAAACAAGGGACATGTTCTTCCCCCTCAACAATTCACCTTAATAGATCCAAGAAATAGGGATTTGGGGGAAAGACATGGGTCAGGGGAAAACTCATAGGAATTCATCAATTGAACATTAATTCATGATTAAACAACATTAATTTATCATAATTCATCACAATTAACTCAAAGTTTCATTTTAGAAAGAAGACCCATGTGAGGAGAAAAAAACTTGGTTTGGGGGATCAAGAAATCATCTTTTGAAGGACCTCTTGGGGAAAGGAATTCCAAGAGCGAAAGAAACAATACCTTAATGAACATTAATCCACAAAATTTAGTTTTAAAACATGATTTCTTGATCTTCATCTTGGAGATCTATTAGTCTTTTATGGAGTTTTTGAAGAAGAGAGAGAATTTGGAAGAGAGATATAAGTGTTATAACCGACATGAGACAATTTGAGCTACATGGAATCCAGCATTATACTCCCACACCTAATAGAAAGGGTTAATACTTGCCTAAGGTGTAACAATTCGTATATAGCTATCTAGGTCGATACACTAAGCTAGAGTCCTTTGTGGGCACATAGTTAAGGGTCAAGTAGATTGTTGCTTGAAACCTTGTGATGAGACAAAACATAATTAGGGAATTCAGACTTACTAACATGAGGAAACCCATGTGGGAGATTGTACTTACTAATGTGAGACCTCCATCTCATTTACATGCCCTTTCGGTGCTAAGGAATTGTTCCGTCTATTAATCCTCATATAAAATCATACAAGTTAACATTAGTATCTTTTATATCTTTAAGTAAATATCTTATCATAATAGCTCATAAGTGATCATAAGTGAGAGGTATCCATTCACTTTAGACACAACATTATAATCATGAGAAACTACATTCAATCATATGATGATCACATCATAACATAATTACATACTTCATAGCCAATTCATAGATCTAGGGTTAGGGATGAGGGATACTTGTCACCAACATCACAACAACACATTTAGCTATAGTATCATTATCACATAATTATATTTTACCTTGAATAATTGGGATCAAATGAGAATCAAGATCATATCTCTTTTCCCTTGATGGGACTGCATACTCCAATACCCAAGAACTCACAACCAACATATTAAATAGGGAAATTCATGAAGTATTAACATAACTAAAATCAATCTAAACAAGGGACATGTTCTTCACCCTCAACAACTCACCTTAATCAATCCAAGAAATTAGGAATTTGGGGAAAAGACATGGGTCAAGGTAAATCTCATAGGAATTAATAAATTGACCATCAATTCATAACTAAACAACATTAATTTATCATAATTCATCACAATTAACTTACAGTTTCATTTTAGAAAGAAGACCCATGTGAGGAGAAAAACCTTAGTTTGGGGGGGATCTAGAAATCATCTTTTGAAAGGACCTCTTGGGGAAAAGAATTCCAAAAGAGAAAAAAACCATACCTTAATAAAGATTAATCCAAAAAAATTAGTTTAAAAACATGATGTCTTGATCTTCTTCTTGGAGTTCTATTGGTCTTTAATGGAGTTTTGGAGGAAGAGAGAGAATTTGGAAGATAGATATTTTGGATTTGAACTTGTGGGAATTGGTTTGAGTGATAAAATTTACCTAAAACTGACCCTAATACATTATATAGTCACCCATTAGATTACCCAAATGATCTCTCACTTAAATGGTTTTATTTCTGAAGTCAAAACACCCAAAATACGACTACACTATCTTCAAAGTAGATGCGCGTAGCGAGGCTAATTCCCCAATTTATTTTCAAATTTTGAGATGAGGTAGTAGGGTCCGTGTCATCCCCTCTTCACGACGCCAACTTCAGATTCCCACGTGATGGCTGCAATACGTACAACAACCTCAAGAATCTGCCTGTGCGAAAGCTGCGTTGTAAGCTTTCTCGCCCAACTTTGGGTCCTTCCAAAGGACCCTTCCAGTGGACCTTGGGGTGTCGTGACTGTACGTTTTGACCCTCTTTACTACATTACCTATTAAAAGTCTTTTTTACATGTTTTGGACTTCATATGACCCTATGAAAACTTCACCAAACATAGGGACATCATCTAGTTGAATTTCGCTAGTTTTCGGATGTTAAGGCTTTTCTTTAACCCTATGGCTCCAATACTTCTCAAACAAGTTATTTATACTTATTTAGGTCTAAAATAATTATTACTCAAAATATTAGTCTCTATTATAGGTCATGGATTTCCATGGTGTTACAATATCCCCTTCATAGAAACATTCGTCCCTAAATGACACCCTAAACCTTCTATTGGGAAAAAGAAAAAGGACTCAAGACTAGCAGCCAACCACAACCAAAATCATAATGAGTCACAAATAGTAGGAGGAAATTTCAACTTCCTTCAACATAAAAACATAGAATAAACAAATAGGAACTTAATCCACACATACCATAAAAAAACCTCAACTTTTCGTATCACTTAAGGAGGTACTACCTTCTCCATTTCAATATGAGCTCAATATGAACATTTAAATTTGACATGCTGATTTCTTGTTTAAATAACATCAAACAAGCTTATTATAATCATTCATGAACACTTATAGAACATAACACACTCAAGTGAAAGCCAACAAAATAAGAATATTTTATGAAAATAAAAATAAATCAACTTAGACATGAATTTCTACTTTAATTTGCACATCTGTTTAGAAAAACATGGTAAGATTAATAGTATTCATAATAACCATATTAGGAATTACTCACCTTAATCTTCACTAGTAGTGAGGGGAAAGAGATGAGGATAGCGGGACTTCATGTCGGCCTCATCCTCCCATATTGCGCCATCAACAAGGTGGTTCCTCCATAGGACTTTCATTGAGGAAACCTCTTTGTTCCTCAATCTCTTAACTTGGCGATCCAAAATTTCAACCGGGACCTCTTCATAAGAAAGGTCCTCTCTTACCCATGAACCTTCTAGAGGGAGGATTGACACCAAACCACCTACACGCTTCTTGAACATGGACACATGGAACATGATGTACCGTGGTTTCACGGTACTTTCAATGCTTTTCGATAAGTTTCGTGTGTGTCTAAAGCCTTTTTTTAATAGTTCTAATGTATTTTCTCTTTGTTTGCAGGAATTCTGTCCACAATGAAACGCCAAAGAATTGTGCTGAAACTGCAGAAGTGACTACCTACGAGTCATCGACGGTTTGTCGACCCCTCAACGGTCCATAGGTGGCCACCGTCGTATGAAGGAAAAGATGTTGAATGGAGATTGGGGAATTCTAACTAAGTATGGGGCTGTGGAGTCTCTCGAAGGACTGTCATCTCCACGATGGACCGTCCTGCACATCCGTCATCGTCAACAAAAAGTAGCCCCAGTACCCATCTTGAAAAGAAGCTGTGTGGAACGACGGAGGAACACGACGGTCCCTTGTGGACTTGACGGTCCGTCATCTAGGTCGTAGACTCATACGCAGTTTTTGGGTAGATTTTCCTTAATTAGATTTCCCTGTTTTGTTACGACTCTATTATTATGAATACTTGTAAAAACCTCATTTTTGAGGTCAGACTCTTGGGTATTTTTCAGATTTTTTACTCTACTCATGAAATTCTGATTTTGGGAATTTATTCTATTATCTGGAAATCATTTATTCCAAGCTTATTGATTAATTCATGTAATTTTCTGGGTTTTCTTCAATATTATCAAAGTAAGTATATGAATTCTTATCAAACTAATATGAATTGTGTGATTATTAAAAAGAGTAACTAAATCTATAGCTAGGGTTGTGTCAACCATAGGTAATTAACAAGGTAAAGACTAGCTAAAATAATAATCCTAGAATAGTGTCTTGCATGTATAGATAATTCATTCTTGTAGAAGTCTTTTAACAAGTGCACGAGTTAGAACTCGTCTTGTTGCTACTTGCCGGACCAAGGAGGTAGATAATTAGAAAAGAAATGTCAACATAGATTTAGTGTACACTATCTAATAGGCTAGTATCGATTGGTGTGAGGTAAAAAGTAAGCCAAACATCTATTATGATGCTTAATATGAGGTAATGTAAGGTTTATTAAAGCATACACACGTAGCCAGACCAAGTTGCGGAGTGAAATTTTCTAGTTTTTGGATCAAGGAATTACTGATAATAACTTACCACTTTTCATGCAAGATACTAGGAAAGGATTGTTATAGCTAGAATTACCACGTTATGAACCTGTGGGGAACACTTAAAACCTTGTGACTCTCATTACTTGATAAAAATCAAATTTTTAAACCTGTCACTTGTTTATTTAGAAATAGCTAATTATATTTATTACTTAAAACCCCTATTTTTTTACTTGTTTTTAGAAAGTACTTGACTAAATAGAAGTAATAATAGGTTAAAGTTAAGTCTAAATCATTTTCCTTGTGGGATCGACCCCAACCTCATAGTTGGGTTCCTTACTTGATACGACCACTTAGACTTCTTTTAGAGAAGTAAATTTGAGCGTATCAAATTTTGGCGCCGCTGCCGGGGAAAGTGACTTTTCGATTAACTTTAAGCTTAATACCAAAGTTTAGTCAACATTTTCCTAATTTTACTTTTTCTCTTTGTTTTTGTCTCTTCAAGAACTAACATCCGTGTATGCCAAGTACTTGGAGTAGAAGAGAACCCATACTCCCACCCGACCCCAAAATAGAGCGTACACTGCACAGAATGAACCGAAATTGGGGTATTCTCAATGATGATCAAAACCTGAAACTTCTACCATCGGTTGATGCTCATGATCAATTATTACCTGAAAATCGTTGGGAAGGTGAAATACAAAGTCAACCTCCTACTCCACGCCCTCAAGAGTATTTTATAAGATATGATACTGACTCTGACGAGCTACTTGTCTTGCCTCCCCTACCACATTGCCATACATTCGTGGTAACTAGTAGTCTGATGCAAATAATCACCGCTAGAGGTTTGTTTTTTGGGATACTCTCTGAGGATCCACTTGCTCACATCGCCAAGGTGAGATCATTGTGTAAGAGTTGTGTAGGGAGGCCTGATTTGAATATGGACGTAATCGGGTTGAGAGTGTTTCCTCTCTCACTGACGGGAGAGGCTACTATATAATTTTACCGAGCTCCCGTATAACTCAATCTACACTTGGAATCAATTGAGGGATGCGTTCTTAGCACTTTACTACCCGGTGTCTAAGAAGCTAAACCCCAACAATATGGTGAACAACTTTGTGGCACTAATGAGAGAATCAGTCAGTAGTTCACGGGATAGGTTCACTTATTTCTTAAGAAGAGTCCCCCATCACCACATCATTGATAAGTCACTACAAAAATAGTTATATCAGGGACAAGATGATAATAATAAAGTAGTACTTGATACAATAGCGGGGGGTTCTTATGGGGAGTGTCCTTATGTTGAGATTGCTGAGAAGTTGGAGAAAATCTCCAAAAATAATAAATCTTGGAGAACTTGGAAGTCAAATACTGGGCGAAACACTTTTGCAGTGCAATCCGCACACAACCTAGCCAAAGATGAAATTTGTGAAGAAATGGCTTAAATGAGAACTGAGCTTGGGTTGGTGTTGAAACACATCACTAGGGTGCAGAAAAGGTAAATACGGTGAACTACTTGTCTAAAACACCACCGTCGACTGATGAGTATTACAATGAGGAGGATTCTTATGTGTTTAATGAGCAAACGGGTGGTTTTCGACCAAACGCCCAAGAATCCAATAAGGTGAATTTGCACCAGGGTCAAGGAAATCAAGGTCGGAACAATGATAATTAAAACTGAGAGAGTAATTATGTACGAGATGGGAATTACAACCGCGACAACAACTTCAACTGGGGTAATTATGGTAACAGAAATGATAGGAGTGGGCCCTACGTTCCACATCAAAATCGTGAAGTTGCTCCTAGGGATGGTGGAGGTAGTATGGTGTGAGTTGAGGATGTGTTGCAGAAAATGAGGAGGAGGTTTGATGCTAGTGATTACCACACTAAAGATTTGAGGAGTGACTTAGCGAGTATTGGGCAAAAAATTAATGTACATGCAATCTCGATCAAGCATCTTGAGTTGAAAATGGAGCAATTGTCATCGACTGTGAACCCACGCCAACCGGTCACTCTTCCTAGCAAAAATGTCCAAAATCCGCAAAATGATGGACATTGTATGGCAATCACAACTCGAGGTGTTAAGCAAACCATTGACCCATAAATGCCGTCTGGTGTAGAAAATGTGATAACAGGCGATGATAAGGTAGTGGAGGTTCGTGGTGAGTTTGCAGATAAAACGGGGAAGGAAGGTAAGGTACTCCAAAATGTGACCCCTATGCTTAGACCACCACCTCCATTGCCACAGAGGTTAGTAAAAAAGACTGAGAATGGTAAATACCGACATTTTATCACTATGTTCAAAAAGCTTTTCATCAATGTCCCTTTGATAGAAGCTCTTGAACAATTGCCTAATTATGGTAAGTTCATGAAAGATATGGTAACTAAGAGGATGATCATAGAATGCAGTATTGTAGCGCTATTGCTACAAGGTTCTCAGTACAAAAGAAAGAAGATCTGTGTGCCCTCACTATTCCATGTACAATCGGGTTATTACACTATGTGAAAGCATTATGTGATCTTGGGACAAGCATAAATCTCATGCCTCTATCTATTTATAATAAGTTGGGTTTGGGTGAGCCAAAAGCCACTGGGATGCTACTATTTATGGCCGATCGAACGGCGAAGAGGCCTATTGGTATACTCCATGATGTGTTAGTGAAGGTGGAGTCATTCATATTTCCGGCTGATTTTCTGATTCTGGATTGTGACATAGATTTTGAGGTACCTATTATTATTGGGAGGCCATACCTTGCTACGGCTAGAGCCTTAATTTATATGGAGAAAAGGAAAATGAAATTTCGGTTGAACAATGAAGAAGTGATTGTAAACATTTGTAGGCCCATGAGGTAGAGTGGTGAGATCCAATCGATATCTTCCATATCCTACTGAGTTGAAAAGTCATTTGAGATACAAATAGAACATTGTCTGGGTTTAGAAGCACTGGCTAAAGTGATCATGATTCTTGATAGTGATTGTATTGAAGAGTATGGATCATTGGTCGCGGCACTTGATCGAGGTGATGTTCGGTTTAAACCAATGATGTTGGATTTAGATATGAAGAATCACGAGTGTCCACCCACAAAACCATCTATAGAGAAGTCTCCAAAAATAGAACTTAAGGCTCTACCACCTCATCTGAGGTATGTCTTCTAAAGAAAAGGTGACACTTTTCTGGTAATTAATACATCAGATTTGAATGTGCATCAAGTTGAGAGATTGGTCGAGGTGTTAAAAAGGTTCAAAAGACCTTTTCGGTGGACTATTGCGGATATTATTGGGATCCATCTCTGGATTTGTTCACATACAATCCAACTCATGCCCGATCATAAGACAAGTATTTAGCACTTGAGACGTTAAAATCCACCTATGCAAGAGGTGGTGAAAAAGAAAATCATTAAGTGGTTGGATGCTGGGGTGATATATCCAATCGCCGATAGGAGTTGGCTATCCCCTGTTCAGTGTGTACCTAAGAAAGAGGGAATCATTGTGGTCCCCAATGAGAAAAATAATCTTATTCCAATGAGACCAATGACTTGATGGAGGGTATGTATAAATTACCAGAAACTAAAGGCATGGATCGAGAAGGACCATTTTCCTATGCCCTTCATGGATCAAGATTTGGATAAACTTGAACGAAATGGGTGGTACTATTTTCTTTATAGCTATTCGTGTTATAATAATATTTCTATTGCATCTGAAGATCAAGAGAAAATCACCTTTACTTGTACTTATAAGTCCTTCACGTTCAAAAGAATGTTGTTTGGGTTATGTAATGCACCAGCCACGTTTAGGAGATGTATGATGTTAACATTGTCAGATATGATGGAGGACACTATTAAGGTGTTTATGGATTATTTTTCAGTGGTTGGTGACTCCTTTTAGCGGTGTTTGAGTTATTTGTCCGAGGTTCTTAAGAGGTGTAAAGTTTTAACCTTATGCTAAATTGGGAAAATGTCACTTCATGGTGAAAGAAGGTATTGTATTGGGTCATCGCATTTCAGAGAGTGTTATAGAGGTTGATCGAGCTAAAGTTGAGGTGATAGAGCGACTTCCTCAACCCGTCTCTGTATAAGGTGTGAGAAGGTTTCTTGGGCATACAGGCTTTTACCGGAGGTTCATCAAGGATTTTTCAAAGATTGCACATCCTTTCTGAAAGTTGCTTGAGAAAGAGTGTAAGTTTGATTTTGATGAATCTTGTCTTAAGGCATTGAGTGAGTTGAAGGTAAAGTTGGTGTCTGCACCTATCATCATTTCTCCAAATTGGAGCAAGCCTTTTGAGGTGATGTGTAATGCAAATACGGTTGCTCTTGGTGTGGTATTGGGACAAAGAAGGGACAAAATCCTTCATCCTATTTATAGTGCTAGTAAAGCCCTTAATGAATCCCAAAAGAACTACACCGTGAGTGAATAAGAGCTACTTGTAGTAGTCATTCTTTTCGAGAATTTTAGCTCGTATTTGCTTACAACGAGGCTTATAGTAATACTGATCATAGTGCTTTGAGATATTTGATGGCAAAGAAGGATGTGAAACCGAGGTTGATTCTTTAGGTATTAACATTGCAATAATTTTAGGTGAAAGATAGAAAAGGGACCGAAAATCAAGTTGTTGATCACTTATTCCGATTAAAAGATGAAGCAATGAGGGAGTTAGGTACTGGCTGCCTCCCAAGACTTGATTTAATGGTTCACAAATTTTGCAAATTATCTGGCTAGTGATATCATCCCACCGGACTTGTCCTTTCATTAAAGGAAAAAGTTCATGCATGATATGAAAAAGTTCTTTTGGTATGATCCATACTTATATAGGAGTTGTGCCGATGGGCTTATTCGGCGTTGTGTGCCGAAAGTTGAGATATTGAGTGTTTTGGAGGCATGCCATTCTTAACCTGTAGGTAGACATCATAATTGTCTTTGGACTGCTCACAAGATCTCTTAATGTGGCTACTATTGGCCAACAATCCACCAAGATGCTCTTGAGTTAGCCAAGGATGTGATAGATGCCAAAGAGATGGTGGCATTTTGAGAAAACAAGAGCTCTCTTTAAATCCCATTTTTTGATTGAATTGTTTGATGTGTGGGGCATTGACTTAATGGGACCTTTTGTGAGTTCTAATGGGATGAAGTACATTCTTGTGGCTGTCGATTATGTGTCAAAATAGGTAAAAGTTATCGCACTTGCGAATAATGAGGAAAGAGTGTCACCACGTTCTTGAAAAAGAACATATTTCTAGATTTGGCACCCCAAGGGCTATTACCGGTGATGGGGGATCCCAGTTTTGTAATAACCTATTTAAGGGAATATTGGAAAAATATGGTGTTCTCCACAATGTGGCCACTCCTTACAGTCCCCAAACTAATGGGCAAGTTGAGGTGTCAAATAGAGAGATTAAGCAGATTTTGGGCAAAAACGATGAATGCTAGTAGAACGGACTGGTCTAATAGGCTTGATGATGCTTTTTGGTCCTACCGACAGCATACTAGACTCGCATAGGTATGTGCCCATACCAACTTGTATATAGGAAGGCTTGTCACTTACCAGTTGAATGAAAGCATAAGTACATGTGGGCAATGAAGAAGTTGAATATAGATTGGAATGTGGCTACAAAATAGAGCTTAAACGGGTTGAATGAGCTTGATGAATTTCTGTTGAAGGCAAATGAAAGTTCAGCCCTCTACAATGAAAAGATGAAGAAGTACCATGACAAAAAAATTAAGAAGTGCATTTTTTTGGTTGGGGATTTGGTACTTTTGTTCAATTCTAGGTTGTGTTTCATTCCAAGATAACTCAAGTCCAAATGGACTGGTCCGTATATATTCAACCAACTATTCCCTCATGGTACGGATGAGTTGGAGAACAAGGAGGGTGTGAGGTTCAAGGTGAACGGGTAGCGAATCAAAAACTATCTAGGGGATGCTGAAATAACGAAGGAAGTGATCGAGGCATACCATCGTGATGAAGTCTGAGTAATCAAGAGTCCTCCGTCGTGCCGCGACGTTAAATCAAGCGTTGATCGGGAGGCAACCCAATATGTATGCTCTAGCGAACAATAGGTTTTTCATGATTTTCTAGGCATAGTTGTGTTATTTTTGCTATTATTACTTAGGTAAGGTCTGAATGTTCCTTTATTTTTCTTTGGAAGTGTTGGCTATAGAGTAGAGTAGGGTCCGTGTCCAAAAAGTGTCCAAAAAACAGAAAAAGATTAGCTTAATGAGTGTTATATGTGCAAGGACCAAATCAGAAGAAATTTGTAGAAAATTTGTCTGGTGCACCCATCGATGGACAGTTGTCCCTTCGACGGACCATCGGTAGGATCCATCGTACCTAGGTATGTTCTTTACATTTTTCTAAGTTAGGCAACTGTCGACGGGACATCAATCTACTTACAGTTCATCGACGGGGAACCGTTGATCCCTCATCCACCAACTTGACCCGGCCTGTCCGGCTACACATTAAAAGTTTTTATAACTTTTTCCCTCCCTATTTCCTCTCATTTTCCCCCACTTCCTGGACCATTCACTCCCATTCCATCATCTCATTCCCCCACTTCCCCCACTTCCCCCACTTCAACAAAATCCATTCTCTCCCAAAATCTCCCGTTCTCTTCAGTTCCTTTATTGGTCGGTGTTGTGGTGGTGGTTGTTGTTGTTCAACAACTAGTGTTCAGACTCTTTCTCCTCTACTGTAGTTGTCAGGTATGTTTTTTGAGCTGCAAGATTATCTTTTATTAATATTCCTGATTACCGTGATGTCTAATTGTTTCGGTACTTAATTTTGGACCATTTTGCATGCTAAAAGTTACACACAAAAGTCCTAAGTCCCGTAGAACATTGAAATTTAAAGGGGTGAGGGTGTATTTATATAAAATAATAGTGTGTGTTTGGATGATTATGTTCCTGACCTAGGGTTTGATAGGCTGTCTAAAGTGCATGTTAAAACTAGGAAAATTTCATGCCCTACAAATGATGGGATGATGGGTAAATGTTTAGTGAACTTAGGCTTCTAATAATACTTCAAATAAGTATTATAGGGTACCAAATTGGCCGCAAAAATGTGTTCCCTGAAGGTCAGTACGAAACCCCAGCGACGGACCGTCATTCACATCCGTCAACCCAAACTTCCCGAGTTTACTCTAAGTATCCCTCGACGAACCATTATGAAGGACCGTCGTCTCTTTGATGGTACGTCCTGCACTATCGATGACAATGTGAGAACCTTTGCTTCTGATTTTTTATAAAATTAATCTAAGTGTCCGTCAACGGACCCTTATAATGGACCATCGTCCCTTTGATAGTACGTCTTGCACAATAGTCGACGGTGTTATAACCTTTGTTTATAACGTTTTTATAATATCTGCCAAGTGTACCGCGATGAACCCTTATGACAAACCGTCATCCCTTCGACGGTCCATTCTGCACAACCGTCGACGGTGTCAGGACCTTTGTTGCTGATGTTTTTATAATTTCTTCAATGTGTCCTGGCGGCGGACCATCGGGCCTTCGACGGTCTGTCCTGCACTACCATCGACACTGTTAGAACCTTTATTTCTGATACTTTAGAAATTGTTTCTAAGTGTCCCTCGATGGACCCCCATGACGTATCATCGTGCCTTCGATGGACCATTGATGGGTCCGTCCTTCACTATGTACTTCTGCACTGTCATTCCTTTTCTATGTTTTGCTGCTTCCACTACTACTAACTACTTGTCTTTGCAAGCATAAATAGAAACAAAACACGACAGTGTCTACTTACAAGGGCGTTCCAAGTCAGTCACCCCTTCAAACCGTCTTATCATAGGCTCAGATTATGAGCATGACCTAGAGTACGTGCCACCGGCACCCACACTCCTACCCATGCTTCTTGACCCATTAGAGCCACACCTACGAGGGTGGCGCCTAGCGTAGTCACTGCCTCCAAGTATTACGAGGAGCACTACTACAAGTTTGAGGTGGATATCACATGGCTATTACTGGCGGTGATGAACAAGAGGGACTTTAAGGCCACTACTACTTACCTATTCCCGTGCATGATTTTGGGATTGTGTAGGTCTGCAGGAGTGCTTGTGTGGCACATTGATGTGATCAATACCTTTCCTGGCCAGGTTGATATCGGTCTCATCCAGGATGAGGACTATGAGTTGGCTCCCAACAGAGGGCCCCGTATAGAGGTGCAACCGCTAGGTGAGAACCTATCAGCCATTGTAGAGTAGCTCGAAAGGGCTAATTCGGCTACATCTGAGCCTACCGACACCACTCCAGTCGAGTCTATGTCAAGTGGTAGCACCACTCCGAGCTCCTTCCGCTCTATCCCATCTGCTACACTGGTCCCGCTTGATAGGGTCAATAATTTTTATTCCCAAATGGCCACACTTTTGCATCACATCCAGCCTTCGATGCAGAGATCCATTGCTGAGGAAGAAGAGCATATAAAGAGGAAAATGGCGCAGCACACTGAGCGGAAGATCGTGGATTTCCACCAGCTTTAAGGCGTATTTAAGCTCAGGGTTCTCGCTCAACCATCCCCTACTATGGATGTGACGAGTTTCTAGGCTAGTGTTGAGAGTCTGGGAGACGACTTGGACACTATACTTAGGCTCGGGCGCCTGAGTATGAGGCCCCTTCTGCAGAACCTACTAAGGACCCGATGATGGCTTCCCGGTTCTCTACTACTGATGTGCCACCATCTCCACAAGGAGAGCGTGCCAAGAGGCACCCTACTAGAGATGAGGATTAGTCCCGGGCTCAAAAGAAGGAGCGCCATGAGTTGGAGGCAGCGAGGAGATCCTCACTGATTGATGAGGAGGCCTGCCAGTTGAGGGTTATCGATGTGGCTGCTAGGGCGTCTAGTTCCTGAGTTGCATAGGCTAAGAGGAGCACTACTTATGGTGTTGTAATTTCTGAGGACCTTATTGATGGTGTCCTTACTTCAGAGGGAGCGGGTTGCGGGAAAATAGACCCTCTAACTAGTTGATCACTGGCGCTTTGCGCCTCAAGTTTGCTTCACCTACGACTCTGTCTTATATACTTTTATGCATTGGGGACAATTGCATGTTTTTTTGTTGGGGGTGGGGTAAATGGAATGTGAGTGCTAGGGTGAAGTCTGATAGCCAACTCACGATCCTCTCTTGGGGTTTTCTTGCTTGTGCTCTTTTCCCCCAAAGGACTGGTTACATTATTGTTGAACCGGTATGTTAGTATCTTTACTACATGGTATAGAAATGGACTCTGAAGCATGATGGCTAAAAAAATGATATCCTGATTTTAAAAAAATGTTGCATGACTAGACATAGTAACTGATGAATATTTTGCTCTAAGCATGACATAGAGATACACCACATCATGACCCTAAATCTAAAACTCGAACTATAATTTGGTAGAGTAATGAGATGTCAAGTGAGTGTGAGGAAAATTTGAATATTCCACCATTGGTACTAAGCTAGAACTTGCCCGGTTAGTCCTGCTAAAAGTAAGCCGTAATAGACAATTAGGAAATTATTATAGGCCCTTGTTCAATATAGACAATCTTTAGCCTAAATAACAGAAAATTGAACGAAATTAATCTCTTCTTGATCTAAATGATTTGATCTTAAAATAGACCTTTCTTTTTCACCCCAACTAATCTTTTTTGGGGACAATGTGTTAGTCCTGGTCCCTCCTTGGACATGTGCACCTCAGCTTATGCCAAAAGCATAAGTTGAGGGTGGCTAATGCAGAAAAAAAACTTGTTGTGGCCCTTACAAAACTTTGGATATTGTGTACCTTGACTCATGGAAAAGCCATGAGTTGAAGGTGTCTATTATGAGGAATGCCTTGGAAAGTGGGTTGAAAGAACAAAGAGAGAGAAAGACCAAAAGAAAAGTAACTGAAGAAAAGTTGAAACAAAAGTAAAAAAATAATTGAAAATGTGAAAATACAAGAAAGAAAAGAAAAGAGTCACTTACACAAAAGAAGAAAGAAGGAAGAATATAAAAGTTAAAGAATACAAGAAAATTAAGAAATAGGGAGGAATTAAATGATGAAAAGGTAGGACGCTTAGCCATTATATCAAGGAGGAAAATAAGTCCCTAAAATAAATCTAAATGTACCCTACTTTACCCCGATCCTAAGTTACAAGCTAAAAAAGTCCTATCGTGATCCTAAGAGTCTATTATCGTGAACTTAAAGTAGTGAAAATATGGGAGAGCCTATGGCAATAAGTATAAATGAGGTGTGAAGTTGTTCTGAGAGTGAGTGTTGTAAAATAATCCTTATACTCAAACTGAAATCACTGTATGAAAAATGAGCATCTTTTTTTGAAGTGAGGACACTAGTTGCAATACTGGAAAATTGGTACCTTCGTGTGAGATCAAAAAGGATAGGTGTCGGTGTGTGGTGAGTCTGTGTCATGGTCTGATCAAAATGAGCAAGCCTAATAGTGAAAGCATGCAATAAACATAATGAAAATAATTGGGATTGATAGACAGATGATTGCAAAAGATAAAATATGGATACTCTTGTTCAAAGATTTTGTGGTGTGTCATAGTGCGTCACTTGAGGACAAACAACGAACTACAGTTAAGGGTGTTGATGTACCGTGGTTTCATGGTACTTTCAATGCTTTTTCCTTAAGTGTTGTGTGTGTTTAAACTCTTTTTTTTTTTGTTTTAATGTATTTTTCTCTTTGTTTGCAGGAAATCTATCAAGAATGCAAACGCAGAAGGATTGTGCTTAAACTGTAGAAATGACTACCTACAGAGCCATCAACGGTCTGTAGGTGGACACTGTCATATGAAAGAAAAATTTTTGAATGAAGATTGGGAAATTCTAACTAAGTGTGGGGCTACGGAGGCTCTCGACCGACCGTCATCTCCACGACGGACCACCCTGTACATCCGTCATTGTCAACACAAAGTAGCCCCAATACCCATCTTAATAAGAAGCTAAGTGTGGAACGACGAAGGACCACGACGGTCCGTCATCTAGGTTATCGACTCAAGACGTGGTTTTTGGGCATATTTTCCTTAAATAGATTTCCCTCTTTTATTAGGACTCTATTATTATTATTAATACTTGTAAAACCTAGTTTTTGAGGTCAGACTCTTAGAAATTTTTCAGATTTTTTATTCTACTTGTGTACTCGTGATTTTGGGAATTTATTCTATTATCCAGAAATCGTTTATTGTAGGCTTATTGATTAATTCAAATACTTTCCGGGGTTTTCTTCAATCTTATCAAAGTAAGTACATGAATTCATATCAACCTAATATGAACTGTGTGATTATTAACATGGGTAATTAAATCTGAAGCTAGGGTTATGGAAACCATGTGTAATTAACAAGGTAAAAACTAGCTAAAATAATAATCCTTGAATAGTGTCTTGAATGTATTGATAATTCTTTCATTTAGAAGTCTTTTAAAGGAGTGCACACGTAAGAACTCGTCTTGTTGCTACTTGCCGGACCAAGGAGGTAGATAATAAGAAAAGAATTATTAACATAGATTTATTATACACTATCTAATAGGCTAGTATCGATAGGTGAAAAGTAACAACTAAGACAAACATCGATTATGATGATTAATATGAGGTAAAGGTAAGGTTTAGTAAAGCATAAACACGTTGCCGGACCAAGGTGCGGAGTGAAATTTCCTAGCTGTCGGACCAAGGAAATAGGGATACATAACTTACCACTTTGCATACAAGATACTACGAAAGGATTTTTATAGCTAGAACTACCGCCTTATGAACCTGTGGGGAACACTTAAGTCCTAGTTACTCTCATTATTTGATAAAAATCAAATCTTTAAACCTGCCACTTGTTTATTTAGAAATACCTAATAACATTTATTGCTCAAAACCCCCCTGTTTGTTACTTGTTTTCGTAAAGGACTTGACTAAATAGAAGTAATAAAAGGTTAAAGTTAAGATTAAATGATTTTCCTCCTGAGATTGACCCCAACCTCATAGTTGGGTTCTTTACTTGATACGACCGCTTATACTTCTTTTAAGAAGTAAATTTGTGCGGATCAGAACACCACATGAATCATGGTAAACTCATTTAGCAACTTCAACTCATAGGAAATAGTACCTACTCTTTAAAAATTTTATATGGCCCCACATAATGGGGACTAAGTTTCCCCTTCTTTCCAAACCCCATCACCCCTTTCGTGGGTGATATTTTAAAATAGACCCAATCTCCTACTTTGAATTCATTGTCGCTCTTTCTATTGTCAACATAAGACTTTTGTAAACTAAAAGACATTTTCAACCTCGTCCTTATGAGTCGAACTTTCTCCGTGGCTTCATACACTAAATGGGGACCAAGAAGAGCAAACTCACCCACTTTAAACCATCCAATCAAAGACAAGCACTTTCTACTATAAAGAGCTTCAAAAGGTGCCATACCAATACTTGCATGGTAGCTATTGTTGTAGGATAACTCAATTAGTCTCGTTGGTGATCATCCCGATTTCCCTTGAGATCAATCACGCAAGCCCTCAACATATCTTCTAGAGTTTGGATAGTGCGATCCGCTTGTACATCCATTTGAGGGTGGAAAGTGGTGCTAAGCTTTATTTGCTTAACTACTCCATCTTGGAAAGATTTTCAACAATATGAAGTCAATTGAGTTCCCCTATCCAAAATGATGTACAAGGGGACCCCATGCAACTTCACGATTTCCTTAACATTCAATTTAGAATATTCCTCTGCCGAGTAAGAAAACTTTATGTGAAGGAATTGGGGTGACATGGTCAACCTATCCACTATGACCCATATGGAGTCATGTTGTTGGTGGGTGCGAGTTAAAAATACCACGAAGTCCATGTTGACATCTTCCCACTTCCAAGTGGGAATGTCAATATTTTGGGTAAGACCTCTCAGCCCTTGATTTTTTATTTTGACTTGTTGTCAATTCGAGTATCTAGCAACAAAATTTGCTATCCCTTTTTTCATTCCATTCCACCAATAAATGTTACACAAGTCATGATACATCTTGGTGGCCCCCGGGTGAATGGAATATCAAGCGCCATAAGCCTCTTTCATGATCCTCTTCCTTGAACCATCCACATCCGAAAAACATAACGTTTCATGGTACCTAAGTACCTATACTCCCCTTGGAAGAATGATTAATTATTCTTTATAAGGATCGAATCCTTCAAGTCCATCAATAGGGGATCAAGACGTTGCTTAGATTTCACATCCACCATTAAAGATGACTTGGAGTTGTGACTAAACATGAAACCACCCTATGAAGATAATTTTAATCGGACACCCAACTGTACCAACCGATCAACATCCTTAACTAATTCTTTCTTCTCATCAATCACGTTATCCACATTACCCATAGACACTCGATTCAAAGTGTCCGCCACCACATCAGCTTTCCCGGGATGGTAAAAGACACTCATATCTTTGTCTTTAGAACCTCTAACAATCTTCTGTGGCGTAACTGCAAATCTCTGTGGGTGAATACATATTCTAGACTATTATGATCCGTGAACACGTCAACATGCACCCCATATAGATACTGTCTCCAAATCATTAGAGCGAATACCACGGCCTCAAGCTCAAGGTCGTGTGTAGGATAATTCTTTTCATGAGATTTGAGTTGTCTAGAGGTGTATGCTATAAATTTTCCATGTTGCATGAGCACATATCGTAGACTCACTCTTGAGGCATCACAATAAACCATGAACCCATTGGTACCCTCGGGTAAGGTCAATACCGGAGGAGAGGTGAGTCTATCTTTCAATAATTGGAAGCTCTTCTCACAAGATGACGGCCATTCAAACTTGGTATTATTTTGTGTTAAGGCCGTTAGTGGAGTTGCGATACACGAAATCCCTTAACAAACCTTCTATAGTAACCCGCCAACCCTAGAGAACTCTAAATGTCGGTAGGACACAAAAGTCTAGGCCAAGTTTTGACCACTTCCATTTTCCTCAAATAAACCTCGACCCCTTCACTTGAGACGATGTGACCAAGGAAAGATACCGATCTCAACCAAAATTCATATTTTCTAAATTTAGCAAAAGGTTGGTTATCTTTGACATTTGGCAAAAACTATTCTCAAATGATTTATATGATCATCCTCACTCCTTGAGTATATGAAAATATCATCAATAAAGAAAATCACGAACAAATAAAGATACTTTTTAAATCTCGATTCATGAGGTCCACAAAAGTCGTCGTGGCATTAGTTAGACCAAATGACATCACTAGAAATTCAAAATGACCATATATTGTTTGGAATGCCATTTTTAGAACATCAACTTTCCTCACCCTTAATTGATGATAACCCGACCTCAAGTCAATTTTTGAAAAGTAACTCGCTCCTTGGAGTTGGTCAAAAAAGTCATCAATCCTAGGGAGCAGGTATTTTTTCTTTATGGTGACTTTGTTTAGTTGACGATAGTCGATGCATATTCTCAATGACCCATCCTTCTTCTTTACAAACAATATTGGAGCAGCCCATAGAGATATGCTTGGTTGAATAAAGCTCTTATCTAACAAATCTTTGAGTTGAGCCTTTAGATCCTTCAATTCGGTCAGGGCCATCTGATAAGAAGGGATTGAAATAGGTTGTGTATACGATAATTAATCTCTGCCGAAGTTATCTCCCATTCGGGAGGAATTTCGAGAAGGTCATCGGGAAAGACTTCTGGAAATTCCCTCACTACGGCTACCGACTCTATTGGAGGGACCTCAGTTTCAAGATCCCTAATTCTTACTATGTGGTAGAGACAACCTTTTTCAATCAATTTTCAAGATTTTAGACATGAAATGATCTTACCCCTAGGATTCAAGTTCCTTCTGTTCCACTCAAAAGCGGGTTAATCTGGAAAATGAAATTTGACTACCCTATTCCTACAACCAATAGAATCAAAACAAGCATGCAACCAATCCATTACCAATATAACATCAAAATATACCATATCAAGTTCTACCAAGTCAACTAATGTAACTCTATTGGGAAAGGAAATAGGACACCCTTTATAGACTTTATAAACCGTCACGGAAGCACCCACCAGGGTAGAAACCGAAAAAGGTTCATCTAATATGTCGGGTAGAATATCAAAATTCATGGCTACAAGAGGCGTTACAAAGGATAATATATATCCTGGATACATTAAAGCATATACATCAAAGAAACTAATTTCTACATAACCGTTACCATATCCGATGAGCTCTCTGAATCACTTCGGGATTGGAGAGCATAGTCGAGCATCCGTATTTGGGGCACTTTCCTGAGCTTGGGCATTTTCACTTCCTTGAAACTTCATCATAGGGGCAATCCCTCTTCATGTGACCACTCTTGCAACAACCATCACAATTATCTGCGACAACTAGGCACTTACCATAATGTCTGTTATCACATTTTGCACAAAGAGTCTTCTCAACGTTGGATCTACCACCTTTCACTTCTTGGGCCTTCAGAGTAAAGACCTTACTCTTGTTGAATCTTGGAGCATTAGAAGGTCCTTGGTTGGAAAACCTCTTTTTGAACCTTTGTTTGTCTTGTAACTCAAACTTAGCCTTGGAAGAATTCCCATCTTCGTTTCTTACCTTATTCAACTCCTTACGAACTTGCTTAATCTTTTGCTCCTCAATTTGTTCGGCATGAACCATGAGCCAAGAGATGTCCATGATAGGAATCAACATAGCCGACCTGAACTCATTAACCATAAGATTAAATATCCCCATAACAAATTTGTTCTTCTTAGCTATTGAATCCGCAACCATAGTCGGAGCATAATTGGTTAGTTAAGTGAACTTGAGGCTATACTCCTTCATGGTCATACCCCCTTTATAAAGATTGATATATACTTACATTTTCTATCCCTTAGTTCCAAGGTAAATATCCTATCAAGGAAGACAATTTTGAAAGCTCCCTAAGTAATTCGGCCATCTATTACAAGTCTCTAATCCTTTCATTGCTCATACCAATTTTGAGCTACATCTTTGAGTTGATAGGCAGCTAGTTCCGCCATTCCTTGAAAAGAAATTCCCCTATAGGATCAAGAACTTTCAACACTTCATCAATGAACCCTTGTGGGTCTTCCTCTACCTTAGAACCAAATAAATTAGGGGGGTTCATACTTGTGAAATCCCTAATCCTTTAAGTGGTGGCGTTAGCATTGGGGTTAACTTGCACCCTTGCATCACTACCAACTTTGGTAGCCAAAACTTGAGTCTAGCTATGTATGTCCGATCTTATCTCAATGTTAGACGTATCATGTTTTTCAATAGAAACTTGAGGGTTTTGAGAAGCTTGAGGGGGACCTGTCTCATTCAAATTATCCTCTCCGGCCCTTAGAGCATTGTTCCTTCTTGTATTCATTGCCTATAAGCATAATAAAAGTATTAGAGGAAAATAATAAATAGAGTTAGGACTCTTAGGCATGACTAAGGAATAACAAGAGAGTGAAAGTGCCGGAGCATCGCATAGTCTCTCATTCATAAGTGTGACGCGCTCTACAATTATGAATAAGACCCTACATAGACGTTGTTTAGTGAGACATCAATCTTTAAATTTACTTTAATCTAATGCTCTGATACCAAGTTTGTAACGACCTAAGGTACACCCTAATCATTACCGACATCTTCGTCCTCGAAAGGACTAAGAGAAGCCTCTTA
This sequence comes from Solanum peruvianum, assembly GCA_027705065.1. Taxonomy (NCBI): domain Eukaryota; kingdom Viridiplantae; phylum Streptophyta; class Magnoliopsida; order Solanales; family Solanaceae; genus Solanum; species Solanum peruvianum. The sequence continues at coordinate 16,164,437 of JAKWJD010001756.1, forward strand.
GTATTCGTCATCACATATAATAGGCCAAAATGTGTGAAAAATTCAAAATTTTACTTATATAAAAATGAGGATTACATAGACCTCCATATAGGAAGCATACATAGGATTCTCGCATAAACAAGATACAACATAGAGAAATTTAGTGTAATACTTTGTCTCACATTAAACCACCTATAAGGTGAATCACAATAGTTAAGACATAACCCTTAGTCTATTACAATATGCCATATAGGCTACAAAGAAAGTCTCACCATGAGAATGGAATTATTGTCTTAAAACATAGACAAAACTAATGAGGACTCACCAATTGACTTAGGAAAGATCTAAATATTATTCTTCTTCAATGACCCCGAATTTCTTCAAGGGCCCGAACCTAAAATTTTTTGGAAAAGGGTGAAAATATGGGTTAGTACAAACTACATGCAGAAAGTGTTGCTCCTACGCACAAAATCATCAATGCATGAGAAAATGACAATTTAGTTGAAATCATTCTTTCTATCAATTAAACTCAACATGCATATATAGGAAGCATAATAAGTCAATTAAACATAATTAGCAACCCAACATGTATATCACCAAAGAAATACTTCTGCAATGCCAAAGATATAATCTCATAATCCCATCCAAGGCTAAGTATCACATTAAGCAACCCACTTCATACTTACAACATATTTTCATAAAATGCTTATACATAAATACTTACTCGTATCTTATTAATCATAACCATAATCATATTCATAATCATAAAAGAACACTACTTAGAATCATCCCCTAGGATCCCACATGTGCAATGAGTAAGAGAAGTTCCATACCCTCCCTTACACTACGTAGTAGCCTTCAATACAACCCTATAAGAGTTCACATACATAACTTATTCATTTACTTTTACATTAGGGAGATAAGTTCATTAACCGACATGAGACCATGTGAGCTACATGGAATCATTATAACATAAGTACACTTCAACTTGAAAAATTGAGATCAATGGAGAATATATATCATACCTCGTTTCCTTCATGGTACTTCATACTTAAATACCCAAGAACTAACAACCAACATATGAAATAGGTAAATTCAGGAAGTATTAACATAACTAAAATCAAAGTAAACAAGGGACATGTTCATGACCTTCAACAATTCATCCTAATCAATCTAAGAAATTAGAGATTTGGGGGAAATACATAGGTCAAGGGAAAACTCACAAGAATTCATAAATTGACCATTAATTCAAAATTGAACAACATTGATTCATAATAATTCATCACAATTAACCCACAATTTTGTTTTAGATAGAAGACCCATGTGAGAAGAAAAACCCTTGTTTTGGGGGATCTAGAAATCATCTTTTGAAAGACCTCTGGGGGAAAGGAATCCCAAGAGTGAAAGAAACAATACCCTAATGAAGATTAATCCACAATCTCATAATCCTGTATCTCATAATCTCATCAAAGGCTAAGTATCACATTAAGCAACCCACTTCTTACTTATAACATATTTCCATATCATGCTTATACATAAATACTTACTCGTATATTATTAATCATAACCATAATCATATTCATAAACATAAAAGAACACTACTTAGAATCATCCCCTAGGATCCCACATGTGCAATGAGTAAGAGAAGTCACATACCCTCCCTTACCCTACGTAGTAGCCTTCAATATAACGCTATAAGAGTTCACATACATAACTTATTCATTTACTTTTACATTAGGGAGATACTATCATTAACCGACATGAGACCATGTGAGCTACATGGAATCCGGTGTTCTACTCTCACACCGAAAAGAGACGATTAACACTTATCTAAGGTGTAACTTCGTACATAGCTATATAGGTGTATCCACTAAGATAGAGTCTTATGTGGGTACATAGTTAAGGGTTAAGGAGATTGTTGCTAGAATCCTTGAATTACTAAAGTGGAGGTTTGCATCTCATGAGACAACAAATAATTAGGGAATTCGGACTTACTAACGTGAGGAAACCCATGTGGGAGATCGAACTTACTAATGTGAGACCTACATCTCATTTACATGCCCTTTCAATGCTAAGCAAATATTACCTCTAGTAATTATTATATATCATCATACTGGTCCACATTAGTCTCTTTTAGACCTTTAGGTAAACATCTTATCAGAATAGCGTATAGAAGATAACAAGTGAGAACTATCCTTTCACTTTAGACACAACATTATAATAATGAGAAACTATATTCAATTATATAATGATAAAATCATAACATAATTACATACTTCATATCCAATTTATATATTTAGGTTTAGGGATGAGGGATACTTGTCACCAACATCACAACAACACAATTAGGTATAGCATCTTTATAATATAAGTAGACTTCACCTTGCAAAATTGAGATCAATGGAGAATATAGATCATACCTCGTTGTCCTTCATGGTACTTCATACTTAAATACCCAAGAACTAACAACCAACATATGAAATAGGTAAATTAATGAACTATTAACATAACTAAAATCAAAGTAAACAAGGGACATGTTCATCACCCTCAACAATTCATCTTAATCAATCCAAGAAATTAGAGATTTGGGGGAAAGACATAGGTCAAGGGAAAACTCACAGGAATTCATAAATTGACCATCAATTCACAATTGAACAACATTTATTCATAATAATTCATCACAATTAACCCACAATTTTGTTTTAGACAGAAAACCCATGTGAGGAGAAAAACCCTTGTTTTGGGGGATCTAGAAATCATTTTTTGAAAGACCTCTGGGGGGAAAGGAATCCCAAGATTGAAAGAAAAAATACCCTAATGACGATTAATACACAAAGTTTGTTTTAAAAACTTGAAGGCTTGATCTTCTTCTTGGAGCACTATTGGTTTTCAATGTAGTTTTGGAGGAAGAGAGAGAATTTGGGAGATAGAGAGAGAGAAAGATTTTTGAATTCAACTTGTGGGACTTGGTTTGAGAGATATAATTGAACTAAAACTGACCCTAAGACATTATATAGTCACCCATTAAATTACCCAAAATACCCCTCACTTAAATGGGTTATTTTGTGAAGTCAAAACATCCGAAATAAAACTTTTAGGATATCAGGGAAGTAGATACGCGTCGCGAGACTAATTCCCCAATTTATTTTTGAATTTTGATCTGAGGAAGTAGGGTCCGTGTAATCCCCGTGTCGCGAGGCAAACTTCAGATTCCCACGTGATGTCTGCACGAAGCGCGGCAGCCACAAGAATATGCCTGTGCGCAAACTGCCTTGGTAGCTTACTCTCCCCACTTCGGTTCCTCCCCAAGGACCCTTCCCGTGGTCCTTGTTGTGTCGTGAATGTACTTTTTGATCCTATATACTAAATTATACCTATTCAATGTGTTTTTACATGTTTTGGAATTTCATATGACCCTCCGAAACCTTCACCAAACATAGGAACATCAACTAGTTAAATTTCACTAGTTTCCGTACGTTAAGGCTTTTCTTTAATACTATGGCTACAATACTTATCAAACAAGTTGTTTATACTTATTTAGTTCAAAAATAATTATTAATCAACATATTAGGGTCTATTATAGGTCATGGATTTCCGGGGTGTTCAATATGACTTAGAGTTTCCTTAGACTATTGTGCAAAGATGGAAAGGCTAAATTGTAAGTTCACTTTGGGTGACCTTAAGCTGGTTCCTACTGTGTATGGTTGTATGGGAATACATTCATACATTTCATAAGGTATAAATTTTAGGGTTACTTGAGGTGAAGGCTTAATGTGAAGAGAATGGTAATGTGTTGAATATGTCCTAATGTGAAGATATTATTTGTATGTTGGTAATGTTTGTATATCAATCCTATGATTCTTATGTTCATGAAATTCCTTCCAAAATGGTATATGCATGACTTTCAAAGAAAATGTCCTTCTTAAAGTATGTCTTTTCATGGTCGTCATACTTGGTACATTTTTGTGTGCTAACCCATATTTCTTCAGGTTTTTCTACAAGTGTAGGTTCCACCTAGTGATTGATTCTTATCTAGATTGAAGTTCTTTGAAGGATAGAGTGGTAAGTACTCATTGATCGAGCACAACTGTCTTTTGAAGTCTCTTTACTTTCCATGTAATTGAAGTCTTTTTTATAGTAAAAGGGTTTGTCCCAACTTTATTTTCAATGACATTGTTTAGATGGCCATGTGACACTTAGACATCCGCTGTGTATTTTCAAGTATTTCATTTAAATAAAGTTTTATATTTGGATCTAAATGAGTTTTAATTTCTCATTATTTCTATATCATATGCAATGAAAGACTATAAGGCTTGTAAAAGACTCTTCGCAGTCTTGTACGCCATGTCATGCCTACGGGGTGCTACCAAGGCGTGAAAAATAGTTGGGGTGAACTTTAACCCATACTCATGAATAGTTGCAGAATCTATTCTAAGAATGAGGAACTCTCGTACCTTAGCCTCTTGCAGTTTATGAGAGAAGAAACGCCCCTACAAGGCCTCCTCAAAATATTCCCAACTCTCAGTAGTCCTCCTTCAACGTGACCCTTCTTCCAATGGTCAAACCAAGTTCTAACCACATCCTTTATTTGATATGCAAATAGTCTAACTCGCTCAGTATCGACAATGTGCATAATATCAAGTACCTTTTTAAGTTCCTCAATAAAGTTCTCTGTATCCTCAGTAGTGACTCAACCAGATAAACTTAGAGGGTTCATCGTCAATTACTCACGAATCCTCGAGGTGTCATTTACTTCTTGTTGGTTATCTCTCGACCACTCGTGGTTGGTCACAACTTAATTCCACATTCTTATCGCTTCCCTCAATTCAAAATCTGTAGCTTCTCTTTGGGTCGCACTTCAGGTGCATTTGGTACCCCTTGCTCCTTAATATTACCCCTAGTTGGAAGGACTCTTAGAGCTCTTTGCAGAGGAATGATTGACTGAAAAACACACACAAGCACTTAGAAGAAATATTTTAAGGATCAAACTCAAACGCACAAAATGAGTATGAAAGAAGTGAGAACATTTCCTAAGTGTCGCAACCTCGTAATTATAGATGTGGCAACCTTCACACTGATATCGAGGAATCAACTGACAAAATTTCAATGAATCCCTAGACTATTGAACATTGTAGTTTGATACCAACTTTATCATGTCCCAGCCCTACACCCTAGGCAGGAATGGTACTCGAGAACCATTCCTCACCTCAAGAAAACCCTAGGCCTGACTTACTAACTCAACAGAAGATTCTAAGCATATTTACAATGAAAAATGCAATTCCTACTTGTCGCGCCCCATTTTCGCAGAAAACGGGTTTTGTGCACGACCTAACAACTCTTTTGGGATTTTAAGTTTGGGAGTCGCCACCTAACGAGTTAAGGCGCGTTAGGGCACCTATCTAAACTAACTAAGTCTAACTAAGGTCAACGAGCCAGAGATTAGGGTAAGGGTTCAAAATTACCTCGAGGGGAAGGTGTTAGGCATCCCTCGAGGTCCACAAGTGTGGGTCCCGGCCGTATCTCATGCAATCTATATGGGGGTTACAAGTAGCAATCAAGGTCACTTCATTATTATTCATTAATATGCTTGCTAAGTGATAACAAGTATAAAACAATTAAGGCTATTTTATTAATTTAAACATGCGAGACTAGATGACAGCAATAATAAACAATCAAGTTTTAAGCTTATTTTAAGCATATGAGACTATGTTATAAACAAAATTGGCAAATAATAAGCGATTAATATATGCGAAAGTGAAGTTTGAAAATTGCTAAGTTTTGAGTAGGAATTGTTTTTAAAAAAATGTTTGTTTCTTTATAGGGATGATGCCACGATATTGTTGATCGCGCTCCTCCACCATAGAAACAATTTTGATCTGAGGTCGGTCTAAAAATAGTTTATGTTTTTGAAAAAAAAATGATTTAAAAGATTTAGTTTACATGTAGGCACATAAATATTTACACATATATGCACATAAGTCTTTTGAAATTCATGGATAGGTGGTACTTCCGAGGATGCGTCGGGTTTAAAAATTGGAACTAGACCTCGTAATTCCTTTGACTTTCCCACTAACGATAGGTTAGGAGATAGTGCTTATAATTTATTTTCAAAAAAAACAATGTAATAATCAATCCAAAGTTTTAAAGGAAGATTGAATAATGACTTTTTAAGAAAATTATGTTACAAGGTTTTGATATGAAATATTTTTAAAGCCAAGTTAAATGCATGAAATGATTCTAATTTAGTATTATTTAAAAAAAACATATTGCATCATGAATGAGGAAGACAAATAGAATTACTAGTTAAATAATATTAACTAATTTTAGGGGGAGGGCTCAAATATACACAAATAAATTTTATTTTTTATGGATATGCTGAAAATTTATTTACAATCCTATAGACATGATTTCTAGGTGTTTTAAAAAAAAACAGAGTAACATATATATGCATGATTTTGTAAATGATATGAACAACTTAATACTTAGGCATAGTTTCTACGTGATAAGACAAATGAAAATTTATAACATATTTTTAACATCTAACAACCTACTAGATTATTAGGATTTGATTTTAACATTTAAAAAATTAATGGAATCTAGTTATTATTTTTTAAGACTTATTAACAAAAGCGTCAAGTAAATTGAAAATTGATTAGATTATAACACCTACAAACATTAAATCTAGGTGGTTAAAGACAAACCTATAGGCATGATTTCTAAAAAATTATAACGAACAAATAAGCATATAAATCCCCCTCCCGTAGACGACCCCCCAAATAACTTATTATATGATCTTTAGAGTTACAATTGTTACAACATTCGAATAAATAAAATAGAAGAAAAATAAAAATATATAGATATATATATATACATTCAAATAAACAAATAAATCCTTCATCAGTTAATCTTCAACTTGAACTTCAAGTATGAAACCTGTCAAAGTAATCAAATAACTACACAAGTAATCACACTTGTTAGTTAAGGTGAGACAATATGCAATCGTTCAATGACGAATTCTACATATAAAAAAAAACAATAGCTTACACAAATTGTGAATGTAAAGATAGTGTGAATGTTAAGAATACTAACCCGTTAAGCAAAACAAATTGATTCAACCTTTACTCGAACAAAGTAATAAGATAGCAAAGAAGAACCCTTGAATAATTATCGGAATATTAATGTATTGTTAAAATAGCAAGAGAGCAATGAGAGAAGGGAGAGTGATGAGATAATTTGTGATCGAGAGTGAATGAGTGTGTGAAATAATGAAGGGAGGGGGTCTTATTTATATAGCAAAGAGGGGGAACACATAAGGTAAACAAATATTTTTGAGGAATCAATCAATATACTATTTTCCTTATTTTAAAGGAGGGCTAAAATCAGAAAATATTTTAATATATTCCATTACCAAATATGTTCCATTAACAAGTAAGAATAAATTAGTGAATTTAAAAATAAGAAAAAAACAAATCAATTAAACTTATTCTTATTTTAAGAGCCAAAACATTTTAATTGACAAAATCATTTAAATTTTAAAACATTTGAAATTCATTAATAATTTTAAAATATTATAATATTTACGATATTTTTATAAAGTAAACGATACTAAAATATATAATTTTGAGAAAAATCGACTAAAACTTCAAAACTTTAAGTAAATTTTAAAATGCGTATTTAATCGAATATAGTCCTAAAATGGTTAAAGGTCGGTCAAAATTGGGTGTCAACAGCTGCCCATTGGTTGATTGAGAATGAAGAATGAATTGTCAGGCAACCAATGTTGACTTAGTAGCCGATTTTGTCCGACTGACGACAGATATCAGTGGGGTCAATTGAAACAATATAGAGTTTAAAAAGGGTACGACCGAGACTTTGGTTTTAAATCGCCTACATATCTCTGGTTATACGAGAATCAGGTCGTGTGTAGTTCTAGATTCAAGAGCAAATGAAACTCTTAAAAGTTGAAAGAGCGCTAAGGTATTTGAAAGGCACGATATCGTCTTGAATGGATAAGATTAGAGTAGCGAGAAAAGAGAGATAGAGTGGCTAAAAGAGCATGACAGAGAAGCGAGAAGAGCATTGTAGAATAAGGTAATCAGCCTTTGAGCACCGTTCAGAGTATGAGTAACAAAGAATTGATAGAGTCATTGTTGTGATAGAGGATAGCATGATAATTGTAATCAAGGGTGATCGATCATATCTGCAAATTCTAGATAAAATGTTAGCTTATAAATAGATAAAGTATGACCAATAATAATAAAATATAAGTTCTAAATAGACAAGAAGTGATAAAAGCGTATCTGTTTGAGACGTAGTGCAAGCCTTGATAGTCTTTATCTTCTTGAAGGATTGAAACCCATCTCTGAAGAATAACGTCAAACTCCAATAGATTTGATATTATAAAGATATAATAATATAAGAAAAAAGTTGGTTGTAAGGGGAGTCTAAACGTTATTTTAAGGCGGACGGCCTATATATCATATAAAGCGGACGAATAAATGTCCTATGAGGCAGACAAACCTAAATGTACCTTTAAGGTGGACGACCTAGATGTCCTATAAGATGGACAAACATAAATATCATTTTAAGGCGGACAAGCCTAAATGTCCTATTGTAAGGCGGACGAACCTAGACGTCGCATTGTAAGGCGGACGAGCCTAGATGTCACATTGTAAGGCGGACAATCCTAGATGTCGCATTGTAAGGTGGACGAGCCTAGATGTCGCATTGTAAGGCGGACGAGCCTAGATGTCGCATTATAAGGCGGACGAGCCTAGATAAAGAGACAGTAAGTCACAATGGCGAGTTGAATCCGAAGGTATCTTCATGGTAGCCTGAACGATGGATGAGAAGCGAAATGATAGTGCGAGTAGTTAAGAATTTGTCGAAGACTTTGTGTGTAAGCAAGGGAACAACCGTTCAGAAGGCGACTTTGTCTGTAATCTGGATAACTGTAACTTGTAATAGAGTAATTAGAGCAGAATAAGCGGTAAATGTAAACATGATGCAATTTCCCATATTGACCATGAATGTTTGCCTTAGGACCATGCAAAATGACATCTTAGGCTATGATGTCTAGGGCCATGATATGCAGGGTGTATCCTCAGGTCATGAAAATGTTGTCTGTAGGCCATGAAAATGACGCCTTTAGACTATGACACCTTCGGATTGTGATAGACAGAAATTAAACCCTTAGGCCATGATATGATGTCCGCAGGACATGAGGATGATGCCTTTAGACTATGATACCTTAGGGACATGGTAAGCATAAAATAAGTCCTCAGGCCATGACATGAAGTCCGCAGGCCATGAAAGATGACGCCTTTGGAGGATGACGCCTTTGGAATATAAATAATGAGTAAAGAGAGCGTATCTGTTTTTGACATCTGTTGATACTCTTGTGACTTGATATGATTCGGGCGCATGTAAACTTCGAGCACGATGCAATCTTGAGCTTATGCAAACTTCGGGCACAATGCGATGATGTATTTCTTCGGGCACATGCAATATCGAGCACATGCAATGATGCATTTCTTCGGGCACATGCAATATCGAGCACAATGCAATGATGCACTTCTTCGGGCACAATGTAATATCGGGCACATGCAGTATCGAGCATATGTAATGGTGCATTTCTTCGGGCACATAAAATATCGAGCGCATGCAATAATGCAATTCTTCGAGCATAAGTCAATATTGGGCATATGCGATGATGTATTTCCTCGGGCACATGAAATATCGAGCACATGCAATGATGCATTTCTTCGGGCACATAAAATATCGAGCGCATGCAATTCTTCGAGCATAAGTCAATATTGGGCATATGCGATGATGTACTTCCTCGGGCACATGAAATATCGAGCACATGCAATAATGTGTTTCTTCGGGCTCATGCAATATCAAGCACATGAAATGATGCATTTCGGCATTCTCGGGCATAACATAATGATGTAGTTCTTTGAGCATAGTGTGATATCAGGCGTAGGTGAAAAATGATGCAATATCGGGCATAATGTAATTTGTCAGCACAGTAGTTGCTTGAGGGCATACAGTAGCTTGGGCGTCCGCCTTATTGGATGGATCGAGTGTCATATGTCGGGCTCAAATGTGGTGATGTTGATTGTTGCAGTTGCCTTTGTATATGTACCTGTATTTTCTACATTCAAAGAAAAATAGTTAGTTTAAAGGGGGGAGGTTGATCTGTATCCATGATTTGGCGCAGCGTGCTCCTTTGGCTTGCCATCCACACCTCTTCGAGCGTCATGGCACAGGTTGAGACTGTACAACGTCTGTCTCAAAAGTGGAGCTATCATTTAATCTTCGTTGTAAGCTGACTGCTTGTTGAGAAGAAACTTTTGGTGAAATTTTGAGTTTACTCAAAATTTCTGCCCCAGTATGAAGATGTGCCAGGAGAAATCTTGATGGAATTTTTGAGATCCTCTCACAAATTCTGCCGCAGTTATCAATAGAAAAGGGGGAAATGAAAGTTTTATTTATAATAAGACCGAACCCCATAGGAGCGCCTACGTATCCCCTCTTAAACGGGAATCAGGTCTGACGTAGTTCCAAAAAGATATGGCATAGGAGGCCTTTGGTACAGAGACATTTGATATGGAGGGTTTGGAAATGGCATGAGAGGTGCATGATGCCAAGGAACTTGGTGCAGAGGTAGTAAGATGTTGAGGTTTAGGAGCATATGCATGGTGTTTGCGGAGGATATGGGTGATTTGGAAAGTAGATGTTTTTAGAAGCATTTGAATGGAGCTCGGTTGACTTTGAGAGATAGAGTAATCCGGAGGAAGATTATTTTGGAGAGTGAATGTTCGTCTCCAAAGTTGGATTGGCAGAGAGTAAAAACTTTGCCCACTCACGCATGTCCAACAACTCTTCTTCTAACTTCTTTATTTCTGCTCAAGGTTTGATACCAACTTGTCTGAAAGACACTTTTTCAATAGTTTTGCACATAACCTTAGCATTTGTCCCTTTCACTTTTTCCTTTGCAATTCTCAGTCGGAAGAGGAGGAAATGACCTTTGATCGCGTGTGATAAACCATGGTCTACAGATCAACCATTGGGAAAGGGTAAAATAAATAAAAGCACAATAAAACCCAAGTTAAAACATTGCATAATTTGAGACATCAAACACGTTATTTAAAATAAACGACCTAAATGCAAAAGAGCCTCGTTGAGCCAGAGGTACGCCTAAGCGACACATAAGTGATGCATAATAACTAATTCAAGCCTTATTTGTCAATTTGGAGTTTAGAGTTAGACAATAAAACGACTTTCAATTATTGAAATAATTTCTATTTATTACATCAATCTAGAGGATAACTAAAGGGCTAGGGATAACACATGGGGAATAAAAAGAATAATAATAAAAAAAACTTCAATTATGCTGCTCTCCAATGTTAGGCACAGTCTGCTTTCTCATTTCTGGGATAATGTCATAATCGGCGTTGAGGAGGTTGCTAGCCCATCTTCTCTCTGCCTTGATTAAGTGACGATCTGACTCTACGGAGATCAAAGCAGTGAGGCCGCCTAACAGTGTGAGGGTGAGTCATGACTCTGCAAACAAAGCAAAAAAAACGATATGAAAACTACGCAAATAAAGCAAGAGGATACGAGACTAAACATGTAAACAAATAAGGGGAAAGGGAAGAGGTGAAACATGATAATAAACAATTAAGGAAAAGGAAAAGGGAGGAACATGGAGAGTAGACAATAAATAAGTCAACAAAATAAGCTAAACATGGTAAGCACCTAACAAGTAGTGAAATGACAAAAATAAAGTAAACCCCACATAAATAAGCAATTAACACGTAATGGTAAGAACCTAATATCCCCAGCAGAGTCGCCATTCTGTCGCGCCCCATTTTCGCAGAAAACGGGTTTTGTGCACGACCTAACAACTCTTTTGGGATTTTGAGTTTGGGAGTCGCCACCTAACGAGTTAAGGCGCGTTAGGGCACCTATCTAAACTAACTAAGTCTAACTAAGGTCAACGAGCCAGAGATTAGGGTAAGGGTTCAAAATTACCTCGAGGGGAAGATGTTAGGCATCCCTCGAGGTCCACAAGTGTGGGTCCCGGCCGTATCTCATGCAATCTATATGGGGGTTACAAGTAGCAATCAAGGTCACTTCATTATTATTCATTAATATGCTTGCTAAGTGATAACAAGTATAAAACAATTAAGGCTATTTTATTAATTTAAACATGCGAGACTAGATGACAGCAATAATAAACAATCAAGTTTTAAGCTTATTTTAAGCATATGAGACTATGTTATAAACAAAATTGGCAAATAATAAGCGATTAATATATGCGAAAGTGAAGTTTGAAAATTGCTAAGTTTTGAGTAGGAAATTTTTTTAAAAAAATGTTTGTTTCTTTATAGGGATGATGCCACGATATTGTTGATCGCGCTCCTCCACCATAGAAACAATTTTGATCTGAGGTCGGTCTAAAAATAGTTTATGTTTTTGAAAAAAAAAATGATTTAAAAGATTTAGTTTACATGTAGGCACATAAATATTTACACATATATGCACACAAGTCTTTTGAAATTCATGGATAGGTGGTACTTCCGAGGATGCGTCGGGTTTAAAAATTGGAACTAGACCTCGTAATTCCTTTGACTTTCCCACTAACGATAGGTTAGGAGATAGTGCTTATAATTTATTTTCAAAATAAACAATGTCAAAATCAATCCAAAGTTTTAAAGGAAGATTGAATAATGACTTTTTAAGAAAATTATGTTACAAGGTTTTGATATGAAATATTTTTAAAGCCAAGTTAAATGCATGAAATGATTCTAATTTAGTATTATTTAAAAAAAAACATATTGCATCATGAATGAGGAAGACAAATAGAATTACTAGTTAAATAATATTAACTAATTTTAGGGGGAGGGCTCAAATATACACAAATAAATTTTATTTTTTATGGATATGCTTAAAGTTTATTTACAATCCTATAGACATGATTTCTAGGTGTTTAAAAAAAACAGAGTAACATATATATGCATGATTTTGTAAATGATATGAACAACTTAATACTTAGGCATAGTTTCTACGTGATAAGACAAATGAAAATTTATAACATATTTTTAACATCTAACAACCTACTAGATTATTAAGATTTAATTTTAACATTTAAAAAATTAATGGAATCTAGTTATTATTTTTTAAGACTTATTAACAAAAGCGTCAAGTAAATTGAAAATTGATTAGATTATAACACCTACAAACATTAAATCTAGGTTGTTAAAGACAAACCTATAGGCATGATTTCTAAAAAATTATAACGAACAAATAAGCATATAAATCCCCCTCCCGTAGACGACCCCCCAAATAACTTATTATATGATCTTTAGAGTTACAATTGTTACAACATTTGAATAAATAAAATAGAAGAAAAATAAAAATATATAGATATATATATATACATTCAAATAAACAAATAAATCCTTCTTCAGTTAATCTTCAACTTGAACTTCAAGTATGAAACCTGTCAAAGTAATCAAATAACTACACAAGTAATCACACTTGTTAGTTAAGGTGAGACAATATGCAATCGTTTAATGACGAATTCTACATATAAAAAAAACAATAGCTTACACAAATTGTGAATGTAAAGATAGTGTGAATGTTAAGAATACTAACCCGTTAAGCAAAACAAATTGATTCAACCTTTACTCGAACAAAGTAATAAGATAGCAAAGAAGAACCCTTGAATAATTACCGGAATATTAATGTATTGTTAAAATAGCAAGAGAGCAATGAGAGAAGGGAGAGTGATGAGAGAATTTGTGATTGAGAGTGAATGAGTGTGTGAAATAATGAAGGGAGGGGGTCTTATTTATATAGCAAAGAGGGGGAACACATAAGGTAAACAAATATTTTTGAGGAATCAATCAATATACTATTTTCCTTATTTTAAAGGAGGGCCAAAATCAGAAAATATTTTAATATATTCCATTACCAAATATGTTCCATTAACAAGTAAGAATAAATTAGTGAATTTAAAAATAAGAAAAAAAGAAATCAATTAAACTTATTCTTATTTTAAGAGCCAAAACATTTTAATTGACAAAATCATTTAAATTTTAAAACATTTGAAATTCATTAATAATTTTAAAATATTATAATATTTATGATATTTTTATAAAGTAAACGATACTAAAATATATAATTTTGAGAAAAATCGACTAAAACTTCAAAACTTTAAGTAAATTTTAAAATGCGTATTTAATCGAATATAGTCCTAAAATGGTTAAAGGTCGGTCAAAATTGGGTGTCAACACTACTCAAACTATTTAATAAAATAAGTTAGAACTTTTAAAAGTCAAACATTCAACTTGGTCAAAGTGGCAACTCAAGTCTTAACTTAAGAATAACAATATAAAGACAAATGATTGTCCATGAAGCCTCTAAAACAAAGAGTCATATTGGGACAAGATCCCTAATCATCCTAACAATAAAATACTAAAGCAAATGATAAGAAAGCCCTATGTGAAGCTAGGAGGCCCACCAACAGACTCTGAGTGATAAATTGGATTAGCGAGGCGCTAGATAGATATCTTGGTTACCTGTTTCTACATCATAAGACGGTGCCGGCCAAATGACATCAATACATTTAATGTACGAGTATGCGAGGGGAAAACTAAACATAACATAATCCTTAAAGGAATCTGAAACAAATACTTACCTTCTCTTTATTCAACTCATGAATAACTTAAGTAAATATGAGGCAATAACACACATGCAATCCATGTAAAGTTTGTAAAATAGTGGAAAACAACTTAGTTCGTTAATGAAAATGCACTAACAAACTCAAATTTACTAATATAATAAAATAATATAGTTTTTGTGGGAGTTTCTCTAACGGGCACCCATCACCTGAGCCTAAGTAGTTATATATCATCTTGCCTATGCTACCTGAACTATCCCATTCTTTGTAGTCATATAAAACGCCATAACTAAGTGGATCCACTAGTCTATGCTAATCTATCAAATAAGTCAAAAAGTATGACCTTTTACTACCCAAGATGGTCACATGGTCTATGAAGATTCGAGTTATTACGAAATCGCTTTGCTATATCGGTGCTCAATACTACTCCCAAAACTATACTTAGTTATTTCATATGTTTTACAACAGAAGTTATTTCTTTGGTTTGATATAATTATTCAAAACATGCCTTAAAAGGTCTCTTGGAATGGATGTTGCCTTTCTTGATCAATATAAAACATTTCTAGCTTTTGGAAATACTGAGTTCCCATATAATACATGAGGAAATGAACTTTACTCTTAACTCTTTAGTCAACTAGAAACATAAGTCTTAAGATAAGTTAAAACATTTTTGCGAAAGGCTTTTACGTTATAAATGTCTATTAACTTGACTCTTAACTTTACTTGATTAGAGTATTAACATTATTTGATGTTAAACATGAGAAAAGATCAAGAAATCACTGCTTGGAAACTAGTCAAATTTTTTTTATTCAGATACCCAACAAATGCACCTAAGAATCTAACTCAAAACAACTCTAGAGTTCTACGTAATGATCTCAAAAATATCTCAATGTCAACCCAATTCAAGAACGATATCAAATTCAATAAAAAATATCAAGAACATCAAACTTTCAACCCTTTTAGGATGATTTCACGTTGAAAAACATGTTTTTCAGTTGGGTGAACAAACCCAAAGTTATGAAAGCCTCACAGACCTCGAAAAATCACCCCTGATGAAATCCACAATCTTAGCTTTGAGAATTGATGATTCTTGCTTCTTCTCCTCCTCTTTTCTCTTCTCTAAAACCCTAACTAAATTTTAAAAGCGTAAACAGATCGAGTTCAGTTTAGACTCCTAAGTCATTACCAATAATAAATAAATTTAAATGGGTATGGTAAAGACCAAAATACTCTTCCAAAATCCAGTTTAGACTTTACTTATTTTGAACAGCCTAACTTGAAATGGATATATCTTACTCTTAGAAACTCGAAATCGCGCCAACTCAATCGTCTTGGAAGAATATTCCAAGATCTTTCCTATGAAATCAGGAAATACACCTAAATCATCCTGAGCTAAGAGTTATGATCGTTTGAAGTTGAACAAAAATCCAAACTTAATAGAACTTAACAAGTTTTCTAGATTTTTATATTCATTTCAAAAATGACTATTTCCAATTCTAGCTATTTGTAGTTCTTTCAATATACGAGATGTTACAAAAAGAATGAGAACCAAAAGTTGTTCAAGAGTTGTATGACTTATGTTGTCTACGTATAAACCAAATCTCGATGGTTCAAAGATATCAAATCTGCTGATAGACCGAGTGTATCTGATATGTGTTCACTATGTAAAGTTTTAGGGGAAACTCCCTTATCTAGACCCAGTGAATTCTTACTCAGGAATCAGACAATTTTTTATGGATATGTTTTAATAATATAATTACCTATTCATGTGGGGGATTGTTTGTTTTTAAAGGTGTGATTATGAAATGAAGAGTGGTGACTCTCCTGAAGGATTGTGAATTTTCCGAAGGGATGTGACCTTTATGAAAGCTTGTGTCTTTTTTAAAGGGTTGTGACTATTTGAAATGTTGTGTCTTTACCAAGGGGTTATGACCTTCCTGAAAGGTTGTCTTTTTTCCAAAGAGTTATGACTTTTATTCTTTTTTGGATATAAATCAAGAGGCTTTCTCTCCTTTTTCTGTGTTGAATTCGCATTCATTTTTCATCTATAAATGAAGATGCTACGAATGCTACTTTCATTTTCTCTTTTGTGCTACCACATAAAAGATCTCTACATTTTAAATCCACCTCCTTGATTACACTTTGAGAAGGATAAATATTGAATCCTAATATTTGTGCACTGCAAATAGGAAGAGACTATAACATGTAGCTTCCCTATAGAAGAGAGGCGTCAAAATGATGCATTGGTAATCATGTTTGTTGTCAGTCGTAATTGAAGAAAATCTAGTTTTATCATCTTTTTTTTGGCAAGGGGGTGGAGGGGGATAAAGCCAAGCCCAAATATTTCATAGGGAGTGACCTTGTATAAATCAGTTATGCCAACAATATTTCCTTCACATTTTCATCTACTCCAGCCACAAATATACTTAGATATGTCTCTATTAACCGATGTGCTTTTGAATAAATTTTTTACGGACCTCAGTGACAACCTTATAATGGTGTGGGATGGTTCTAAGAGACAAACATCTACATTTTAAAGTTCAAATACGCTAAGAACGATAAATACTAAATTTCCCATCTCACATGTGCTATAGTCCATGGATATCGGGTGATATGTGATCACGACGTGTTTTTGGATGAAACTTTCTGTGGGTATTCGTGAATAACATATTCACGGCTTGGGTTGATCCGAAGTGGAAAACATCTACATTTTAAATTTCAAATGATTCACAAACCAAAAATACAAAATTTCCTATTTACTTGTTCTATAGTCAATGGATTTTTTGTGATATGTGACATTGACATATTTTTGGTTTGACTATTTTGTAGAAGTGCATGAAGACCTTATTAATAATGTGCATTCACATGGAGGGGAAAACTTCCGCATTTTCAATTTTAAACAAGACCTAGAGTGGGAAATACTAAATTTTCCATTTTACGAGTATTATAGTCCATTAATTTTGGATGATATCTTGTCCCACTGATTATTAGACCTAAATTTTTGTGGAAGTCTATGAAAACAATCATAATGGTAAGCTCAAACTTACTTCTCAAATAAGAAGTAAAGCGGTCGTATCAAGTAAACAACCCAACTAATGAGGTTAGGATCGGTCCCACGAGGAAAAATAGTTCAGACTTAACTTTAATCTGTTATTAATACTATTTAGTCAATCGTTTCCCTGGAAACCAAGACAATAACATTTTTTTTTTACTTCTAAATGAATGAAAATAACTAGCTAAATTAAAGGAGAAAACTAACAGCTTCAAATGTTTGAGTTTAATCAATTAATAAAAGTAACTAGGGTTTAAGTGTGCCCCACAAGTTCCTAACTTGATAATTCAAGCTATAACAATTCTTTCATAGTATCTTGCATGCAAAGTGATAAGTTATGTATTTCTAAATCCTTGGTCCGGCATCTAGAAAATTTTACTCCGCACCATGGTCCGGCTACGTGTGTTGCTATACTAATCGTTACCTTTACCTCATATTAAGCATCGTATTCGATATTTGACTAAGTTATTACCTCGTACCAACCAATACTATCCTGTTAGATAGTATACACTAAATCGATGTTGATAATTCTTTTACTATTATCTAGATCTTGGTCCGGCAAGTAGCATTAAGGCGAGTTCTAATGTTGGCCATCCGTTAAAAAGACTTCTAAGCGAAAAAATTATCAATACATGCACGACACTATTCTAGAATTGTTATTTTAGTTAGGGTTTACCTCATTATTTGCCTATGTTTCCCACAACCCTAGTTATGGAGTTTAGTTACCCATAGTCATAATCACAATATTCAAATATGTAATATAAGAATTCATGCACTTAATAAAATGAGAAAGAATAAAATCCAGAAGTTCAGTTGATTAATCAACTAAAAAAACAAAAATCAATTACTGATATTAATTGAAGACTAAAGATTCTCCAAAAGTGTAATAATAATCACCAAGTCTAATCAACAAAAGAAGCTCAAATAACCAAGAGTCTAACCCCAAAAATAAGGTTTTTCAAACTATTTATAAAAAACAAAAACCTAATTAAAGAAGGACTCTATTTGATGGAAATATGTCAAAATGCGGTTGGGTCGACGGACCTCGCGATGGGTCGTCGTGGTCATGACGGGCCAACATGGACACTATCGTCCCATACTTATGCAAATTCTTCTGTTGCTCTCTTCATTAACCTCGACGGCAGGTATGACAGATCGTCACAGGCACAACGGTCCGTCGAGGTTCTCCGTTCCATAACACTTGAACTCTTCGAATTTGGGTATTGGGACTACTTCTCTGATCTTCATGATGAACCAGGAGGACAGACTATCATGGCTACGACGGTCCGTCACTCACTCCGTAACCCCACACTTGGTCAGACTTCCCCATCTTCCTTCAGCAGCTTCACTACGATGCCACCTACGGACAGTCGCAGTCACGACGGACCGTCACAAGCTCCGTAGGTGGTACTTTTCTGCATTTCTTGCTCAAAAACCTCCGCATTCATCTTTTAGACAGATTTCTTGCAAATAAAGAGAAACTTACATACAAATTAATACAAAAAGGCTTTTGGAAACACTAAACTTAAGGAAAAAGTATTCAAAATATCGTGAAACCACGGTATATCAACACCCTCAACTTAAGTTCATTGTTTGTACTCAAGCGACGCACTACGACTCAATATAAAATATTAGTACAATAATATCCATGTGTAATCTTTCGCAATCATTTGGCTATCAATCCCGATCAGTATCATCATATTTATGCATGCTATCACTATTAGGCTTGAATTATGTGGAATCAGACCATGACACAGACTCACCATGCACTAACACCCATCCTCTTCAATTTCTCACCAAGGTGCTAATATTTCCGGTATTGCAACTAGTGTCCTCACTTCAAAACAATATCCTCATTTTTCACCCAATGATTTGAGTTTGAGTATAAGGATTACTGTTCAACACTCACTGTAAGAACAGATTCACAACTCATTCATACATATTAACATAAGCTTGCCATTATTTTCACTGCTTTAAGTTCCCTATACAACTTTTAGGATCACGATAGGACTTTCTTAGCTTGTAACATAGGCTTACGATAAGGTAGGGTATATTTAGGAATACTTTAGTGACTTTTTTCCCTCCTTGACATTTCGGCTAAACATACCACTTTTTATCATTTCATTTCACCCAATTTCTCATATTCTTTTACCTTGCTATTTTCCACTCTTTCTCCATTTGTGTATGTGACTCTCTTCTTTTATTGCTTGTATTTATTGTTTTTTTATTTCACTTTTCTTTCAACTAATTCTTGAGTCACTTTTCTTTTGTTCTTTCCCTCTCTTTGTTCTTTCAACCCCACTTTCCAGAGCATTCCTCATAATAGCCACCTTCAACTTATGGCTTTGCCATAAGTCAAAGTACACAATACCCAAAGTTGGGTCAGGTCCATAAAAAGGTTTGTTTACTGCATTAGCCACCCTCAACTTATGTTTTTGGCATATGCTAAGGTGCACATGTCCAAGGAGAGACCAGGGCCAACACATTATTCTCAGAAAAGATGAGTTGTGATGAAATAGAAAGGTCTAGTTTAAGCTCAAATCATTTGGATCAAAGAAGGATTAATTTCATTTGGTTTTATTTTATTTAGGCTAAAAATGGGCTATATTGAACAAGGGCCTATGATCATTTCCTAATTTTCTATTAGAACTTACTTTTAGTAGGACTAACCAGACAAATTCTAGCTCAGTACCAATAGTGGGCTATTCAAATCTTCCTCACACTCACTTGACATCTCATTACTCTACCAGATTATCAGACACCTAGTTTGAATTTTGGACTTAGGGTCATGCAGTGGTGTATCTCTATGTTATGCTTAGAGCCACATATTTATCAATTTCTATGCCTAGTCATGCATCATCTTCATTTCATCAGGATATCATTTTAGCCATCATGTTTCAAAATTAAACTATGTACACAAAATATAGCCATGCGGGTTCAACAGTAAAAATAATCAGTCTCTTGGAGAAAAAGAACACAGGAAAGAAAACCCCAAAAGAGGATAGTGAATTGGGCTACTCAGACTTCACCATAGCACTCACTTTCCATTTACCCCACCCCCAACAAAAGACATGCAATTGTCCCCAATGCATAAAAAAATTTAAATACGAGAGTGGTAGGTGAAGCAAACTTGGGGCGCAAAGCGCTGACAATCAGCAAGTTGGTGGGTCCGGTTCTCCGTAACCCACTACCTCTGTAATCTGGACACCCTCAAGAGTGTCCTCAGCAGCAACAAAACTATCAGCAGTGCCTCCTGCTATCTCCACATTTCTGTAGCTAGATGCCCCAACAACTAACTCTACAACCCTCATCCGACGCGCCTCCTCATCAGCAACCGAGGCTCTCCTCATAGCCTCCATCTCACGACTCTCCTTCTTCCGTGCTCTAGGTTCATCCTCCTCTCGACCCCTACGCCTCTTGGCATGCTATCGAGGGGGAGGTGGCAAAATCTTAGAAGTGGCGAATAAGGCCGCCATCACTGTGTCCTCAGCGGGCTCTGCAGAAGGGGCCTCAGAATCAGAACCCTAGCCTCTTAGATCATATCGATGTCTTCACGAAGAGTCTCGACCGCAACCTGAAAGGTTGATACATCCAGCGAAGGGGTAGGCCGGGCTAGCATCGTAACTCAAAAGCGTTCTAGCGCTGATGAAACATCAGTGATCTTCCTCTCTGTGTGGTGGACCATTTTTTTCTCCAATCACTCTTCTGCCTCAGCAATAGACCTCTGCATCCAAGGCTGGATGTGATGCAGAAGTGTAGCCATCTGTGCCTCTAATTTCTAGAGCCTAGCAAGCGGGACCAGTGCGGGGAAAGGGGTTGAGCGAGAGGAGCTCGGGGCAGTGCTACTACCCGAGATAGACTCGACCGAGGTAATGTAAGTGGAAGCAGCGCGCGTAGCCGTGCGAGCCTGTTCTACCAGATCAGCCAGATTGTGACAATGTGGAGGCAACTCTTGACGGGGTCCTTTGTGTGGAGCCAACTAATTGGCCTTATCCCTAATGAGGCATATATCAACAGTGCCTAGCAGGGTCTTGAGCTGATCAATACTACAGATGGGCATACCTGCGGACCTGCATAAAAAAATATCATGCACGGTAAAGGGTAAGTAGTTGTGACCTGAAAAGCATTCTCGTGCATGATTGCTTGTAGAAGCCAAGCAAAGTCCACCTCAAACCCGACTATCATGGGCGTTATCAGTACTGCACGATCGCATGTTACTATGTTATCAACGGTTGTAGGGGAAAGGCAGTGGCGGACGATCAACCATAAGAACTTCGCTTTGAAGGTTGGGTTATCCTTCTTGATTACTCCATTCGGCTCGGTCACCCAGTCAGTACCCTCTACATAAACAGACAAGTGTAAGGCTATCCACCTCTTGGTGGTTTGTCTCAGCGATTGCTCACGCAAGAATTGTCCATCGTTGATAATTTTCCATCGGTAGTCAAACTCGGCAGCGAGAGGGGTCCGGTTGGCATCAACATCCTCGCTATATAAATACCGAAGGATGGTAGGAAGGGAGATATCAACCTGAATGCCACATACTCGGACATGCTCCAGTGGGGCCTATTTGGCGGGGGAAGCCTGCCTATCAATCAGTTATCTGAGAGTAGCCACGTAAACGTGTAGAAATCTCAGACCAACTCTTCACTATAACGGCCCAACGAACGCGCTGTCCATGCCAGTCGATGTCTAGTGAAGAGATTGTGGATCTCTGGCATAGTCGGGATACTTCCCATAAGGACCCGCCTCTCCAATGTAAGGGTCCGTGTCATGACTCCTTTGTCATTCAGAAACTTTGCATTTGAATAAACTTGATAGTGCCCGTCGACACACCACCAGTTGGGATGGTCGGCAACTAGGGCGAGAGCACTTGTCGGTGACTGTGGATGTGAAACTATCAGCCTCTTCAGAAGAGGCAGACAGTACAGCTGTGGCGGGTGTAGAGACCTCAGCAGACCCGAAGGCTTCCTCCGACCACAAAACTTTAAAGGATCCTGACGCTCCTTCTTTATGAGTATCTGACCCATAAGGTATACCGGTTAGTGTGCGCTCATCATCAGAATGGGAGGCAGTGACTATGACGGACGCCTCCTTTTGAGGTGTGGCTCTGGCAGCACGTGCAGCTCGGGAGTGGGTGGAAGTGCCTGGGGGCTCGTACTCCGCTCATCATTAGAGCCAATGACCAGGCAGGCAGACAGGGTGACAGACTTTGATCGCCCACGTGCGTAGACTCGATCTTGTTTTTGTGCCATGATAGATATTACCTGTAAAGAATCAATATTAGTACTAGAAGAAGTAAACAAAACAAGTAAAATCACACAAAATAAATAAAAGAGTAAAGATGTAATGACATTTCTATAGTAACAGTGAAACACAATGAACCAGGTGATGGCTCGTCGTGAGTACGACGGACCGTCATGGGGTCCGTCATGTATTACTTAAATTTATATTTATGTGGAGACCCTGAAGGAAAGTCTTTGACAGTTATGACGGCTAAGTAGGATGGACCGTTGTGATGATGACAGTCCATCGTCAATTTTCATCGTGGGACACGTGGAAAAAATTATGGAGACCCTAAGGAGAGGGGTCTCTGACCTTCATGATGGTTATGCAGGACGAACCGCCGAGGGTGTGATGGTTCGTCGTAGATGTACATAAGAGGAAACATGGAAAAGTTGGAGACCCTTAGGAAAGGGGTCTCTAACTGTCATGACGGTTATACACTACGGACCGTCAAGGGTATGACGATCCATCGTAGATGTTCGTAAGAGGGCACTTACAAAAAATGAGAGACCCTTAGGAATAGGGTCTCTAACAACCAGAACAGTTGTGCAGGATAGACCGTCGTAGGAACGATGGTCTGTCGCATGTGTCTGTTGGTGGACACTAAGAGAAAATTGGACAGTGGGTTGTTGGGGATGTTAGGACGGAGCCCATGACGATCCATCGTGGATATGACAGTCCTTCATCAGGTTCTCATTCTGTCATTCAGTGACAGAACTGGGGATGCCACAATCATCCCCTATGACCCAAATGGAATATTTTAGTGTTTACTTACATGTGTCTAACCCAAATACCTAGTAAACTAACAATGCTAACACACCTATTTCAAAAGTTTTAACACCGCAATTTTGAGGATTCTCAACCTAGGTTAGACAAAATTAGTAATAAAAAATAAACAATAGTTTAAGAACTAGGCTAATACTAATTAATAAACAAAAATGCAATGTATATGGGTAGAAATAAGAGACACATACCTGGGAATATGAGAAAACACAAGCAAGAAAGGTACTTGGTGATAAAGTAGAGAACCACAGAGGCAGACTCTGACTAGTAGATAGTGAATTTTAGAAATTGGGGAATTTGGCAAAATGATCGGTTGAAAGAGAGGGGGGTTAAGAAGTTGGAATTTGAAAAGGGAGGGAAATGGGAGAAAGAGGGAAGGAAATGGGTGAAATGAAGGGGTAGGGTTTTTAAATGTTAAGAATTTTTTAAAAGACACAGCCGGGTCAGGTCGGGTACGCTTCATTAACGGTGCGACGAGTCCCCAACGACGGTCCGTCGGAGTTGTGACGGTCCGTCGTTGGTTCCGTCGCGTGTGCCCTAGTTTTGAAAATAACAGATTGACGTACCTGGCACGATGGATTTATGCGATGGTCTGTCGCATGCATGACGGTCCGTCAATGGGTCCGACAGTGACTGCTGCAGAGTGATTTTCTACAGAATTTCTTTGTGATGTGACTACAAATTTAAAACCCATTAGTAGAAAATGCTACCATTACTAAAAAGAAAAACTATAATTATTGGGTCGCCTCCCAAAAATCGCTTGATTTAACATTGCGGCACGACTAAGGACACTTGATTACTCAGCCTTCATCAAGATGGTATGCCTCTATCACTTCATTCACCAATTCAGTATGCCCAAAATAGAGTTTTATTCGTTCTCCATTCACCTTAAACCGCACTCCCTCCTTGGTTTCTAACTCAACTCATCCATGATGGAATACTTGGGTAATCAAGTAAGGGCCATTCCGTTTGGACTTGAGCTTGCCCGGAAGCCAACGAAACTTAGAACTGTATAAAAGCACAAAATCCCCAACCATAAACTCTCGTATTTCACTTTTTAGGTCATTATCCTTCTTCATCTTTTCTTTGTAGGATATAGCAGATACCAATTGGAGCTCACCACTCTGACTCATGGACTCACAAATGTTGAAGGTCGTTTCTTCATTGTTCAACTGATATTTCATCTTCCCCTTTTCCATATCAACTAAGGCTCTACCCGTATCAAGGAATGGCGTCCCATGAATAATAGGCACTTTAAAATCGACTTCACAATCCAGAATAACAAAATTTGTCAGAAATATGAATGACTCCACTTTTACTAGCACATCGTAGAGTATTCCTATAGGCCTTTTCACTGTTCGATCGGCCATCAGTACCCGCTCGCATTGGAATTTGGGTCACCCAAACCTAACTTCTTGTAAATCGAGAGGGGAATGAGATTTATTCTTGCCCCCAGATCACATAATGCTTTCGCAAAATGTAATGAACCAACTGTACAAGGAATAGTGAATGCACCCAGATCTTCTTTCTTTTGTAAGAGAGATCTTGTAGCAATAGCACTACAATGTTGCATTATATCATCATCCTCGAAAGTGACTGATCTTTTCTTTTAACCAGATCTTTCATAAACTTGGCATAACCGGGCATTTGTTCTAGAGCTTCTACCAAAGGGACATTGATAGAAAGTTGCTTCAA
Organism: Solanum peruvianum; assembly: GCA_027705065.1. Classification (NCBI taxonomy): domain Eukaryota; kingdom Viridiplantae; phylum Streptophyta; class Magnoliopsida; order Solanales; family Solanaceae; genus Solanum; species Solanum peruvianum. The sequence continues at coordinate 16,189,921 of JAKWJD010001756.1, forward strand.
CATTGTTATAAAACGCCGATATTTACCGTACTAGGTATTTTCACTAATCTCTGAGGAAAGGGGGGGTATGGGCATGGGAATTACCTTTATAGGGACTTCTGCATCTTTTCCAGTGCTATCTTCTGCTTCACCACTACCCTCTACCACGTCATCATTATCCTTTCTCACCTCTTCCTCATTAGACGACATAGGTGGATCAATGGTTTGCTTACCACCCCGAGTAGTGATTGCCATACAGTATGCATCATTTTTGGATTTTGTACAGTGTTGCTAGCAAGATTTCTCAGTTGCCGTGTGTTTACAGTCACAGATAATTGGGCCATTTGCAACTCGATCTGCTTAATCGATATTGCATGTGTATCAACTTTCTGCCCAATACCCGCTAAAACAATCCTTAACTCTTTAATGTGCTCATCATTAGCATTGAACCTCCTGATCATTTTGTGCAACATATCCTCAAGTCGCGCCATACTATCTCCACCATCCCTAGGAGTAAATTCACGATTTAGAGGAGGGACATAGGGCCCATTCCTATCATTTCTGTTACCATGGTTATCCCTGTTGAAGTTGTTGTCACGGTTGTAGATTCCATCTCGGACATAATGACCCTCACAATTATATTTACCATATATACGACCTTGGTTCTCTTGACCTTGGCGCCAATTATCCTGATTTGAGCCTTGGGCACTCGGTCAGAAACCCCCTGTCTGCTCATTTACTGCGTAGGAATCCTTCGCATAATAGCATTCATCATTTGGTGGTGGTAGTTTAGACATGAAGTTAACTACATTTTTTTTTATGCACCCCCAGTGATATGTTTTAATACCAACCCAAGATCAGTTCTCATCTGAGTCATCTCTTCACGAATCTCATCTGCGGCAGGGTTGTGAGTGGATTGCACTGCGAAGATGTTTCTCCCAGTATCTGACTTCCTAGTACTCCAAGCTTTATTGTTCTGGGAGATTTTCTCTAACTTTTCAGCAATGTCAGCATACACACACTCCCCATAAGAACCACCTGCTATAGTATCCAACACCAATTTATTATTATCATTCTGTCCCTGATAGAAGTATTCCTTCAGTGACTCATAATCTATATGGTGATTGGGGACGCTTCTAAGAAAAGAGGTGAATCGATCCCAAGAACTACTAACTGACTCTCCTGGTAGTTCGACAAAGTTGTTCACTCTGTCTTTGTGGTTTATTTTATTGGGGTCCGGGTAGTAGCGTGCTAAGAAAACGTCCCTTAATTTGTTGCAAGTGAAAATTGAGTTAAAAGAGAGCTCAGTGAACAAAATAGAAACCTCTCCCGTCAATGAGAGAGAAAACACTCTTAGCCCTATTACATCCAAGTCCAAGTCAGGCCTCCCTACACAGTTTTTACACACTGCCCTTACCTTAGCTATATGGGCATGTGGATCCTCAGAAGGTAGCCCAGAAAACAAACCTCTGGCAGTGAACATTTGCATCAGACTACTAGTTACCACAAATGTAAAGTGGCCCATCCGAGTCTGCTTTATTGTCATAGCCTCTGTAGTATTCTTGGGGCCGTGGAGTGGGATTTTGTCCCTTATGTTAGTTTTGACTTGTACCACCGGCTAACAACTGACCATGAACAACAACTGGAGCTCGGATGTTCTGGTTTGGATCATCATCATTAATACCCAAGTTTCGATTCATGTTGCATAGTGTATGCTCTAATTTGTGATTGTAGGCAAACAAGGGTTCTCTTCCTCTCCGTGTATTTGGCATACATGGAAGATAGTGCTGCATGAATCAAAAACAATAATAAAAGTAAAATTAAGAAAATATTGACTAAATTTAGTAATAAGTTAAAGTTAATCTAAAAGCAACTTTCCCCGGCATCAGCGCCAAAATTTAATACGCTCAAACTTACTTCTCAAATAACGGGTAAAGCAGTCGTATCAAGTAAGAACCCAACTAATGAGGTTAGGAATGTTCCCACGAGGAAAAATAGTTTAGACTTAACTTCAATATATTATTTCTACTATTTAGTCAATCATTTCCTTGGAAACCAAAGACAATAAAAGGGTTTTTTTTTACTTCTAAATGAATGAGAATAACTAGCTAAATTAAAGGAGAAAACTAACAACTTCAAATGTTGGAGTTTAATCAATTAACAAAACTAACTAGGGTTATGTGTTCCCCACAGGTTTCTAACTTGATAATTCTAAGTATAATAATTCTTTCCTAGTATCTTGCATACAAAGTGATAAGTTATGTATTTCTAAATCCTTGGTCCGGCATCTAGAAATTTTCACTCCGCACCTTGGTCCGACTACGTGTGTTGCTATACTAACCCTTACCTTTCCTCATATTAAGCATCATATTTGATATTTGACTAAGTTATTACCTTTTACCAATCAATACTAGCCTATTAGATAGTATACACTAAATCTATGTTGATAATTCTTTTCCTATTATCTACCTCCTTGGTCTGGCAAGTAGCATTAAGGTGAGTTCTAACGTTGGCCATCCGTTAAAAATACTTCTAAGCGAGAGAATTATCAATACATGCAAGTCACTATTCTAAAATTGTTATTTTAGTTAGGTTTTACCTCATTATTCTGTTATGGTTCCCACAACCCTAGTTATGGAGTTTAGTTACCCATAGTCATAATCACAATATTCAAATATCTATTATAAGAATTCATACACTTACTTCAATGAGAAAGAATAAAATCCAGAAGATCACTTGATTAATCAATAAAATCACCAACAATCAATTACTGAAATTAATTGAAGACTAAAGATTCTCCAAATGTGTAATAATAATCACCAAGTCTAATCCACAAAAGAAGCTCAAATAACAAAGATTCTAACCCCAAAAATGAGGTTTGTTGAACTATTTATTAAAAAAAACCTAATTAAAGTAGGACTCTATTTGATGGAAATCTGTCAAAACGCGGCTGGGTCGACGGACCTCGCCACGGGTCATCGTTGCTACGACGGGCTGTCATGGGCTCCGTGGTCCCATACTTATGCAAATTCTTCTGCTGTTATCTTCATTACCCTCGACGGCAGGTATGACGGATCGTCATAGGCACAACGGTCCATCGAGGTTCTCCGTTCCATAACACTTGAACTCTTGGAGTTTCGGTACTAGGACTATTAATCTGATCTTCATGACGAACCAGCAGGATGGACCATCATGGCTACAGCGGTCCATCACACACTCCTTAACCTCACACTTGGTCAGACTTCCCCATCTTTCTTCAGCAGCTTCACTACGATGCCACCTACGGACCATCACAGTCACGACGGACCTTCACAAGCTCTATAGGTGGCACTTTTCTGCATTTCTTGCTCAAAAACCTTCGCATTAATCTTTTAGAAATATTTCCTGCAAATAAAGAAAAACATACATAAAAATTAATACAAAAAGGCATTTGGACACACTAAACTTAAGGAAAAAGCATTAAAAATATCGTGAAAACATGGTATATCATTGGTTTGGAGGGCTAACATCTACATTTTCAAGTTGAAACAAGACCATGAATAGGCAATACCAAATTTCCTGTTGTACTTTGCTATAGTACATAGGTTTTGGGTGACATGTGATCTCGATGTGTTTTTGGCTGAAATGTTTTTAGACTTTTGTGATGACTTTTAAATGGTGTGGGTTTGTACAGAGGGGCAAATGTATGCGGTTTAAATTTCAAATGAGGCATGAAATGGGAAATACTACTTTCTCATTTCACTTGTGCAATAGTCCATTTATTTTGGGCGATATGTGATCCCGACTTTGTTGTAACATCCCAAAAGTGTTTAATTTAAAAATCAAACAATTCTTGATTTTTAATAGGATTTTACCGAGTAATTTTAAATTTTCTTAGGTGTGAAGGTCACTAGATGTAACAGCTCGCGTTTCAAAAAGATATCAAGAGAAATTCTTTCAAGGCACCCTTTAGTTTGTAATTTTGGGTAAAATTCAAATAACCATATATGTTTGAACATAAATAAGTAGGTGTTCCATGAGCTATCAAATCGAATATCTATAATTCTTCTTTCCGACGTCGCCGACTTTGCTAACTTTCAAGTGCGAACGAAGGAGTTATGCATGTTTGAGTGCAGCCTCTCTAGTTAAGGCTTTTCATATATTTTAGGAAAGGGTATGTTGTTCTCTTCCTTTTTACCACTTGTCTTAAAACGTTTTTCCTGACCCAAATTAAGGGTATCGTAAGATTCTACTCACTTAATCGGGTTCAAAGCACTCAGAGGTTTTAGAGAGAGGTTTTTGAGCTTTCTTCAAGATTTATTGATTTCGCCTTGAACATGGTTCTTTCCAAGTATGTTACGCTTCCCATAGTGATGTACTTGTTTTTAATTACTCCAATCATGTAATTATTTCATTAATTCATTTATGAAATCGTTTACGTGAATATTCTTGAGTAGTTCTTGAGTTTTAGCCCCATTATTTCTCAATGGGGTTTTTGAGCTCTTGCGGTGAGGGTATTGCGAAAGAGTGGTGTATCTTGATAGAATTTGAGTGAGATTTTGATAAATTATTGTTAATTTAATGAATCCAAATGAGTTTGGAAGAAACCAACAAATTCTATACAAGTTTAGGACTCGAAATATAATAAGAAAATTTGTCAGATTTCAAGGTCCGGGCTGAGGCAATGCGTCAGCAGTGCGCCCATAACAGCCCCGGTACTTAAGTGGCTGGCACGATTCATCCCCACTATGCTAGAATCATCTTCCCTTTTTCTTCTTTGTCTCGTATGTGTTCCTTTGAATCATGTGTTCATTCTTTCCTTGATATTAACTCTTAAAGTCTTCATTAATCATTGAAAGATTCCACCAATCCTAATCATATTTCTCAAATTACATTTCAAAATAAAGAGAAACTTAAGATAAAAGTTCAAGTAGGTCATCTTAGTCATGTTTGAGAATTCTTTTGAAATGAATCATAGTTTTGAACTATGTCTTTAGGAAGTAAGTATGAGAATGAGAAGAGTTGTACTCGTGAGTTCTATATTTTCAATGAGATCCGTGAGTTGAGTCCTTCATTCCCATAATTCAGCCCATAATTCAGCATGAAATTCATGAATTGGGTATCCTTGAGAGGAGTTGTATCGTTGAGCTACGAGTTCCGATTTTGTGAATCATTGTGTTCTGAATACTGAGTTTCCATTTTGGTATTAAGATCTTTGAGTTGAGTCGTTCATGTTCGTTATTCCTATAATTTGATTTATAAGTGTGAAGAGTTGTTGAAAGTCAATCTTTGTGTTTTAAACTAAGTTTTGAGAAAATATTTAAAGGTTTTATTTCATAAATACTTAACAGCTATAAATTTCGTTTATATAGATCTACCTTTGTTGATTATTGGACTTGAAATATATGTTCACAAGTCGATGTTTTCAAGAATGCAAGCACGTCTAATGTTTTGAAAAGTATTTCAATTATGTAACAAGTCCATTCTTTGTAATGGGTGAATTGAGCATAAAATAATATTACCTATTTTTGGAGTAGTATCGAGCACCAAATTTAGTTAGTGTCTTTTATGATTCAATTTCCATTTTTTTCGTGTACAGTAGCACATAGATCTGACGCTTTAGACCACCCAAAATATTTTTTGAAAAAAACTTTAAGAGTGTGATCCCACTGTTTATTTGTCCTAAAGTTTTTGTGGGTGACCATGATGACCTTATTATTGACGTGCTTGGTTCGGATTGAAAAACGTTTGTATTTCATGTTCAAACGAGGCCCATAGAAAATAATAAAGTTCCCATTTTACTTGAGCTATAGTCCATGAATTTTTGATTTATGTGATCCCCATGTGGTTTCAGACAAATTGTAGATTGGTGTCCATGACACCTTATTAATGGTATGGGTTGGTCCGGAGTGGAAAAGTTCTATGTTTCAAGTTCAAACAAAGCCTAGAACTATTAAATACAAAATTCCTCTTCCTTTTTTTGGTAATAAACTATAAATATTATTACCGCCTACAAAACAAACTTTATTACAAGTAATATAGAGTCTCAGCAAACCACTATTTCTCAACTACTTCATGCTTTTCCACCTATACGAATAAAGTTCTACTTACATAAATTTTCTATGAAGGATATAAACTTATGCGTCTATTTGGATCCTCTTAACATTGCAATTTCCTCCTTACAGTAACCTATACTTGCTGAAGTATAAAACTTCTATACTAGTGTTGCTCTTTGAAAAATCACCAATTCCTAGCTTGAAAAATGAGGTATATCATGGCTTTAGAATTAGGTATATCATGGCATTAGGATGAGGTATACCATGTGTTCTCCCTTTGGTTATTTGTTTCTGATATACTACAAGCCAAATAAAAAATCTAAGCTTAGGTACCATTAGTTTTGTCCACACTAAGTCTGCATTTCCAAAACTGGATTCCTCTTCCAACAATGTCATACTTCTCTTATTCATAGAATATCATCCATCAAATGTTTAAGTGTATCTATCCTGTTAATACCAATTTTTCATACCTAGTTTTAGTTATTTAGAGAATTCCAGTACCAGCTACTATCATTTGGTGGTGTATCTATAAAGAAATATTCATCATTTTTAGATAGATTCCATGTTGCCATTTAACTTGACGACCTTCTTTATAAGGTATGAGTACCCTAATTAGTTTCTCCACTACATCATGGTTCCATGTCTTGCAACTTTTAATATTCAGACCTCTCCCCCCCCCAACCCCATGTTCTTAGTTTGACAGACTCTATTTGATGCTACCAATGCGATTTTCCTTTTCTCTTTTGTGCAACACCACAAGAAATCTCTATATTTTTTGTACATCTCCTAAACAAAAATTTGAGTATGGATAAATTCTAAAGCCCAATAATTGTGCAAAACAAATAAGATGGAGACTTCAACATGTTTCCTTGAGAGAGGTGTCCGATTGATGCAATCCTTATCATGTTTGTTTTCTTCAGCACTTATTGATGAAACTATAGCTTGTTCAACTTTTGGGGGGATAAAAGAAGGCCCAAATGTTTTATAGAGAGTGACCCTTTTGTAATTACATTAATCACCAACAACTTTTCCCTCACAACTTCATCTACTCCATCCATAAATATGCTAGATTTGTCTTTGTTTGCCTATGTTTTTTTACTATATTTTTTATAGGAATCCATGAGGATCTTATAATTACGTGTGTTGTTCCATAGGGGCAAACGTCTACATTTTCAAGTTTAAAAGAGTCCCAAAATGAGAAATACTGAAATTTCCATTTTATGTGGATTATAGTCCATAGATTTTAGTGATATGTGATCCTAATGTATTTTTGGCTAATATTTTTGTGCGAAATCATGAAAATCTTATTGATGGCGTTGGTTGATCCGGAGGGGAAAACACCTCCATTTTTAAGTTCGATGAGGCCCATAACAGAAAATACAAAATCTCCCATTTTACATGTGCTCTAGTCCATTGATTTGGGGGTATATGTGATTGGCATGTGATGAGTCAGGAATTTGGACTTATTTAGGTCTTGTTATTTAATGAATTAGATTTCTCAATGCATATTTTATGTTCACAATTGATGTTCAACCTTTTATGTGCAACCATGAAAATATAAGAACGAGGCAAGGACATTAATTGCAAAAAGACTGAAGAAAATGAAGGCTAGATCTCAAGATAACTACTCAGAAACTACTCGAGTGAGCCTCTAGCCCACCAAAGGTCCAGCGAGTGCCCAATGAACTAATACAATTCGGGGAATGAAAGTGCACTTCAGCGATGCACAGTATGAAAAGGTGATCTCAGTCCAGCTTGCCATATGAGCAAAACAACTGGATGCAGAAGCAAAGTCCAAATGGATAGAAGGCGTGTGTATCGGTAGATGGCTAAGTCATTGGAAATCATAAATAACTTCGCTGATTGGACTGGGTACTGAAAGTTTGGAAGTTATTACAAATATACAAATTGATTTTGAATAGAGAAAAAAGGTTCTTATGGAGACTTGAGTGATTTTGCATACTTTTACGATACTGAATATTCTTGGAGAGTGCTCTGATATTAGATATTGAGATTTTAGTCTTAATTTTGGCATTGAACAATGGAGATGTTGACATTCCAATGGAACATCTTTTTGGTAACTATTCTTTTCTTTAGTTATGCTTAGTTAAACCTCCTCCCTAGGGGTGTGACTATATTATTTATTATACAAATTAGCTTGTGGATATTATTAATTGCTACATTTAATGTTGTTTTGAGATGGGTTTAGTTAATTATTCATGTTTTCATTGATGAACTGAAGTTGAAATTTAGTTCTAGATTCAACTCTATATGCTTTTTTGTGAATGTTTATTAGAGTGAAGTAAATGGTTTATAGTTGTATTAACTTGTGTATTTACAGCCCATCTTTGTAAAGTTAGTTGAATTAAGAATTTGGGTTGTTTTGCATTGTTAAGATTGTTGAGGTTTAAAGGAACTCGCTTGAAACATAATAGTTGATTGAAAATTTGTTGGTATAGTTACATCTATCCTACCCATTGAGATTCAAAGACTTAAAAACAATTGTTCAATGGCTAATAACATAAATTAGTATTGGACTTATCACGCACTCCTAAGATCCCCTATCTCTTTGTTCAAACACCAGGTTAGTATTCTTCTTTAACAATTTATTACAAAACTGTTAATATTGATAATTAAAAATTATTAACTTACATTATGTTGTGTTTTAGTTATTTCTGTTCTACAAGAAATTAGAACACTTTCATACTTTGTATTTGAACTCTCATCTATATCACTCCTTGTGGGATCAAACCCAAATTATTGTTGTGTTTATAATTGTTAGCTACCTCCAACAATTATAATCATAAGAAGTATAGTTGAGCGTTATAAAAAATGGAGACACTACAGGGGAGTGGTGTTTAAAATAATTTTATTGAAGTGTTTTATGAACTAATTTGGTTGTAGTAGAACTCTCTTATAAGTGTTTTTCTATTTGCTCTTACTATGTGAATAAATGAATGTGAATGGGGAGAAATGTTTCCACATAACTTGCGCACAATGACAACATTGGGCGGTTGAACGATTTTAATGTGGATCAAATGGGAAGCGATCATGCTATTTGTTCCCCCCCAACTCTGGGCAATACTATTTTACATATGAACTGAGTTATGCTTCAACTACTCTTAATGAAAGGCTTCTTTGGGAACTTACTCCTTAGCACCCTCATGATCACATTAAAAAAATTTGTGGATGTGCATAGACCATTCTCCTTCAAGAATATCTCTCAAGACTCTATTCGACTCCATTTGTTTCCCTTTTCTCTAGTTGGAGAAGCAACGAATTGGTTAGTAAAACTACCAAGGGAATCTAATACCTCTTGGGAGGAGCTCAGTGAGGTGTTCTATAAAATATTATTTCATCCCTCAAGGATGTTGAAATTTAGGGACAACATTCAAAATTTCAAGCGGATGATGGTGGACCCAATCATGAAACTTGGTTGAGGTTGTAAGACATCGTGGTTTTGTCATAATATGTATAACATTGCATGAGTGTATGAGACTTATATGACTTGGTGTATCATTTTAGGATTACAAATTTTCTAAGGGAAGGTAAAAGAATCAAAGAATTAGACTAACAGTATGGGTCAATGATGCCATTAAACAAGTATGAGTTAAAGAATGTCTCTTCTAACACCCCGCCCGTTCGGAAGGTTAAAGTTATCCCGTATCTTTTGGGTAATACGGAGAGTGTCTTTTGTGCTAAGAAGGATTTTTTATAAGTTTATATAGTCTCCCAATGATCCTAAGTTTAGTTTTGAATTCAAGAACATTGGGGAAAATAGTAAGTTTCTTTGATACAATTTGTGAAATTTGGGTTAACTCTCTCTATGGTTTTGGTCCAATATATATAGCTTTATAAGAACCCCAATATAGAAGATTTGATTTTTACGAGTATACTTTCCAATTCATTAAACCATTTTCCCATACAACTTCAGAAATTGAGAGATATTCAGGTTTTAGTGAGTGCACAAGCAGACACGTCAAGGTGGTCCCCTAGATCCTATATCAGTTTAGCTTTATGAGATATCATTTGTCCTTTGTTATATCTTAAATTTTTTCAACTAAAATTAGAATAAAACTTTCCTAAATCCTCTCGAAGGTTTCCCCCTATAATTCAAGAAAAGATATACAAGATTTCAATGTGGTTTCAATTGTGTTACTTATGTCCTCCTCATTTTTTGTGATTTAAAGAATTCTTCATGGTGAAGGACCCTCAATTTTATATGATGGTGACGTTGTTTGGAGGTAATATTCTCACCCTTCATTTTATTGAGTGATTCAAAGTTATATCTACTCTATATAAGCAAGATCACAAATAGAAGGCTGGAAAAATCATATTTGGATAGTTACGTGGTGTTGGGCAGTTTTGAAGTACTTTCTGATGTTGTTTTTACTGGAATTTTTTGGAATTCTTTGTGTGTGTGTGGTTCCTTTTTATATGAGTATGCAAGATGGGTATTTAATCGTAAGATAAATTAGTGTAACGTTTGTTCTGTAATTACTTTGGAATTTTCAAATTGTTTCTTCTTGGTTCAATGACTTGTGTTTGAGGAGACTGTTTGTTATTAAGGAGACGTGCTAAGAATACTATATGATCCATCAATTTTAAGTTAAGTTTCTTCCTTTTTAACCTCTTATTTCTTATGAAGAGAAATTCATGATTCCAAATGTAACTATCTGACGAACTCACTGGATGGTGATCGGAAGCGGTGAGTTTGAGTTATTATGGTTATTTTGAACAATTGTAGAACTGTATTACATATATTTTTTCTGGAATTAATGGTTTGAAAACATGAGATTGAGATATGGTTAAGGTTATTTTGGGGTTTGAAAAGAGGAGTGTAGTGATACTCTTAGTTTTTATTGTTGTGCGGGCATATTCTATTTGGTTGTTGTGGACTATTGCACAGGTCTCCACTTGTTAACAACTTCTGAAAAAAAGTATGTTATGTCATTAATTTGGGGTTATAATTTTGGGGGTAAAATGTAATTAAGAATACATTAAAAAAAGGGTATGGAGAGCTAATCATTACAATCTAAATTGCTACTTTGACCATGATGTGTTAATATTCTATCGGTAATGCTTGTGTGACATTATTTCATGTAGATTACATACTGCAAGGAAGGGCTACAATCCATAATGATACAATGTCACGCCCTAAGCTTTCCCCTAGATACGGAAATCGGACCCATGATAAGAATCTAAAATTCATGCAATAAACCAAGCAATAACATGATAATCTGATTTGGAACAATTAAATAACTAATTCATGATATTATGTTTAAGATCTACAAATCCTAGGTAAATTTATAATAAGAGAATCAAGAATCTGACTGAATTCTTGGGACCTAATGGGCGAAAGGAACACTACTAATATCCCACATACATGGTGAAAGTTTCCACAGAGAAATCTTTTGATTTTAGGATTGGAACTGATGAATTCTTGTTCTGTTGTTGAACTAGGGATCTTGACTCTTTTTCTCCTCAATAGCTCTAATTTTCCTATGTTTTAATTAATATTTTTACCAATGTAAGTTCTAATTATGTTTCTTGTCACGCCCCGAGCTACGCCCATGACGCGGACACGAAACCTAGGGCCACAAGTGATCCCAAGCTAACCCTATTGGCATGATCATGAGCATACTAAAGATAAAAGACTGTTGCGGAAGCTAAATCATACATTAAATAAAAAGATGGGGAATACCCATATACTATAGCTGAAATAATGAAATACTTACGAGTTTAATACAAGAAAATTATTAACTCAATAGTAAGCAGAAACTAACTATGTCTGAAATAAGCCTCTAACTAACTGGAAATACTAGGACAATCCCCAGCTAAGTCTTGCAAAAACTAACACTAAATGACTAAACTTTACTCATGACTATTGTCCTCAGAGAATGAGGGCTCACCACTGAATCTACTGAACTGAATATCAGAAATCAATCTAAGCGCGATCTGGATGCTCAAAACCTGAACCTACATCACGAGAAGATGTAGCGAACATATGCATCAGTACTTGAAGGTACTGAGCATGTAGGATGGAGAAAGCTGAAATAAAACATAACTGCACAAGCACAAAAGCAAGTGTATAATTTGAACATGATATACTGAGTTCTGACCTAACTGGATGCTATGATCAATTTACAACATGTTGAAACTGAATAATGAATATACTGATAAATGGTCAATTCAAGAGAGTCCAAAAGAACTGTGGGGGCTACTAATAACCGATAATGAAACCACATTATCTTAATGTGAGTCTAATATATACGCCCCATCGAGAGGACCGAATATACACTTCCAGAGGTATAAAGTCATGCTGGCGTGATCACTAACCTGAATGCCCACAGAGGGGACTTACAACCTACTTGGCTAGTAGTTTTGTGACTAATTGGGTACGCTGAACCCTAGTCCAACTCGGTATTACGCTATCCCATGAATTATGTAACTAACTGTTATGACTAAATTTCTGCAAATACAGGATAACTCAATGTTTAATATGCAAACTGAGAATGCAACAAATAATTTGGTAATTATGCATTTATAACTGAGGCATGTATATCTGAAGTAACTGAAATATTTTACCTAGCATGTGTATTTCAAGAACTAAGGAAATACGTAGCTAGATTTCTAAAATTCATGCAATAATCTATGTAATAACATGGAAATATGATTTGGAACATATAACTAAATAATTCATGAAATTCTGTTGAAGTTAGAGAAACCCGAGGGCTAAACATGATATGGGAATCAAGAATCTGACTGAAAACTAGGGATCCAATGGATGAAAGGAACCCACTAGTGAAATCTCACAAACATGGTGACTAAATTCACGAATATATATTTAGATTTCTAGGCTGAAACAGCTGGAACCTTGTTGCATTTTTTAACTAGGGTTCTTGACTTTATTCTCGTTCCTTATGTCTAATTTTCTAAGTTCTGATTTAATTATTTGACTTAGATAGGTTTTAGTCATGTTTCTAGGCTTAAATTGACTAAAATCTGATTATTTAGGGTCAAAATGATGTATCTTAGGGATTAAACAAAGTGGGAAAATACCAAAAGACCCCTGAGTTAAGTGTTGTCAGATTAAAAAATGATCTGGGCTGACGGTCCGTCGTTCAATCGATGGTCCGTCGTTTGGGTCCATAGGTTGGGCCTGTTCGACAGGCCTTTACTAAAATGGTCATAACGTTTTACTCAGAGGTTTAATTTTAGCAAGGTTTGTGGTTATGGAAAGTTAATTCAATTATCTATCTGTAGTATGTCATGGGACACCTAATACATTATATGCTAAGAGTTATGATCAATTGAAGTTTCCTCAACTGCATTTTCCCCCAACTATCTTTTAATTTCAACCTACAGTCATACCTAGTGACCCTAGATCGAATAGCGGTCCGTGCTGGTCAAATTTCCTTGGCTAAGATTTTAGGGGTTTCTAACTCCATAGACGTATGTGCAAGACGAACCGTGGGTCAGGCTACGGTCCGTCGTTGGCAACCATCAACTGCACCCGCAGATTTTCTGGAAAAAAATGATTTTTGGTCTATTTTTTATAAAGGGTGTTACGTTATCTCCCCGTTGAGAATATTCGTCCTCGAACAAAGACTAAACAAGCTGAAATACAGGGAGAGAGTTGCAAACCCTACTACTAAATATTGAGAACTGAGTTTCTGACAGAATTGTGTTCTAAGAACATGCAATTACACTGAAAATTGAAGTATAAATTGAGGAAAAATGATTATAAGAATTAATTAACGCATGAATGACTGGAACAGTGATGATGAACTAACATCTCAAGCAGTAGTGCAATTGGAAGGAAAGAGCTGAGGATACTTTGCTTGCATGGATGCTTCTGCTTCCGAAGTAGCTCCCTCTACGAACTAACTCCTCCACAAAACTTTGACTGAAGCGACTTCTTTATTTCTCAAACTTGTAACCTGATGGTCAAGAATCTCAACTTGTGCATCCTCATAGGAAAGACTAACTTTTAGCGCCACACTCTCTAATGGCACTGCAAAGGCTTGATCATCCACACACTTCTTCAAGAGTGACATGTGGAAAACCGGATGCACAGCTGCTAGTTCTGCTAGAAACTCTAACTTATATGGAACCTTGCCAACCCTTTTCAAGATCTTGTAAGGGTGTACATATCTAGAACTTAGCTTCCCTTTCTTGCCAAATCTCATCACCCCTTTCATTGGTGACACTTTCAGGAAAACCCAATCATTTACTTGTAACTCTAGTTCCCTTATCCTTACATCTGCGTAAGATTTCTGATGACTTTGGGTTATCTTAAGTCTATCTCTAATGAGTTGAACTTTCTCCATAGCATGAAGGAATTTAATATGGCCTTATTGAAGTTGCTTCACATATTTCAGACCAACCAACAGGAGATCAACATCTACGCCTATACAGTGCCTCATCAAGGGACACCTGAATGCTAGAATTGTAGCTATTGTTATAGGCTAACTCAATAAGAGGGAGCTGATCATCCCAACTACCTTTGAAATCGATCACACTAGCTCTCAACATATCCTCCAAGGTCTTAATTGTAGGCTCTGCTAGTCCATCCGTCTGTGGGTAAAATGTTGTGCTAAGATTAATTTGAGTACTAAGACCCTTCTGAAATGAGTTCTAAAAATTATAGGTAATTTGAGGACCTCTATCTGAGATGATAGACAAAGGAACCCCATGGAACCTCACAATTTCATAATGCAACGCTTGGCATATCCCTCTATAAAAAATGTAGTCTTGACTGCTAAAATGTGAGAAGACTTAGTAATCCTATCAACTATTACCCATATGGAATCATCTTGTCTGCGAGGATGAAGTAACCCTGTCATGAAATCCATATTGATCACATCTCACTTCCAAGTACGAATATCGATCTCCTGAGTCATACCTCATAGTTTTTTTGTTTTCTACCTTAACTTTCTGACATTTGGGGCACTTACTCACAAAGTTTGCTATATCCCTCTTCATGACATTCAACCAATAGACTTCGCATAGATCGCAGTACATATTAGTGGCACCTAGATGAATAGAATATCTGGAGTTATGGGCTTCTTCAAGGATATGCTTTCTCAACTCACCCACATCAGGAACACACAATCTACACTTGTAGTGAAGTACACCATATCCCCCTTGCGAGAAAACCTCCACTCTCTGATTGTGGATTGCACCCTTAAAATCAACCAAGATTGGATCACTTTCTTTCTTTTCCTTAACCTCTACTACCAAAGAAGATTCTTCCCCATTCTGAATTGTTACACCACTGTCTGATATGCTCATAAGGTGAACTCTTAAGCGAGCAATCCTGTGAACATCCTTTACTAGCTCCTTCCTTTCTTCCTCAATATGGATTACAATACCCATGTATAATCTCCTAAGAGTATCTTCTACTACATTCGCCTTACAAAAATGATAATGCACACTCATATCATAATCCTTAAAGAACTCAACCCATCTCCTGTGGTGAAGATTCAACTCTTTATCGGTTAACACGTACTGAAGACTCTTATGATCAGTGAACACATCTACATGAACACCATACAAGTAGTGTCTCCATATCTTAATTGCAAACACCACTTCTACAAGCTTGAGGTCATGGGTTGGATAGTTATTCTCATGAACCTTAAGTTGTTTAGAGGCATATGTATAATCTTATCTCGCTGCATCAACACACAATCTAGACCAACTCTAGATGCATCATAATAGATCGCATAACCATCTGAACCCTCTGGTAGAGTCAATATAGGAACTATTGTCAATCTAGTTTTCAATTCTTCAAAGCTTTTATCACAATCATGTGACTATTGAAACTTGACCATCTTATGAGTTAATCTAGTCAATGGCGAGGGCATGGATGAAAATCATTCCACGAACCTTCTATAATAACCCGCTACACCTAAGAAACTTCTGATATTTGTAATAGAGGTAGGTCGAGGCCATTGTTTCACTGCTTATATCTTGTGTGAATCTACTCGGATCCCTTTGCTATATATAATGTGACCAAGGGAAGCAAAGGATTGCAACCAGAACTCATATTTGCTACTTAGCGAGTAAGTAGCAATCCTTGAGAGTCTGTAGAACAATTCTCAAGTGACTTGTATGTTCTTTCTCATTCCTGAAGTAAATAAGGATATTATCAATAAAGACGATAAAGAACAAATCCAAGTATCGTTAGAACACTCTGTTCATCAAATTCATGAAAGCTGCATGAGAATTGGTTATTACAAACGAGATAACTACAAATTTATAGTGACTATACCAAGTTCTAAAGGATATTTTTTGAGTGTCACTATCTCTGACTCTAAGTTGATGATAACCTGACTCTATGTTTATGTTAACCCAATCTGCGATCTATGTTTTAGAAATGGCTAGAACCTTGAAGTTGTCCAAACAAGTCATCAATTCTGGGGATGGGATAAATATTCTTGATTGTGACCTTGTTCAACTTTCTATAATCAATGAACATTCTGAGAGAACCATCTTTCTTTTTTACGAACAACACTAGCGCACCCCATGGTGAAATACTAGGTCTAATGAAGCCCTTATCTAGAAGGTCCTTCAAATGCTATTTCATTTTCTTAAGCTCTGTTGGAGCCATTCTATAAGGAGAAATACAAATAGGATGGGTATCTGGAAGGATATCAATTTCAAAGTCGATTTCCCTTTCGAGAGGGAATCCGGGAAGATCTTCTGGAAAAAATTCTAGAACTTCACAGACTATTGGAACTCACTCATGAGTTGGGGTTTTAGAGGTAGAATCTTTAAACTGAACTCGATGATAGAGATAAACCTTAGATATCATCTTTCTGGCCTTAAGTTAAGAAATAAATTGACCCATGGGAGCTATGCTAATACCCTTCTTTTCTAATATTAGTTCGTCTGGTAACTAAAAACGAACAATCCTAGTTCTACAATCGACTGAGGCATAACAGGAATGTAACCAATCCATGCCTAGAATGAAATCAAAGTCTACCATTTCTAGCTCTTCAAGATCTGCTGTGGTGACTTTCTAAAATACTGTGACAGGGAAATTTCTATATACTCTTCTAGATATAACTGAGTCACAAACTAGAGTAGAGGCTGAGAAAGGTTCTGAGATTTCTACTAACACTGAATTGCATTGTTATGTAAGGAGTCAAAAAAGATAGAGTAGCCCTTAGATATAGCAATGCATAAACATTAAAGTCAAAGACACGTAATGTACCAGTGACTACATCAAGAGAACCTTCCTGATCATGGCGAGCCTGAAGAGCATACAATGTGTTCAGACGCTGAACGTCACCTATACTAGACTAGTTACCCTGCTGAGTTGGGAAACTTGCTGGTGCTGATGAAGTTGTAGACTAAGCCCTTCCATTAAGACCTCCTTGACCCTTTCTAGAAGGACAATCACACAAAAAACATCCTTCTTTTCCTGCGATACACTCACCTGAATGGTTCTTACCATACTTAGGGCAAGTGGGGTAAGTCTTGGTGCCTCAAACACTTCCCTAAGACTTAGAGCTTGGTGCTCTATCCTTTGGTCATGCCTGTTCTTAGAGGATGGAACAATAACTGACAAAGGGGCTGGAGCTGAAAACTTTTGCTGAATCTCCGAGCGATTTCCACCACCCGATTTCTGCTGAGAATAGTCATAGTTCCTAGTCCTAGACTTTTTATTTTCCTTAGCTTTTTCCCTAAGCTTATCACCCTCAACCTGCTGAGCATCAGTCATAAGCCTAGAGATGTTCATATCTCCACTCAGTTTTCACCAAATCTGACACTCCATACAAGAACTTATTCATCTGAGCCTGGAGTCAGCAACCATGTAAAGAGCATACCTAGAGAGTTGGTTAAACTTCAGCCCATACACTTGGAGCTTCATGTTTCCCTGCCTTAAGTTCATGAATTCTTGGGATTTTTCTTCTCTCAACTCTATTGGGAAAAACATGTCCAGAAAGATGTCAGTAAAGCAATCCCAAGTAATAGGAGCTTCATCTGTACCCCTATTTTCGTTCCACTAAGTGTACCAGATATGAGGAACATCCTTCAACTAGTATGATTTAAATTCAACCCGATCAGTTCAAGTGACTTGCATTACCTGAAAGATCTTCTTAATCTCATCCATGAAATTTTGAGGATCATCATTAGTTTGTGATCCTAAGAACTCAGGCGGATTCCTCCCAACAAAGTCACTAACCCTTGCTGCTACTGATCCACCATTTTCATTCACATAAGCATGAAACCAATTTTTCTGTTTAGTCATACTCTAAGCCAATATCTATTTTGCATTCCTGAACTCACCATTGGAGACAGCTTGATCTAGGACTGGAGGAGTTGTGTTTGCATTTATGGCATTCATATTCCTAGAATTAGCTTTACGAGGAGGCATGATATGAAACGTAGAACATCAAGTTAGGGTGGAATAACATCATACCTTACGCACCATAAGAGTAACAAGAAAGTGAAGTTTTTCCTAAAACACTTAGCCTCCCTCTCCTTAGATGTCGTGCACTTCACACCTATGAAAATGACCCTACTTAGTGTAGCTTTTCTTACATCCTAGGACACTTCAACCTAGTACTTTGTTACCAAGTTTTGTCATGCCCTGAGCTACCCTGAGACGCAGACAGGGAACCTAGGACAACAAGTGATCCGAATCTAACCCTGCTTGAATTATCATGAGAATACTAAGGATAATAAACTTTTGTGGAAACTAAAGCATACTTTAAATAGAAAGATGGGGAATACCATATACTATAGCTGAAATATATGAAATACTAATGAGTTTAATACAAGAAAAATTATTAACTCAATACTAAGCTCAAACTAACTTTGTCTGAAATAAGCCTCTAACAGACTAGAAATACTGAGACAATCCCTAGCTAAGTCTTGCAAAAACTGAAACTAAATAACTAAAATATTGAATTAAACTCATGACTATTGTCCTCGGAAAATGAGGACTCACCATTAAATGTGCTGAACTGGAGATCAGAAATCGATCTATGCGCGATCTAGATGCTGAGGACATGAACCTATATCATGAGAAGATGTAGCGTACATATGCGTCAGTAATTGAAGGTACTGAGCATGTAGGATAGAGAAAGTTGAAATAAAACATAATTGAACAAGCACAAAAGTAAATACATAATCTGAACATGATATACTGAATTCTGAGCTAATTGGATGCAATGACCAATTTACAACAAACTGAAACTCATTACTGAATATACTGATAAATGGTAAAAGCGAGAGAGTCTGGCTAAAATGTGGGAGCTACTAATAACCAATAATAAAACCACATAATTTAAATGTGGAGTCCTATGTATACACCCCATCGTGAGGACCCAATAAACCCTGCCAGAGGTATAAAGACATGCCGACATGATCGCTAAACTGATTTCCCACGAAGGGGACTTACAACCTACTTGGCTAGTAGTTCGGGGACTAATTGGGTATATTGAACCCTAGTCCAACTTGCTATTATGCTACTCCCATGAATTATGTAACTAACTTGTAATGACTGAATTTCTGTGAATATTGGATAGCTCAATGCTGAACATGCAAACTAAAAATGCAACAATTAATCTGGTAATTATGCATTTATAACTGAGGCATGTATATCTGAAGTAACTGAATCTAACCTAGCATGTGTAAATTCAAGAACTAAGGAAATTCATAGCTAGGGTTCTGAAATTCATGCAATATTTTATGTAATAACATGGAAATCTGATTTGGAACATATAACTAATTAATTCATGAAGTTCTGTTAAAGTTATAGAAACCCTAGGTCAAAGCATTATATGGGAATCAAGAATCTTACTAAAAACTAGGGACCCAATGGGTGAAAGGAACCCACTAGTAAAATCTCATATACTTGGTGATGAAATTCAAACAGAAATATTCAAATTTTTAGGCTGGAACTACTGGAACCTTGTTGCATTCTTGAACTAGGGTTCTTGACCTTTTTCTACTTTCGTGCTTCTAATTTTCTACGTTTTGATTTAATGATTTGACTTAGATAAGTTTTATTTATTTTTTTAGGCTTAAACTGACTAAAATCTAATGATTTAGGGTCAAAGTGACTTATCTTAGGCTTTAAACGAAGTGGTAAAACACAAAAGACCCCTGAGTTAAGTGTTGTCGGACCAAATGACGACCTGAACTGACAGTCCATCGTTTGGGTTCGTAGGTTGGGCCTGTTTGATACGATTTTGCTAAAACTGGAATAACTTTTTACTCGGAGGTCTGATTTAAGAAAGGCCAATGCCTATGGAAATCTAATTCTACTATATTTCTAGGGGTATTTCATGGGACACCTAGTTCATTTTTGTGCTAATAGTTATGATCAATTGAAGGTGACCCAACTATATTTTCCCTCGAACTCTCTATTAATTTCCAACTATGGTCAGACCTACTAACCGTAGATCGAATGAGGGTCCTTGCTGTCAACTGTGGTTCATATCAGAGAGTGGGTGAACAGGGTGTTGATCGACGTACACAGACTATGGATCGTAGTGTGATCGTAGATACGTCCGTTATTCGATACTTAGTCAAATTTTTCTTCGCTAAGATTTTGAGGGTTTCTAACTCCATCAAAGGATGTGCACGATGGACCGTGGGTCAGGCTATGGTCCATCGGTGGCAACCGTTGACGGCACCTGCAGATTTTCTGGAAAAAAACAATTTTTGGTTTGTTTTGGATATGGGGTGTTACATTTCTAGGATTAAAAATACTAAAGCATCATAATTTAGGGTCAAAATGACGTAGTTAGGGATCCAACGAAATAGAGAGAGAACAAAATACATCAGGATTAACTATTATCAGAGTGATCGTTGGACCGTCGCTTGACAGAAGGTCCATACTGGTCGACCATCGTTCGCGACTTTGGTTAGATCTTGGGGGTGGTGATCCACGGACACGACCATATTTGTGGCTATATCTATTGTTAGTTGGTCAATTTTTTTGTCAACACTTATCCCAATTTTTGACTACGTACTAGGGAAGGTTGTTAATGCAAACCACTAACTACCAGAACAAGCAGCGGATCACCCAACGGTCAATGGGTGGTGGCCATGATTCGCATTTGCAACTTCTGGAAGTCTATTTTAAGACCTATTTCTGGATACGGGGTGTTACAATTATACGTCATGTCGGTGAAGTCTTTTCAAAATAGGGCCATATATAACTCAATATACATATTAGGTAATCTCTTAAACGTTGACATCTTTAGCCTAGTCACCTTATCCTTTACCCTAAAAGCCCTATGAGTCATCTTCACATTACAAGCCTTACTCTCAAGCAATGCATCACATCTTATCATGTATACCTATTTCTCAAGGTAACCTTACCACATGCCTCATTCTTGATTAATTATAGTCATATATGAGACATATAACTCATTCTCAATAATACATGTCCATGATCCCTCATATAACCCTTAATCAAGTTAGCTCATATTAGAAGGTTTTATTTATAAGTAATTCATGTATAGGTGTTCTAGTCTAAGACAACTCATTAAGAAGTGCATCAATCTAAGAAGGTCACATCTAAACCCTCGATTTTTCTCTTTCATGAAATAACCCTAGTTTATATCAATTTCACCCTAAAATTTTAGGGTAATCAAGGATACATGTTTGATTGTACTAGAATCATGTAATTACACCAAGAATAATCATTAATCACACTATAAGGATAATATTTAATAATTCTCACATCACGAAGTCAATTTAGTAAAGTTGGGGATTCATGGGTCCAAGGGACTATTCATGATAAAACAACTATACTCTATAAATCCAATTTCAATTCATCATAATAAACCATAACAGGCCATAATTAATCAATTGAGATCGTTTTGGAAGCAAACCCATGTTGTAGACTGAAAAACCCTAGGTTTGGGTAATTTGAACTCTTGAAAACATCTTTTGAGAGGGCTCATTGAATGAAACTTAAACAAGGATAAAGGTGATATATTTACATTCAAAGCTTTATTCCGTCTTCTTCGATGGTGGTTTTTAGAGAGAGAATATTTAGAAAAGGTGGGAGTTTTCTATTTTGTGATTAGGAATAATTAATTTGAAAAATATATTTTAGTACATTTAAATACCTTCAAATACATTAACTAATCAATAATAATTGTCCCTTAACATAACTAACCTTAAAATCAATTTACTACAACATCCTTACCTTGGCTAAGTCTTGGACAGCGACACAAGTTAGATTTATGAAAATCTACTGAAGTAACATTTTTAGGTTCACGAGTTTCATTGGCTGCCCGTTGTTTGAGTCTGCAATATAAAACTTGGAGCCTAGACCTACGTATGTCGTCCAAGAGACTTGGATGGACCTAAATTATAAGACCCCCAAAATGAGTTAGGGTGTCTAGATCCTAACATGACCATCATAAGGGTCTAAGGTCCTAAAATTTTTTATAATATAATTTTTAGGGAGTGCGCAAAGTTAGAGGAAATTTGGAAGTCAAACGTCAAGGCACGATCAAGACGTTCGACGACTAGTCGCCAAAGACGACTTCGATGCTTTTATGTGTTTTTGAATGTGTCATGAGCTTGAAATCTTAAAATGATTTATAATAATGTTTAAAATCATGGTATGGAGTTTGGTAAATTTTAGAGATCAAACGTCCAAGAATGCTCAAGATGTTCGAAAGTTAGCCCTAGAAATTTTACATGTGTGTCTTGAAGTGCCTAGAATGTTTTGACGTTTTTCGCATAATTATTTTGTGTGAAACTGATGTAGAAGGTCCAGGACATTTTTATATTTCTATTTACATTGGAAACACCCGGGTACGACTTCCCTAGGGCCCCACAAGAATGATCCAAAGGTTATCGAGACACTTGTGTCAATCGATGAGCTCAAATGACGCTCCATTGGTGGACTGACGCCCCATCGATGGGGAGGCATCGATGGGAACTTATCCTAGATAAGGCTTGTCCACATGAGAGCCTCATACCCAAACAACGGAACGCACAGAACGGTCCGTTGATAGACCACCTCCCCATCGTTGGGTTCGTCGATGCATGACTTGTGTCAATGCCTGTGCACTATTTCATTAAATGGGTGAATGGGAAATTCACCCCAAGTCCTAACCTGACCCTACTAGGTTTGTTTAGTTATTTTTGGGTGTATCTAAGGGACCAAAAACGTGATCAACCCATTCCCAATCAAATTCACTCAAATTGGACTTTCCGTCCGAAACCAAATCTCTCTAGAAACCTCCATTGAAGGTAAATCTTATGAAAAACTTGGATCTCGGATTTCCATGGATTCTTCATCAATTTTTATAGGTTCTTTTTATATATAAATGTATGGTGATCCTTGATCTTTAAGTAACCTTTCTGTTGGAGAGTTAATCTCAAAGTTGTCGAACAGAAAATATGATCAAATCTCTTCTTCTTCAATCTAGCCATGGGTTCTTTCTAAAAATGTTCTCAAAAACTTAATCATGATTAATTGATGATAATGTATTGGTATTAATGTGATTTTCAATCCAATTGCATGGTGAACCTATGTCCCTTCCTAAACTCGATTTAGCCCATGGAGGGGCATTGTGATCATGGCTTGTTGTTGATTGAATTGTAATTCTATTATGTTGAATGGATTATGTCCACTATAATTTACGTGTATTGATGATGAATTTATGATGAAGGATCCATGTAAATCAAGGTATGAAGATTTGAATATGACTAGCTTAGATCTCTAATTGTTCAGTGTAACATTGCCTTTATAACGATTGAATGATTAATTCAATTAAGTGAAAATGATTATAGCTACTATCCTAGGTTGAGGTTATGAGTAAATTGTGGGTATAAACCCTTTATGTAAGGTTTATGTGTAGGTGCTGTAATTAATGAAATATTGAATGATGACCCTACCTATATACCTCTATGTGAATGCATGAATAGCAAAAGTTAGGAGTCTTAAGTGTAATAAGAATCTTGGCTTCTCTCCTATGCTACTATTTGTTGTGTGGTCTATACTTGAATGTGTAATGTGGTCTTAATAGGGTGCCTGCCTCAATTGTAAGATCTCAAAAATGACTTAGGTGAGATAGAGCCTAACATGTTTTTCATGATGGTACAAGTTCCTAAAATGGTTTATAATGTGGATTTGAGGCAGTGTCTAGGAGTTTTAGTGCATTGGAAGTCAAACATCAAGGGACAACCAAGACGTATGATGACTAAGTCACCCATGTGAATCTTATGCAGTTTTATGTTTTTCTGTGTTATTCATGAGATTATAAGGTCATTAAATGAGTTATTATAGTGTATATAGTGTGTGTGTCAAATTTTGTGAAGTTTGGAGGTCAAACGTTCAAGAACGTTCATGACATTTGACAGGTTTGCCTTGAAAAAATCTTGTGTGTGTATGCATGTTTTGTCGAGTTTTACATATTTGTTTTTGCTCAAATTGATGTGATAGGCATAAACTCGTATACGAACATATTGTGTTGGAAATGCCCGGGTACGACTCCACATAGGACCCACAAGGGGGCCTAAAGTAGGACCCCAACTGGAGCTCAACACTGCCAGGCAGTGGCAATCGACTGACCTAAACGATAGCCAATCGACTAGGCGATGGCCTGCGATGGGTGACGTAAATGGAGCCATTTGGACTACATGTTGAGGAGCTACAGGATAAACAAACGATACCCCCATCGACGGGGCGTGGGTGAGACCACGGACCATCATTGTTGGGCGTCAATGGTGTTGTGACTTTCCCGACAGTTTTCTATCAAGGGTTGGGTTTTTTAGGAAATTCACCCCAAGTCTTATAAAATAGTAGGACAGTTGTTTTGAGTATTTATGGGTATTTAAAGAGTATATGAGTCATTAACTCTCATTTAAACCCTAACACCTAAATCAAAATAGATTCCCTCCCAAAGTTTCTTCAAAAACTTTCATGAGAGCTCAATGTGAAGATGGAGCTTGAAGATAGTTCTTCAATGAAGTTTCTTGTTCAATTATCATTGTTTATTCTAATAAGGTATGAGAGTTCTTCATCTATATCTTTCTATCACCTTAGAGCCAATTTCAAAGATGATTTTAAAAGATTTCCAAAAGATGAAAAGTCCAATTTGTACTCTAAGTCTTGTCTTCTTGCATGAAATCTTTTCAAATGTTAAGATATGATATTATTTATGTATGTAACATTCCAGAAAATGTACTTTTCTAGTGAAGAGTCATTTAGGTTTTAAGAATATGTACTGGGGTACATAGGCATCCTAATGCCCAATATTGAGTAATATTGAGCATGTTAGAGAATATTGGCTTAAAGGTGTTAGCCAATTTCTACGTATTAACAAGTAACTTAAAATACAATTTGGTTCAAATGCTCCAATCCAAGCTTTTTAAGGTATTGTACCTAAAATGATAACCCTAAGCTAATAAAATTTTCATTTTTTTGATCTCACACATTAGGTATGAGGCATACAAGTGTCAAGCTTAGGTACCATAGCACATGATCATTTAAAATGATCATGTAGATTAATCAGTGCCCAAGGACATAGTGAGGGTCCTTGGACAAGAAATTATCAGCAACACATGTGCAAGCACATGTGCTAACCGGCCAAGATACAAGCAACCAAGCCCAACCGAATTCGGTTACGATGGTTAGGAGGCAGGCGCGTGCACGGGTAAAGCCATGTGGGGCCTAGCTTCCTAACCAACACTAGGCTCTAACTAACTTACCTAACTATTTAAATAACCTAGAACTAACCTAAATTAACCAACTAGTATTCCCAAAATCCTAAGACCTAACCGAGTGACACTACCCGGGTAACTAACTGAAGAAACATCCTAGTACCTATCCTAGGATGGTCCAAAATAGTTGCTTAAGGTCCTAGTGACTTAAGGGTACTTTAGTAATTATCCTAGGTCACTTAATTAATTAAATCACCAACTTAATTATTTAATTAATTAAAATCAAGGTCAAAGCCGAAACCCTTAGGAAAATTTCAGAATTTGCTAAGTCAAATGTTCTCCTATTTTTTGTCACTTTAGGAGGGTCGTTTTGGTAAATAGCTAATTTATTTAATAAATTAAGTTAAATATTCTAAGTTGAATTATTCATATTCAGTTCCTAATACTTATATTCACGTTTAATCATTAGAAGACCTACGACTAAAAAACAGTTAACAACGTAAGAAAAATTATAGGCGATTTCAAGACAGTCCTTCAAGGTTTTCGTGCGAAGTGCAAGGTGATGATGCAAATCTCAAACATATTGATGGTATGTGGTTCTAACTGATCCTTATGTGTAGGTTTTTATTATTAGATAATGTCGAATGAGACCTATAATGTAACAATCCTAAAATGGCTATGCTAAGTATTGCTTAATATATCTAGAACGCCTACAATTAGACCGGATTCACACGGATTGATACGCATAGAACTAGACCTCTAAACCCTAGAAAAAGTTAAGACAACCAACTTGGTGAGTTATTTGATCTAGGAAAGGTTGGGTCCATCCATGTAGTGCACCTGAATATGAGATCTACCCGGATGAATCTGAATCAGATTTTAAAAGGGGTAATCTTATGTTTGGAGGGTCTAGGGGTAAAATGGTATTTTTTCCAGGCTAAGAGTACAATTGTAATTACCCAAAATATTTAATTAATTAATTAAAATAATATGGTGGAGGGGCAATTTGGGTAGAAAGGGCCGAAACTGACCCTTTGAGCGAAATCTTGCTCCACCCGGGTTCGAGCCTTGGTGGGAGCAATGATTGAATTTGATTTATTTTACATAGTGTATTGATATAATTAATTAATATTTAATTGATTATTTAAGAAAATTAAAAAAATCATATTTTATTTATTAATTAATGATAAATCCTAATTTGACTAGGTCTCTCTCTAATCTCCTAATCCTAAGTTAACACTCTTACACGTTTCTCACTACTTCTCTCTCACTCACTGTCGGCCTTCAACAAGAGAACAAGAACATAAATTCAAATAAAAAGGTTTACCGAGAACATGAAAGCTAAAAATTCAAAAGCAAAACAAGCTTAAAAAGAAAAGTAAAAATCAATTTCTCGACGGATTTTGCTTGTGGTTTCGGTGGTGAGACGTTGGCTTAGTGGGGAAATAGGCATCACATTGAATCACTTTTGAACAACTTCAGGTATGGCTTTTCTTTTCTGTTGGTGCCTTTCCCAAGAGACCCTTAAGGTTCAGTTTAATCGCAATTGAAAAACTAACGTTGTTCCCGTTGCATGCTTCTGTCATAGATCCTTTAAAAGATTAATAGAATGTGTTGGTATGTCTTCTGGTAATTTTAGGTCTGGTTGTGATTATGTGTTGAATTCCTTAAAAGTGTATTAAGTTAACTATTTGAGTATGTGAGTGCAGTAAATTAACTATATTGCTGCCTGAAATTTGTATGTTAAAAATGTTGTGTTTCAGGTGTATGAAAATGTTAAAAGTGTGATGTTCATATAAGGATAATGTTGCTGATTAAATGTCACCCTAAATACTCCAAGAATCAACATAAAAACTTGAGAGAAAGATGGATTAAAAGAGAACAAATTTCCATCTTGCTGGAAATTGTTGGTCTCAGCCTAAGATTGAAAAAAAGAGCTATGTTTTTTTTAAAAAAAAATATGAGGTCATTGGTAATTCAACCCAAGACCTCACAAAATGAGAATTACATACAAATTTCATGAGAAAAACAAAAAGAAAATTAAATGTGGTGAATGGGAATTGAACCCGCAACCTCTTGAATAGATGAGAGAGTTAGGATAAAAATAAAAGAGAAAATAAAATGAGGTGAGTGGGGATTTAACCAACAACCTCTTCGATAGGTGAGAAAGTTACTATAAAAATTAAGATAAAAAGAATGAGCTTGTGATAGGGGGGGGGGTGTTGATCCCACAATCTTCTTGTCTTACACGAGAAAGAGAAGAGGGAAAAGAAAGAAAATGATATGGGGTGATGTCGATTGAACTAGAATACCCCAAATCTAAAAATGGAATTATCAAGTTTAATATAAGATAGGGATTCGAAATCGGGTTTCCTTGCCCAATTCTGTATTGACACATAAGTGTTATGTGATTAAATAATTAATGAATGCTACCTATAGGAATGAAATTGAGACCTTGGCATACTTATAAGATGCATAAGTCTTGTACCACATAATCTTGGGAAATATGAATCACTTAAATGAACTATGAATGAAGCTTCATGGCTTGTGTGTGTGGACTCATAAGTACAGCATACGTGTATAAAGTAAGTGAACCTAAGATGTTGTGTGATGAATGATGAGACCCCAGAAGGGTTAAGTAAGTTAGTGAAACACACTAAAAGTCCAAGTGCATTGGCGTATAATGAAATGAACATTCACATAAAAAGGGGGTGAGTAACTATGAACGGCAAGTGTGCTTAGACAAATGAATGTGGTGACAACATGATAAGAGGATATTGTGAAATATGAGAGCAATCTCAAATGATCCTAAGTAAATGTTACCAAAACGTACTCACCTATGAGAGTGTAAAGTTAATGAAGAGACCAGTCTCTATGAACACTCTAATGAAAGTATTAAAGTTAATGCATACTTAATACTAATGATAAGATGAGAAATCATATAATGAGCAATGATGCCATCTTGATAGAAGCCAGCTTCTATGATGTATGAGTTGAATGTAATGAAACTTTATACTGACCCCCGATAGGCTAGCTATGAGTGGCGAATCCTTCTTTTTGAAAGGCAGAGGTTCGTGTAATTCACCTGCGATGAGAGTGTCCATCCAGACAGGTATGGGTCTCCTTATATCTAATAGTATTTGAACCTATATAGCAAAAATAGGGACCTAGCAGGGTTCAATCCCCTATATACGCTAGCATGTTTTCTGTTTCACTTTGGCCGGTAGGATAGATACACTATTTCATGGAGATCACATGATCTATGTCGGTTAAAGCTAAAGTTCCCAAAGAAAGAATGAGGCCATCCTTATGTAATTCACACAATGAAATGAACGATACCAAAGGTGTTTGGTTAGGATAATCAAAAGGTGAACTAGACTTATGTAATGAAACTAGGTCATTCTTAGTCATTGCAACAGTGAACCCAATAAGTCTTAAACTACATCATAGGTATAGGTAGTGTTAACACTAGCCTATGAATGAAATGAAATGAAGTGTGTATGAATGAATAAAGCCGACTCTGTGTTTACTAAAGAAGGCTCCCTAGTTGAGGTCCCATATGTTGAGCCCTCATTTTGAGAAGTCTTAATCTTAAGTCCATGATTCAAAGGTCTCATGGCATATGAACGAACGAAATGAAATATTATATATCCCATATGCAATATGTTATGTGCTATTTGCAATATGTTATGTGTTGTGATTAATATGATATGTATGATGATGCATGTAACTCTTATGGTATGACTTCCCTAATCTGATTTCGCCAAGTCCACTGGCTTGACTTTCCATAACTCATATCATAAGGAGATAGCTTTTTCTAAATCATGCATGTCCGTGGTGTGTTCTTGCATATACCAATACTTAGTACAAGTGTGTACTAATTCCATGCATTTATCTACTTTAGGTGCAGGTGCAGCAGCATGCTAGAGCTTACGAGTCGACGCTGAAGTTATCCAGACGTGGAGCTTTCATCCAGATTTAGCAGGCCCTCATGCTTTCGAGGATGCTTACAGGTCTATTCTTGTGTATACCTAGGCATGAGCCAGTGGAGTATGTTTCACTAGCGTTTCTTTCATATTTACTTTCAAACGTTGTATAGGTGCCATTTTGGAAACTATATATTTATAATTATATCTTTCAATTGATTATCATTATTTAGATGGTTGTTGTGAACGTTTTCCAATAAAATTTTAACTAAACAAAAGTGCAAATTTTCTGTTAAAATTAACCTAGATGAAGTAACGATGACGTACGTAGGCTTGTCTGCGACTTCTAAGAGATCAAAGTGGTCGGTCTCGCCTTGGGTCTAGATTCTAGTCATGACAAAGTTGGTATCAAATCATTAGGTTAAGTTCTGAGGTTAATTAGTTCACATCAACCATATTGAGTAGTTTCTAAGTTATGGTAGTGTCCTATATTATAGACTGCATGATGCGTAGGAAAATACCCTTCTTTGGATCTTATCGTGCCTTCTCCAATGACTAATTTCTTGGTGTTATGAGCGTATTTGACATCAATTCTTATCTCTTTCAGAAAATGAACGAAAGAAGGGACGTTGGTCGCGGGAGAGGAGAAGCAGCTGCTGGGGGCAACAAATTTCCAACCTAGGCTCCAGCTGTAGGAGTGGCCATGCTAGTTAAACCAGCTGGTTGACTGCTGCGGAGATGCTAACCGTTTTGGCATAGATGGATCAATCCATCACTGTGAAGGACTAGGCTATGACAGCCCAGGCCAACAGGCAGCAGGTTCAGCAATAGAACACACCAGCACGTAACATGGCAGACAGACTATGGGACTTCATAAGGATGAATCCTCCGATTTTCACAGGGTCCAAGACTTCAGAGTATCCACAGGAGTTTATTGATGAGGTGCAGAACATTTTGGGGGCCACAGATACTGAGAAGGATGAACTAGCTTCATACTAGCTCAAGGATGTTGCACAGTCCTGGAGCAAGATGTGGCAGGATGGCCGAGCTTTGGGCAGAGGTCCGATCACGTGGGAGTTGTTTAAGACAGCTTTTCTGGAGAGGTTCTTCCCTAGAGAGATGAGAGAGGCTAAGTTTGAGGAGTTCATCAACCTTAAGTAGGGTTCGATGACTGTCAGGGAGTATTCCCTAAATTCGTTAAATTGTCCAGGTATGACACTTCTCTTGTGTCGAACAACAGGGATGAGATGAGCAGGTTCCTTACAAGGATGTCAGAGTAATTGGAAGAGGAGTGTCGAGCTGCGGCTTCATGATAGCATGGACTTTTCCAGGCACATGGTGCATCTCTAGAGGTCGAGGACGGTAGGAAGAAGAGGAGAGTCCATGAGTTCAGGAGGCCTAACCCTTATGAACAGACAGGGTCAAATAGAGGTGGTGTCACGAGCACTTTTGGAGTTCGTGATCAGCCCAGATTTAAGAAGGGGCATCAGAGTTTAGGGAACTCTAACTCTCAGAGGAGTACAACACCCAAAGGAGGCATACTTGAGCAAAAAAAGGCAATGGAGGTGGCAGTGCCCTAGAAAGGAATGGGCCATGTGTGGCTGTATTCATATTGGAGAGTTCAGGCTAGGCACAAATTCCTATTTCCGTTGCCGAAATAGCAGACACATGGTCAGGGAATGTGCATAGAATAGGGGTAAGGCTGGAGGTAATGCTCATCCTAGGCCTAATCCCCAGAATGCTACTGCAGCCGAGCCTCCTAAGAGGAATAATTCTACGCCTTGAAAGGCAGGGAGGAGCAGGAGAAGTCTGCTGATGTGGTTACAGGCATGCTGCAAGTTTTCTCAACCGCTGTTTATGCTTTACTTGATCTAGGGCCTACGCTTTCTTTTGTGACTACCTTTTTTTCTCTTACTTTTGAAACACTACCTGAGGTTTTGCATGATCCTATTGTTTATAGTACTACCTTGGGAGAAACTGTGAGAGCTGATAGGGTTCATAAAAACTGCCCAATAGTAGTATGTGGTAAGACTATGTGTGCAGACCTTGTTGAGTTATTTATAAATGACTTCGATGTTATAGTTTATATGGACTGGCTTCATCAATGTTATGCCGTCATGGATTGTCGTAGTAGGGTTGTGAGATTCCATTTCCTTAATGAATAAGAGCTTGTCTGGGAGGGGTACAATTGGAGTCGTTCAAGTCCCTTGATTTCAAACCTAAAAGCTAATAAAATGATGTTCAAGGGATTGTTATGTCATATTGTGAGTGTCATTGATCTAGATCATGACATTCCTTCTATAGACTATGTGCCTGTAGTGAATGAGTTCCAAGATTTTTTCCCGTTGATTGGCCTGGAGTCCCTCCCTCTCGAGAGATTGACTTTGGTATCGACCTAGAACCCGATACCAAACAAACTTTAATTCCTCCCTACATACTGCTCTAGCTCAACTCAAAGAGTTGAGTTGCAGTTAAAAGATCTCAAAGATAAGGGCTTCAACCAGCCAAGCATATCCCATTGGGGCGCTGTAGTGCTATTTCTGAATAAGATGGATGGAACCCTTAGGATGTGTATCAATTATCAGCATCTCAACAAAGTCAATATAAAGAATAGGTATCTGCTTCCCAGAATAGATGACTTATTCGGTCAGCTCCAAGGGTCTAGTTTCTTGTCGAAGATTAATCTTCATTCCGGTTATCATTAGCTTAGGGTTAGGAATGGAGATATCCCAAAGACAACCATTCGCACCCATTATGGTCATTATGAGTTCTTAGTCATGTCATTTGGTCTCACTAATGCACCAACTGCATTTATGAACCACATGAACCGAGTCTTGAGTTAATACCGTGATTCTTTCGTCATAGTATTCATTGATTACATCCTAATCTACTTTAAGACCAAGGAAGAGCATGAACATCATTTGAGATAAACCTTGTAGGTACTTAGACAACATCAGTCGTATGCCAAATTCAGCAAGTGTGAATTCTGGCTTAGATCAGTGACCTTCTTGGGTCATGTTGTGTCCAATCAAGGTGTGGTGGTGGACCCCAGGAAGACTGTGGCTATTAATAACTTGCCAAGACCTCTTACTCCCACCGATATCCATAGCTTGTTGGGATTGTCTAGTTACAATCACAGGTTCGTGGAGGGTTTTTCTTCCATTGTTGCCCCGCTGACAACTTTAAAGAAGGAGAAAGCTAAGTTTGATTTGGCAAAGACTTGTGAGAAGAGTTTCCAGGAGCTCAAGGACAGGCTCGCTTAAGCCCCAGTGCTTACTTTACATAAATGTGGTGAGAATAACACTGTATATTGTGTCGCATCTAGGGTTGGTTTGGGTTTTGTTCTTATAAAGGGTGGTAAGGTAATAGCCTATGCGTCCAGACAACTCAAGGTTAATGATAAGAATTATCCCACTCATGACCTGGAGTTGGTAGCTGTGGTGTTTTCATTGAAGTTGTGGAGGCATTACTTTACGGAGTGCATGTGGATATGTTCACAGACCACAAGAGCCTCCAGTACGTGTTCACATAGAGGGAGTTGAATGTACATCAGTGGAGATGGTTGGAGCTGTTGAAAGACTATGAAATGAGTGTCCACTACCATCCAGGGAAAGCAAGTGTTGTAGTTGATGCTTTCAGTAGGTTGAGCATGGGAAGTACAACCCACGTTGATGATAGGATGAAGGAGTTGGTGAAGGATGTACACTGACTGGAAAGATTAGGTGTGCGGATGATGGCTTCTACTAGCGGGGGTGTTTCAGTGTCACGACCCAAATCGGGGCCGCGACTGGCACCCACATTTACCCTCCTATGTGAGCGAACCAACCAATCTAACCCTTATCATTTCAACATGTATCAACAGAAAATAATGCGGAAGACTTAAATTCATTAATAAAATCAATAATCAACTTCTATAACTCAAAACTATTATTTTCCCCAAAAACTGGAAGTCATCACCACAAGAACATCTAAAATCAAATGACTAAACTAAGAGTATTCTAAAAACTAAAACAAGTAAAAGCTAGTCCTTGCCGAAAGTTCAAGGCATCAAGACTTGAAGAAGAAGATCCAGTCCAAGCTAGAAGCATTAGCTCACCCTGAAGATCCGGTGTGACGAAGACTGGCTAGAATCACTGTTGAGTTGAAGACGACGGCGCGTTTGCTGCACTCCACAAATACAAAGAAGAAAACATAAAAGTAGGGGTCAGTACAAAGCACGGGTACTGAGTAGATATCATCGGCCAACTCAAAATAGAAGACAATATATATCAAGTAATATCATAAAGTCAACTATGATACTCAACATGTAGACAGAACAAGTACTATATCATTAACAATTACCGTCAAGTTCACACATGAGGACTCAAGCCTCAATACCATACTCATTTGGGGTTTATGTTCATTAGATTGAGTATATTAACATCTTTCAAGATTCATTATCTTTATTTCTCTTGTGTCGGTACGTGACACTCCGCTCCCTCATATTCATTAATCCTCTTGTGTCGGTACGTGACACTCCAATCCCCTACTACTCTGTGTCGTAACGTGACACTCCGATCCCCTAAATCTACGTGTCGGTTCGTGACACCCGATCCCCTAAATCTACGTGTCGGTTCGTGACACCCGGTCCCCCTAATACTACGTGTCGGTTCGTGACACCCGATCCCTTAATTCTATGTGTCGGAACGTGACACTCCGATCCCCCAATCTCCTTCTATCAATTCATCAAGCCTTCTTTCTCACCAATGCATCATCAAACTCATTATTTTAGTTCATCCCGCCTTCTTTTATACCAAGGCCTCATCATTAACAAGAGATTAGGTTTTTATCAAGATTTGGGATTCAATAGCTTCATCATGCTTAATATAATCACAATTAGTAATCACGTTCATGCAAGCATACAAATCAAGCAAATAGCAGGGTTTTACAATATTATCAATACATATCATTCGCTATTAAGAGTTTTACTACGAATATCGTAAGAGAAACCATAACCTACCTCCACCTAAGAATTGAATTCAAACAAGCAATTTCCCAAGCTTTGTGTTCTTCCTCTTCGATCGATTCCTCTCTCTCTCTATCTTTGTTCTTTTCTCTTATGCAAACCTCTTTCTTTTACCCTAATTAGCATATAATTAAGAATAAAAGATGGCAATAATGACCCACTAATTAACTTAAGGTTACCTCTTTTAACCCCCAAGTAATTAGAATTATAATCCTTAACCCTCTAACTTTATAATTAAAGTAGGAATAGTCCAAAACGTCCCTTAAAACGTGTAAAGAAATCCGACTCCACCTGGGATTACGCAACCTGTGACGGGCCGTCGTGCCTGCGACGGTCCGTCCTGCAGGTCATCGCAAGGTTCAGAGACCCAAATTTCCACCAAGGGTCTGTGACGGTCCGTCACACCTGTGACGGTCCGTCCTGCCATTCCGTTACGAAGTTCAGAGAGTCGATTTTTAGCACCCAATTTCAGAATTTCTAAGTGTTTTGAAACGAGACCCTGCGACGGTCCGTCGTGCCCATGACGGTCCGTCGTGGGGTCCGTCGTTTCAGCCAGTTTTTCAGAAATAAAATCTGCTGCTCAAAACGACTAAACAGGTCGTTACAATAGATACCAATTTACCAATCGTTCGTCCTCGAACGATCACAAGAAGAAAAACAAGGGCGAGAAGGAGTACCTGAATCTTTAAACAGATGTGGGTATCTTTCTTGCATATCTGCCTCCTTCTCCCAAGTGGCTTCTTCAACGGGTTGATTCTTCCATTGCACCTTGATGGATGCAATCTCCCTCGACCTCAACTTGCGGACTTCCCTATCTAAGATAGCAACAGGCTCCTCCTCATAAGACAGATTCTCATCAAGCAAAACTGAATCCCAACGGATAATGTAGTTTCCATCTCCATGGTATCTTTTCAACATCGACACATGGAATACCGGATGTACTCCGGACAGCCCTGGAGGCAAGGCTAACTCATAAGCCACCTCCCCTACTCGCTTAAGTACTTCAAAGGGACCAATGTACCTTGGGCTTAGCTTGCCTCTTTTACCAAACCGCATCACTCCTTTTATTGGCGAAACTTTCAACAAGACTTGTTCACCCTCCATGAACTCTAAGTCTCTAACCTTTCGATCTGCATATTCTATTTTCCTACTTTGCGCCGCTAGAAGCTTTTCTTGAATAGACTTCACTTTCTCTAATGAATCCCTCAAAAGATCCGTACCCCAAGGTCTAACCTCGAATGCATCAAACCAACCAATGGGAGACCTACATCTCCTACCATACAATGCTTCGAATAGAGCCATATCAATACTTGAGTGATAGCTATTGTTGTAGGAGAACTCTGCTAAGGATAAGAAGCTATCCCAATGGCCACCAAATTCTATCACACATGCACGAAGCATATCCTCCAACACTTGAATCGTTCGCTCAGACTGACCATCGGTCTGAGGGTGAAATGCAGTACTAAGGTCCAACCTAGTACCCAATTCAGCATGCAATGTTTTCCAAAACTTAGAGGTAAACTGCGTACCTCTATCTGATATAATGGAGAGTGGAACTCCATGCAATCGAACGATTTCTGAGATATAGATCTTGGCTAACTTCTCTGCATTGTAAGTCACCTTGACCGGAATGAAATGAGCAGACTTAGTTAACCTATCAACAATCACCCAAATAGAGTCGTACTTACCCATCATCTTTGGAAGACCAACCACGAAGTCCATTGCGATTCTCTCCCATTTCCATTCCGGAATGGGCATTCTCTGAAGTATTCCTCCGGGCCTTTGGTGTTCATACTTTACTTGTTGACAGTTTGGACATTTGGCAATAAAGTCAACAATATCACGCTTCATTCTACCCCACCAAAAGTGTTGCTTTAGGTCACGATACATCTTGGTTGCACCCGGATGTATAGAATACCTTGAACTATGAGCCTCTGCCAAAATAGTGTTGATCAAATCATCGATGCAGGGTACACATACCCTTCCCTTAATCCTCAACACACCTTCCTCATCGATTGTTGCATCTTTAGCCTCTCCTTGCAACACTTTATCTCGAATCCGGATCAATTTCTCATCATCAAACTGCTTCCCCTTAATCTTGTCAAGGAAGGAGGATCTTGCCTCCACACGAGCTAACAATCCTCCCTTCTCATTTACTTCTAACCTCATAAGGTCATTAGCCAGAATCTGCACTTCTCTAGCCAATGGGCGTCTAGAAGCTTGCAAATGAGCTAGACTTCCCATGCTTCCCGCCTTTCTACTCAAAGCATCTGCCACAACATTCGCCTTCCCCGGATGATACAAGATAGTGATGTCGTAGTCCTTCAGTAGTTCCATCCATCTCCTCTGTCTCAAGTTCAAATCTTTCTGAGTAAAGACATACTGTAGGCTACGATGATCCGTATATACCTCACACTTAACCCCATATAAAAAGTGTCTCCATTGCTTTAATGCAAACACTACCGCGGCCAGTTCCAAGTCATAAGTTGGATAGTTACGTTCATGCACTTTTAATTGTCTTGAAGCATAAGCAATGACATTCTTTTCTTGCATTAGCACTGCACCCAAACCCGAATAGGATGCATCACAATAGACAATGAAATTCTTGCCTTCCTCTGGCAAGGTAAGGATAGGCGCGGTAGTCAACAAAGTCTTGAGTTTCTGAAAGCTTTCCTCACACTCATCCGACCATACAAATGGAACATTTTGCTTAGTCAAGTTCGTCAGTTGGGAAGCAATAGAAGAGAATCCCTTGACAAATCGGCGGTAGTAGCTAGCTAACCCAACAAAGCTTCTTATTTCTGACACATTAGTGGGTCTCACCCAATTCTTCACTGCCTCAATCTTAGATGGATCTACCATCACTCCTTCCTTAGAAACCACGTGCCCCAAGAAGGACACTGCATCTAGCCAGAACTCACACTTAGAGAACTTGGCATAAAGCTTTTTCTCCCTCAACATTTCCAATACCATTCTCAAATGCTCCTCATGTTCCTTCTTACTTTTAGAGTATATCAGTATATCATCAATAAATACGATCACAAAGAGATCCAAATATGGCTTAAAAATCCCGTTCATCAAACTCATGAACGCAGTAGGGGCATTCGTAAGACCAAAGGACATCACTACAAATTCATAATGTCCATACTTAGTTCGAAAAGCACTCTTTGGCACATCTGTTGCCCGTATTTTCAATTGATGATAACCGGATCTCAAGTCAATCTTAGAGAAGACACAAGCACCTTGTAATTGATCGAACAAATCATTAATGCGAGGAAGAGGGTACTTGTTCTTAATAGTTACCTTGTTCAACTGTCGGTAGTCTATGCACATCCGAAAACACCCATCCTTCTTCTTCACAAACAAAACCGGAGCACCCCAAGCATATGCACTCGGTCTAATGAAGCCTTTGCTAAACAACTCTTGAAGTTGAGCCTTTAACTCTCTTAACTCCGCGGGAGCCATTCTGTAAGGGGGTATAGAAATGGGGCGAGTGCCCGGTTCAAGATCGATGCAGAAGTCAATATCCCTATCCGGTGGCATACCAGGAAGATCTGCAGGGAACACATCCAAAAACTCACGGACTACCGAAACTGACTCAATCGAAGGTACTTGGGTAGTGTCATCCTTGAGATGTGCTAAGAAAGCTAAACACCCTTTACTAACCATTTTCTTAGCACGAAGTAAGGAGATGATACGCACCGGATTGGAAGTGTAGTCACCCTCCCACACTAACGGATCTGTCCCAGGCTTGGCTAATGTCACCGTTTTAGCATTACAATCCAAGATCGCAAAATTCGAGGAAAGCCAAGTCATACCCAGAATTACATCAAAGTCAACCATTTCTAAGATAACCAAATCTACATAAGTGTTACTCCCCACAAAATTCACCAAACAAGACCTATATACCTTTTCAACTACCACAGACTCACCCACCGGAGTAGAAACACGAATAGGCATGTCAAGTAATTCACATTGCAAATTTAAACCATTAGCAAATGATGAAGATACATAAGAAAATGTGGATCCGGGATCAAACAATACAGAAGCCATGCAATCACAAACCAGAAGATTACCTGTGATGACAGCATCTGATGTCTCCACTTCAGATCTCCCAGGGAAAGCATAACAATGGGCCCTTTCGTTAGTTTGTCCGTTGCCCCTACCATGTTGTGATGTAGTGGCTCCAGTTTGCCCATCACCTCGGCCGTTTTGGTGACCACCGTTACCTCGACCACTACGTCCTCCGGAATAACGGCCTCTACCATGACCACCTCTACCTCTAGCTATTGGGGGTCTGTAGCTCTGTTTGGGACAATTTCTCCTAATATGCCCCGTCTCCCCACATCCATAACACTCTCTAGAGTCAAGTAAAGGTCTCTCAGAGAAGTGTTGACCGGTCTGAGGTGGACCCCCAACTACAGTCTGTAGTGAAGACTGAATTGGTCGAACTGAGTAACCTCCGGAACCCTGTCCTCTAGTGTAGGAACCATTAAACTCACCTCCCTTTCGAAACCTTTTTGATGTCGATGTCGAGGTGAAGTCATCGGGCTTCACTCCTTCCACCTCTATCACGAAGTCTACCACTTCTTGGAAGGATTTTGTCGTAGCCGCTACCTGTAAGGCCGAAATCCGCAACTCTGACCTCAACCCCTTCACAAACCGGCAAATCCGCTCTTGTGGACTGAAACAGAGTTGAGTGGCATACCTTGATAAAGCACGAAACTTAGCCTCATATGCATTAACCGACATCCTACCTTGCTCTAGGCTCAAGAATTCATCTCTTTTCCTATCCCTCAAAGTCCGTGGGATGTACTTCTCCATAAACAAACTAGAAAATGACGCCCAAGTCATAGGTGTTGCCTCTGTCGGTTGACACTCAACATGTTATAGCCACCACATCTTGGCGTTCCCTTGAAGCTGATAACTCACGAACTCAACACCAAACCGTTCTACTATACCCATCTTGTGTAGTAGCTCATGACAGTCAACCAGAAAATCGTAAGCATCCTCAAATTCGGCACCCTTGAAGACTGGGGGTTTCAATTTCAACAACTTACTGAAAAGTTCATGCTGATCATTTGTCATTATAGGCCCAGTAGTCAGATGTGGAAACGTGCCTATCTCCAATGAGGCATCCATGCGGGGAGCCATAGTAGCCGCATGTTGTACCTCCGGAACCTGAGGTGCTGGTGCAGAAAACACTGGGGTGTTTGGCCCTGATCAGATAACCCGCTAAGATACGCCAAAACCTGATTAATCATCTCTGGGGTAGGTTGGGGTGGCATTTCCTAATTCTGCCCTTGTTCATTCTCCCCTTCCTCACCCTCTCTTACTACCTCCTCAGTCGGTGGAGGAGTAACCGCCCTAGCATCAGATGGACTAGGTGCTCGTCCTCTTCCTCTAGAGGACGTCCTCCCACGACCTCTACCGCGGCCTCTTGCCACTGTTCTTCCTCGAGCCACAGCCCCAGTGGCTGGCTCAGATGTTTCTTGTATGGCCGGTGTTGGTGCAGTCGTTGCTCTAGTTCTAACAATCTGCGAAAAGAGTGAAGATGGTCAGATACCAATTTGTATCACCTAGATACCAATTGGATTCAAGTAATAGCACGAAAGAAAGAAAGAAAGAATGGAATTTTCCTAAAGTCTTATAGCCTCTCAAAGAAAAGTAAAGGCGTCCCCCTACCGTTCCTTAAGACTCTACTAGACTCGTTCTTGTGTGATGAGACCAACGAACCTAATGCTCTGATACCAAGTTTGTCACGACCCAAATCGGGGCCGCGACTGGCACCCACATTTACCCTCCTATGTGAGCGAACCAACCAATCTAACCCTTATCATTTCAACATGTATCAACAGAAAATAATGCGGAAGACTTAAATTCATTAATAAAATGAATAATCAACTTCTATAACTCAAAACTATTATTTTCCCCAAAATCTGGAAGTCATCACCACAAGAGCATCTAAAATCAAATGACTAAACTAAGAGTATTCTAAAAACTAAAACAAGTAAAAGCTAGTCCTTGCCGGAAGTTCAAGGCATCAAGACTTGAAGAAGAAGATACAGTCCAAGCTAGAAGCATTAGCTCACCCTGAAGATCCGGTGTGACGAAGACTGGCTAGAATCACTGTTGAGTTGAAGACGACGGCGCGTTTGCTGCACTCCACAAATACAAAGAAGAAAACATAAAAGTAGGGGTCAGTACAAAGCACGGGTAATGAGTAGATATCATCGGCCAACTCAAAATAGAAGACAATATATATCAAGTAATATCATAAAGTCAACTATGATACTCAACATGTAGCAACAACAAGTACTATATCATTAACAATTACCGTCAAGTTCACGCATGAGGACTCAAGCCTCAATACCATACTCATTTGGGGTTTATGT
The DNA here is from genome assembly GCA_027705065.1 of Solanum peruvianum. Taxonomy (NCBI): domain Eukaryota; kingdom Viridiplantae; phylum Streptophyta; class Magnoliopsida; order Solanales; family Solanaceae; genus Solanum; species Solanum peruvianum. Next base: position 16,230,917 of record JAKWJD010001756.1, read on the forward strand.
TCATTAGATTGAGTATATTAACATCTTTCAAGATTCATTATCTTTATTTCTCTTGTGTCGGTAGGTGACACTCCGCTCCCTCATATTCATTAATCCTCTTGTGTCGGTACGTGACACTCCGATCCCCTACTACTCTGTGTCGGAACGTGACACTCCGATCCCCTAAATCTACGTGTCGGTTCGTGACACCCGATCCCCTAAATCTACGTGTCGGTTCGTGACACCCGATCCCCTAAATCTACGTGTCGGTTCGTGACACTCGGTCCCCCTAATACTACGTGTCGGTTCGTGACACCCGATCCCTTAATTCTATGTGTCGGAACGTGACACTCCGATCCCCTAATCTCCTTTTATCAATTCATCAAGACTTCTTTCTCACCAATGCATCATCAAACTCATTATTTTAGTTCATCCCGCCTTCTTTTATACCAAGGCCTCATCAACAAGAGATTAGGTTTTTATCAAGATTTGGGATTCAATAGCTTCATCATGCTTACTATAATCACAATTAGTAATCACGTTCATGCAAGCATACAAATCAAGATTATAGCAGGGTTTTACAATATTATCAATACATATCATTCGCTATTAAGAGTTTTACTACGAATATCATAAGAGAAACCATAACCTACCTCCACCGAAGAATTGAATTTAAACAAGCAATTTCCCAAGCTTAGTGTTCTTCCTCTTCGATCGATTCCTCTCTCTCTATCTTTGTTCTTTTCTCTTATTCAAACCCTCTTTCTTTTACCCTAATTAGCATATAATTAAGAATAAAAGATGGCAATAATGACCCACTAATTAACTTAAGGTTACCTCTTTTAACCCCCAAGTAATTAGAATTATAATCCTTAACCCTCTAACTTTATAATTAAAGTAGGAATAGTCCAAAACGTCCCTTAAAACGTGTAAAGAAATCCGACTCCACCTGGGATTACGCAACCTGTGACGGGCCGTCGTGCCTGCGACGGTCTGTCCTGCAGGTCGTCGCAAGGTTCAGAGACCCAAATTTCCACCAAGGGTCTGTGACGGTCCGTCCTGCCATTCCGTTACGAAGTTCAGAGAGTCGATTTGTAGTACCCAATTTCAGAATTTCTAAGTGTTTTGAAATGAGACCCTGCGACGGTCCGTCGTGGGGTCCGTCGTTTCAGCCAGTTTTTCAGAAATAAAATCTGCTGCTCAAAACGACTAAACAGGTCGTTACATTCAGTTCATCCTAGTTTTGAATCATCCTTGGTAGTTGAAGTCAAAAAGGGTCAGCATCTTGATACTATTTTGATGGAGTTGAAGGACTAAGTGCTGCTAAAGATGAATAAGTCCTTTACTTTGGGAGGTGATGGCATACTTAGGTACCAGGACAGGCTGTGTATACTAGATGTGGATTATTTGCGGACCAAGATTGTTGTAGAGGCCCATGGTTCAAAGTATTCGATACATCCAGGTTCCACCAAGATGTATTATGACCTCAAGCAGATCTATTGGTGGGACGACATGAACAAAGACATTGTTGAGTATGTTGCCAAGTGTTCTAATTGTCAGCAGATTAAGACGGAGCACCTTAAGCGTGGTGGTCTCACTCAGATGATTGAGGTTCCGACTTATATGTGTGAGTCCATTAACATGGACTTCGTGGTTGGTCTTCTAAGGACTAGGAGATAGCATGACTCCATATGCGTTATTGTTAATAGGATAACTAACTCTTCCCACTTTATCCCTGTGAAGTCTACTTACAGAGTCGAGGATTATGCGAGACTCTACATTGATGAGATTGAGAGGTGGCATTGGGTTCCTTTGTCTATCATTTCAGATAGAGGAGCTCAGTTCACTTTGCATTTTTGTAGATCCTTCCTTAAGAGCTTTGGCACGCAGGTAAAGCTTAGTACTGCCGTTTATCCTCAAACAGATGGGAAGGCAGAGCGCACCATTAAGACATTGGAGCACATGTTTAGTGTGTGTGTGTTTGACTTCAGAGGTAGTTGGGACGACCATCTACCTTTGATAGAGTTCTTGTATAATAACAACTACCATTGTAGCATTGGGATGGCACCGTTTGATGAACTGTATAGTAGAAGGTGTAGGCCTCCAGTTTGGTGATTCGAGGTTTGAGATTAATCCATTTTGGGTCCAGAGATCATTCATGAGGCCTTATAGAAGGTCAGGGCGATTAGGGACAAGTTGACTACTGCTTACAGTCGGCAAAAGTCTTATGCAGACAACAGAAAATGGCCCTTAGAGTTTGATGTTGGTGACCAGGTCTATTTCAAGATATCACCTATAAAGGGGGGGATGAGTTTTAGAAGGAAGGGAAAGTTGAGTCCGAGGCACATTGGTCCATATGAGATCCTACAGCGTGTGGGTGAGGTGGTCTATGAGTTGGCGTTGCCTGCAGAGTTAGCTTTTGTTCATCCTGTCTTTCATTTCTCTACGTTAAATAAGTGCCTTGGTGATCCAGCATCGATTCTTCCTATTGAAGGTTTGGGGGTTGATGAAGACTTGTCCTATGAGGATGTACCAGTTGAAATTCTAGACAGACAAATAAAGCGGGTGAGGAAAAAAGAGATTGCCACTGTGAAGGTATTATGGAGGAATCATCTTTAGAGGGTGCTACATGGGAGGCCGAGACCGATATGAGAGTCCGCTACCCACATCTTTTCATCTCTTGAGGTTAGACTTTCTACTCTTAAGTCTAAGTTTCCTTATCTCCTTTATTCCTAGTTGTTATTGTTTAACCGTGAATAATACCTATGATGTGATATAACTGGCATTGTGCTAGACTATTAGGAGTGTCATTCAGAGACGAATGTTCCTAAGGGGGGGATAATGTAACACCCCTAATATGGCTATGTTAAGTAATGCTTAATGTATATAGAACGCCTACGATTAGACTGGGTTCACACGGATTGATGCGCGTAGAACCAGAGCTTTGAATCCTTGAAACATTTAATTCAACAAACTTGGTGAGTTATTTGAGCTAGTAAATGTTGGGTCCATCCATGTAGGGCACCCAAATATGAAGATCTACCCGGATGAGTCTTGACCAGATTTAAAAAGGGGGTAATCTTAAGTTTGGAGGGTCAAGGGGTAAAATGGTCTTTTTCCAGTCTATGGTGTGAATTGTAATTACCCTAAATATTTAATTAATTAATTAATATGGTGGAGGGGCAATTTGTGTAGAAACGGCCGAAATTGACCCTTTGAGCGAAATTTGGCTCCACCGGGTTCAAGCTTGGTGGGAGCAATGATTTAATTTGATTTATTTTATATAGTGGATTAATTTAATTAATTGATATTTAATTTCTGATTAAATAAAAATAAAAAAAATGATATTTTATTTATTAATTAAAGATAAATCTTAATTTTACTATGTCTCTCTCTAATCTCCAAATCCTAAGTTAACACTCTCACATGTTTCTCAACACTTCTCTCTCACTCACGGTCTTCCTTCAACAAGAGAACAAAAGCAGAACGTCAAATGCAAATGTTCATCAAGAACTTGAAAGCTAAAAACTCAAAAGTAAAACAAGCTTAAAAAGAAAGGTAAAAATAAATTTCTCGATGGATTTTGCTTGTGGTTTCGGTGGTGAGATGTTGGCTTAGTGGGGAAATAGGCAGCACATTGAATCACTTTTGAACAACTTAAGATATGGGTTTTCTTTTCTCTTGGTCCCTTTCTCAAAAATACCCTTAAGGTTTAGTTTAATCGCAATTGAAAAACTAAGGTTGTCCCCGTTTCATGTCCCTGTCATTAAATCCTTTGAAAGATTTAAAGCATGTGTTGGTATGTCTTCTGGTAGATAATGTTTGATCAGGTTGTGATTATGTGTTGAATATGTATTTGTAAATTATTTAAGGAATGAAAGATGATTCCGGAAAAGTGTATTAAGTTTATTGTTTGAGCATGTGTGTGGTGTAAATTAACTATGTTGCTGCCGAAATTTGTATGCTAAAAATGTTGTGTTTCAACTGTATGAAAATGTTAAAAGTGTGATGTTCATATAAGGATAATGTTGCTGATTAAATGTCACCCAAAAGACACCAAATTTCCATCTTGCAGGAAATTGTTGGTCTCGGCCTAAGATTGGAAAAATGAGCTATATTTAAAAAAATATGAGGTCATTGGGGATTGAACCCAAGACCTCACCAAATGAAAATTACACAAAAATTTCATGAGAAAAAATGAAAAGAAAATTAAATGTGTGAGTGGGGATTGAACCCACAACCTATTGATTATATAAGAGAGATAGGATAAAAATAAAGGAGAAAATAAAATAACGTGAGTGGGGATTGAACCCACAACCTCTTGAATAAGTGAGGAAGTTAAGAGAAAAATTAAGAGAAAAAGAATGAGCTTGTGGGGGGGGGGGTTGATCCCATAATTTCTTTGTCTTAAACAAGAAAGAGAAGAGGGAAAAAAAGAAAATGATATGGGGGTGATGGGGATCGAACTAGGATTCCCCAAATCTGAAAAATGAAATTATCAAGTTTGATATAAGATTAAGTGTTGCTCAAGGGATTCAAAATTGGGTTCCCTTGCCCAATTCCGTATTGACAGATAAGTCTTACGTGATTAAATAATTAACGAATTCTGCAAATAGGAATCAAACTGAGACCTTGGCATACTTACAAGATGAATAAGTCTTGTACCAAATAATCTTGGGCAATTTGAACCAATTAAATGAACTATGAATGAAGCCTTATGGCTTGTGTTTGTGTACTCATAAGTCCAGCATATGTTTATAAAGTAAGTGAACCTAAGATGTTATGTGATGAATGATGAGACCCCAGAAGGGTTAAGTAAGAGTGTGAAACACACTAAAAGGCCAAGTGCATTGGCATATGATGAAATGAACATTCTCGTAAAAAAAGGGTGAGTAATTATGAAGGGCAAGTGTGCTAAGACAAATGAAGGTGGTGACAACATGATAAGAGGCGAATGTGAAATATGAGAGAAATCTCAAATGAGCCTAAGTAAATGTCATCTAATGAGAAATGATGCCCTCCTGCTAGAAGCCAGCTTCTACGATGTATGAGATGAATGTATTGAAACTTTATACTGAGCAACAATAGGCTAGATATAAGTGGAGACTCCTTCTTTCGGGAAGGCAGAGTTTCGTGTAATCTCCTAAGATGAGACTATCCCTCCAAACGGGTATGGGTCTCCTTATATCTCCTAGCCTTTGTAACTATGCAGCCAACATAGGGATCTAGCAGGGTTAAATCCCCTATATATGCTTGCATGTTTTTGGTTTCACTTTAGAAGGTGATTCCACCTCTTTTCGGTCTAGGGTAGACACAGGATTTCATGGCGCTCACATGATCTATATCGGTTAAATTAAAGTTCCCACAGAAGGATTGAGGCCAGCCTCATGTCATGAACACAATGAAATGAACGATACCAAAGATGTTTGGTAAGGATAATCAAGAGGTGAACTAGACTTATGTAATGACACTAGGTCATTCTTAGTCATTGCACAGTGAACCCAATGAATGTCTTAAAGTACATCCTAGGTATAGCTGGTGTTTACACTAGCCTATGAATGAAATGAAATAAAGTCCCTATGAATGAAAGAAGTAGAAAAAAGGCTCCCTAGTTGAGGTCCCATATGTTGAGTCCTCATTTTAGAAACTCCTAATAATAAGTCCATGATTCCCAGGGTCTCATGGCATATGAACGAACGAAATGAAATATGATATGTATTATATGCAATATGTTATGTGTTATATGCAATATGTTATGTGTTTTGTGCAATATAAAGTATGATGATGCATGTTACTCTCATGGTATGTCTTTCCTAATCCGATTTTGGCAAGTCCACTGACTTGACTTTCCATAACTCATATCGTTAGGAGAGAATTTTTCTAAATCATGCATGTCTGTGGTGTGTGCTTTCATATACCTATACTTAGTACAAGTGTGTACTAATTTCATAGATTTATATACTTTTAGGTGCAGGTCCAGCTGGATTCTAGAGCTTACGAGTCAACACAGAAGTTATCCGAAGGTGGAGCTTTCATCCAGATTTGGTAGGCCCTTATGCTTTCGAGGATGCTTACTCGTTTATTCTAGCATAGGCGTAGGCATGAGCTAGTGGAGTTTGTTCCACTAGCCTTTTTTCGTATTTACTTTTAGACGTTGTACTGGTGCCATTTTGGCAACTCTATATTGATGATTATATCTTTCATTTGATTATCTTGATTTAGATGGTTGTTGTTAACTCTTATGAGTTTATGTAGATAGTATTATGGGAAACCAATGTTTTCCAATATAAATTTTAACTAATCAAAAGTTCAAATTTTCCGCTAAAATTAACCTAGATGGAGTAACGATGACGTATGTAGGCTTGTCTACGACCTCAGAGAGGTCAGCAACGCCGGTCTGATCTGGGGTCTAGATTCTGGTAATGACATATAATTTAGATCCGTGTGATTAGAGTATTATATACATGACATTGAAATGTTTCAATACCAATTGTGTTTGAGAAGATTAAATTGTTAAGAATAGGCTTGATTAAAATGATGATACTACTATAGTATATACATGAAGTTAATTGAATTGGCTAATAATATTCTCATGACCAATGTGTAGTGAAAGTTTTGTTTTTGCCAAAAAATTGGCTAGTAATATTATTTCCAAAATATGATATAGAGTTGGCCAATGACCAAGTCATACTAATCTTATATGGCCAGTGTAAATTATAATATTTCTTGTAAGCCAAATACATGTTAAGGATTGACTTGACAAGATGTAACTCAATGAACTCATAACCAAGGGTATGCCAATGATTGGGACAAGTCCCAACATTACCCTATGTAAATGAACTTGTGAACATAGTAGTTCATTGAATAAGTTTCTACAATTGTCATAAAGAATGGTACAAGACTACCAAATAACATAGAACAAGATAAGGTGAGTAATGAAATAACCAAAATCTTATGAGCTATGAAATTGTCCTAAAAAGGGGTGTTAAAGGAAGTTAGACAAGTCTCACTTGCACCTAAACAATTATATCAAAGATACTCACAAAAAAGGTTGTTAGAAATCGTGAGAAAAGTCTCACTCACACCATAATGATAATGTAAGACTTAAGTTAACATTCATAAAGTAAAGAAAGTGATGACAAGTCATCCATTGATATAAGCATACCTCATACTAGAAGCAAGCTTCAATAATGCATGAGTCAACTCTAGAAGATATAAAGTATAATAAATTGTGGAAAACACCGATAGACTAGGAACGAGCTTGTGCAAGCACATGTAAGCCTCATGAGGTGACATTACCACCAAGGTTGATAAGAGTTACCTAAATTTCCTAGTCTTTGAACTATGTTGCTGGCATAGGTACTAGCCATTAGATTTCACCTAAGAGTGCTAGGTAGTATTCAGTTTCACTTTTGCCGGTGAACCACCTCTTTTCAGTGTGGGGAAGAAACTGGATTTCATGTTTAGGTCACATGATCTATGTCGGTTAAATTCTCCACATTAGGTTGCACTTTAGCCAGTGAAACACCTCTTTTTAGTATGGGGAAGACACTGATTTCATGTTAACTCATATGATCTAGGTTCACTTTAGCCGGTGAACCACCTTTTTCAGTGTGGGGAAGACACTGTATTTCATGTTATCTCACATGATCAAAGTAAATTAAATGCTAAATATTTCTTTAAGAAAGTAAGAAAAAAAGAAAGAAAATCATGTTCAAAGTGAACATGAGATTAAAGAAGAAAAGAAAGTTCAAAGTGAACTAAGTAAGCATAATGATCAAATAATGGGCATATCCTTCAAAGATTGACTTATAAGAGCAAAAACTTAATAACTCATCAATTGGAGTATTAATATATGCCCCAACATATTTATATTATACAAATGATCAAATAATGGTCATAGCTATAAAGATTGGCTTATAAAGACTTAGTGCCCAATTATACAAGAATGGAAAGAATAACTTGTGGTAAGGGTAGTTAAATCATTTCCTCAGTCTTTTGGATTACTTACTTGATTCATTGTAGGTATGGGACTACAGTGAATCATTGCACTTGTAAGTAAAACATAGGATCAAAGGAGATAATTGAACTACACAACAAGAAGAAGAAAAAGACTGAAAAATAAAGTAAGACATGGGAGAGGAAGCTCTCGGCCTAAGGAATCAAAATTATAAGTTTTGTTTGAGTTGTTACAAAATTATGTTCATGATTCCAAGGTCTTATAATCATATAGAAAATGCGTTGTGTGCTTTAAATGCATGAAAACATGTCATATTCATATCATGAATCACAAATAACGAATTATGAGAGTATAGTGACTTCACTTTCTAGAAACGCCATGCTGTTATAGGAAGAGCTTTCCTTGATCATGCATAGTACTTATGTTTTATGTCCATACACCCATAATTAGTACAAGTGTGTACTAACCCATATACTATTACTATTTTTATAGGCGCAGGTCCGAGAGAAGATTGAAGATTCGTTGAAGCGATTTGGATTAGCCATCTCTAGACTTTGGTAGGTCCTCTTAAGTTAGAGGATGCCTACATTTATTATTCTAGCTTTAGTACATTATACATATCTAGTGGATGTTGTCCCTAGCGTTTCATTTCAAACATTTGTTCAAGCGTTTGTATGAAGGCCGGTTTGGCAAACTATTACTAATATTATGATTCGTTATATCAATTGTTTAATCTATTGATAGATGGTTGTTTAGTTTGAGATTATTAGTATATCACTCTTATGCAGTAATTATATGAAGTATAAGTACACTTCATTAAGTTTAAAAGTTATAAATTTTCCTCAAATTTAACTATGTGATTGTGATGAAATCTAAGAAGAGGCTTGTCTGCGACCTCTGAGAGGTTAACGACGCCGGTCTCATCTGGGGTATGGATTCCTGGTGTGACAATTTATAATTGATGTTTTCCAATGAAATTCTCCATGAACCCTTGACCTTAATAAATCTCTTAATTTGACTAAAACATGAGTTATGTGATCATGCTTTGATATTGATGAATTCATATGTAGATTGTTATTTGCTTTTGATTCATGAATAGATTATGATTAATTCTCTTATAGGCAGTTTCAATTTCATCAATTGAGTATTGTATATTCTTAGATCTAGTTCATATTAATCTTATTGAATTGATATAGGCTTAAGGCTTATTATTTCTATTTTAGTTTTCTATGGTCTATTGGTTGATATGATAATTGTAGTAAAGTGATATCTAGGTTGTATTAGATTGATGAATATGTAATAAATTGACCTAGTTTCGTTGATAATTTATATAATTGCATTGAATTATTGGTTATTGCCATGGGTAAGGGCCTTATAGTATCGAATTTGAATATTTAGCGTCGGAATCGATGTGTTAAGATGGAGTGGTCCTAATTCCGTTTATTTTATGTTAATTAGACTTCAATTATGTTATGATTGGTATAATCCACATATGGTGGCGGTGCTGTGTGAATTGATGTGGACTTGTTGGCGTTACTTTATGCAATATGATGATCATGGCCTTGTTGGCGTTACTTTATGCAATATGATGATCATGGACTTGTTGGTACTACTTGAAGCATTATTTTGATTTGTGTAGTTGATTTATGTGAATTATGAGCATATCTATATATATGCAAAGTAATGTGAAAGTATGTGCTTTTTCTATGTATGTTAGGAAATCATATAGATTATGACTATGTGCTTGTATGTGTAGTCTTAGGGTTGATGTTTGGTTGTTCCTACTTGACTATATGAGTCTATGATCGTTATATTGATGATAATATGGTAGGTTATAAGATGACTTAAAGATTGTAATGTTTATTCGTAAGTGACTTAAGATTGATATGTAATATGTGTTAAAGTGAAGTATGTTTTGTCTTTTCTTGGTTGACTTGTATCCCTTATTTATGCATGTATGAATGTGAATATGAGATATATTGACTTAGGATGCTAAAGACTCTTAGTCTTGAATGTATGAATGACATGTGACCTTGAATGATGTTAAGAGGGTCTTTTATGTGAAACCTTGAACCTAGGGGTAAGGTTATGATGTTGAAGTAGAATGACGTAATGGTATACTTTAACTAAACGAATGATAGACTTATGGTTGATTGGATGGAACGGCATCATATGAATTGTTAGGAAAGTCAGGATGAGCTTCTTGTAACCATTTGAAGGTAGCCGTAAAAGGACCTCTTTGGTAGGGTGAATGTGATTGGGTTATGAACTTGATATGGAACCCATTTATATGAACCTTTTAATGAAAATTACTCTAGGATAACAAACGCCACCACTGAGTGAGTATGGTAGGGAAGTAGTTCTATTTAAAGGATGAGAGTATATTACAAATCATGCCCTTCATATTCCTTAACCATGTGCGTACATGGGATGTGTCCAAATTCTACCATCGGCAAGTAGAACACTCTCATCGAAGTAGGTTAGATTTATGGATTCCATGATTTTCTACCATGGTCTATTTCGTTTATTTCCTATTCTCATCATATGGGATACTTACTAGCATTTATAGAAGTTCTATGAAGTTTAGGTGATGGTATGGGACGCTATCTAGACATTGCACAATAGGATATGAAGGTATTAGTTGGAGTCCCTAGGCCTTGTCCAAGACCATTACTTGAATGCCCTTTATGTGATGAATGAGTCTTAATGAACTAATGAATGTAATGACTTAAGTTAAGAAATTATGTTAAATGAATAAGTACTTATCTAGGGTAGTTAAGAGTTGTCTAGTTAAGATGTGAAGGGGGCATGGGAATGGTCAATTTGTATCTTACCAAGATGAGTCTTAACAATAACTCTAGTTAGGGAGGATGTTCATTATGTGGATATGATCTAACTAAGCAAGTCTTAAGGATTATTTAGGTAGTCTTGAAGAGGTCAATCATGGACGTTATCTTTATGATTTACTTAAGTAAGTCTTTTGATGGCCTTTGGAAGGAGAATGTCATATTATCTATAGGTTCATATGTTTCATGTATGGTAATGTATGTTGATTTCATTATGGGTAGTCTTAAGTATCATTTAGGTGTGCCTACAAATGATGTATGGTAGTGAGGGAATTATATGCTAAAAGGTGTGAAAAGTGAAGCTAAAGAACTTCACTGTAACAGTGAAGTTAGTTCACTGCGAGCTCATTGTAATATTTTCTAAAATGTGACTATTTGATTAAATGATTTCTTATGTGTTTATAAGTTGTTAAATGTTGTTTTCATTCTTATAGTATGATTTTTTAATGAAAATTCATGAAAAGAATGTTATTTACTAAATGTTCCTTTGTCATGGTTTTTGCATGGCTTCCATACTTAATGCATCTAATGTGCTAACCCTTTCTTTTCCCTTTTTGACTAAAGTGTAGGAAATGGGAAGTCTTGATGTGCCATGGAGGATGTATAGGTTTATAAGGGTTGAAGATGAAGTATTGGTGAGTCTTCATCGATTCGAGGACAATATCCACACATATTCCCTTATGTCTTAGTATTTATTTTAATGTTTTGTATGGGCTTAGACCCAAGTGTTGTATAGTCTAATGTTTAGATGGTTCAAATAGTAAAAAAAGGTTTAATGTTTTAAATGATAATCTTACGTTTGTGCAATGATTATGAAAACAGTCCTTCGTATGTGAAGAAAGTTTTTAATTCTTACTCAGTTTAGTATGTTTATTATGCAATGAATGATACGATTGGCTTAGAAGAGACTTCTTGAAGTTTCATTTGTTCTGTGGCAACACAAAGACGCTCTAACTTCTAGGGTGTACTTGTGGATCGTGACATCAATATGTTGTTGATATCCATTATGTTATCATATTGACCAATGTACACACACACTCACACATAATGCCTTCTTATAATGTAGTAAAGGTTCACAGTGTCTAATGAAAGGTTTATCTTATATTCACTAAATGTCTACTACTATGCATGTAATGTAAATGTACGTGAAGTATGTTACGTATTCCATTAAATAGGATGACTTGATAGGTGTACTAGTATGGGCAATAGTATGGGACCTTGTCTATCAATTGCACATGTGTGCCTTGATAGGATAGTTCCTAAGTTAGGTTTCTATGAACATGAAAATGAATATACAAGGACATGCTATGAATATGGCTTATATGTTATGATGTTAAAGTATATGATATGATAAAATATGAATGTGCATAGTGTCTCAAAGTGTTGATACGAAAGGATTGCTCATATAGTTACACCTATAGACTTATGCAATTATATATGAACATGTGTGACATTTATATGTTATGTGAAATGTTTGCTCACATACAAGTACACACACACATGTATGAAGATCTAGTCAATAGAGGGATCTTGAAAGATGTGATCATGTGTACCCTAAAACTAGATAGGTGCTTGAATATGCTATAAGAATGTCATAAATCAATAGCCTAAGCCTATATTTGATGAAGTAAAGTAATAAAGGATTTTAATAAAAAGGTAACTTAGCTTAGAACTCAGTGAACTTGACAATAAGAGTTGTTGGCTTCCCATGGAAGAATATTTACCATTTTGTTTTTCATAGAGTCTTGACTTTCCTTGGAGGAAGATTCACCATTGGGTTACCATAAGGTTTGAATCCCATAGAGAAATATTCATCTATGGTTCCACATAAGGTGGTGGCTTCCCTTTGAGGAATGTTTACCTAGGTTTTCTCATGAGATCAGGCTACAATGCCAATTATCATGTAGAGGGTCATGTATATCTTTGAGCTCCATAAACTATGCTTGCCACATAGTATCTAGAAAGTGAATTCACTTAGTGTGCTAGGATATATGTTAATATTCTACCTTAACTAGGTGAGAACACCTTCCTTGGGTGTAAGTCTCTACAACACCAAATTCCAGGTTTAGCACCCATGGTCTTATTATCGGATAAGGCTATAGTTTCCCTAAAGTAAAATAGACAATGTATTTAAAGTAAGGACCCTAACTATGATAACCTAAGGGTATTTTCTTAGTGTAGGTGGGGGGTTCGGACTTCACCTATGCATTGCACAAGTGGCTATTTAAGAAAGTCATAGAAAGGTGTTGTAATGCATGTGTCAATGTATATGTTCCTCATGCATGACTTTGTAGCAATTGTCTACTTGTTGTGATGGAGTGCTTGGTATTAGTCCTAATGGATCTATGTGATGTGTTCATGTCCTTATATGCACTAGATTGATCTTAATAACTACATGATGAAGTTTGTTGACATGAATTAAGTTGTCCTCACTTGTATATTGATGTATGAATTGGATGTTAAGTCTTGTGGTCTCACGATAGGTCTACTAAGTATGTGTGATATTATGGGGTTTCATATGTACATTTAAATAGTAGATTTAGATTGGGATTATGAGTAAGATTTCATAAGGTTGTATGTGAAGCCAAATAACTATATGTGCATAATGACTAGAGAAAACTGTAATGTTCTTATGTCTTGGCCTAAATATGTCTTTGATGTATTATACTTCTAAGATGGTATGTATTGGCTTATATAAGTTGTATGAATGATTCCTTGTGGCCTTCATGTGATGCATTGCACCAAGTACCGCTTGAGGATTACTTGGGAGGTTAAGAAGTTAAAGAAAAGATATTCATTGTCAAAGGAAAAATGCTTACTATAAAGAAGAAAATGTTCACTGTAAAGTTACCCCAAATATGGCTTAAATTCTATGTGTGGTCTTATGTGATATTTCACCATTTAATATGCCGATATGAAGTATGTCAATGATATAAATGCAATAACATAAAGGTATAATGAAGATTTACTCAAAAAGGCATGAAGTAAGATTTCAAGAAAATGAACCTTTTAAATGTATGTTTTTTGCATGGTTGTCATACTTTGTGCATTCTTGTACTAACTCTATTATTCTCTAATTTTTTCACAAAGTTTAGGTTATGGTTGCTAAATGATAGTCTCTATGTTGAGGAGCTTGATATGTGATCTCCAAGCTCAAGGAAAGGAATCCTTAAGTCCAAGGATGTCCTAACGTCTAGGTCACTGTAAAGTATGAGTAAGTTTACTTATGTATTATGTTGTAAGAGTCGTGTCCCTAAAGTACTCTTATGATGTTGAGTCTAGGATGGCAAAAAGAGACTAGTCTTCAAATATGTAATGTTCTAGCATATGATGTACTAAGAAAGTTTTAAATTTTTCTGCTAAATTTACCTATTACAATGAGATAAATAATCACTATGGGATTTTATCAGACCTCCGAGAGTTCAAGTATGTCATGTTACTTCTAGGGGTTGCTCCCCAGATGTGATAAACATAGTATCAGAGCATCAGGTGTATGAAAGTGGTTTTACGTTCTAAAAGTCTCATATTGCCACGTCTAGTAGAGTCTTGTATCATTGGTGGTGAGTCGCGAACATTAAATGGTACGACAGGATATTAGATAATAGAGTCTTTCTTCTTCATCATTCTCATGTCGTTCCATAGAACTTAACTCTATAAGATCTCTCTCTTATGTTTTCTTGTCCGGTGGTCTTTTAGATGTGATTGATTTGATGAGAGTGTATCTCTATGCTTGAGAGATAAAAGGTGAATTTTGATACTTATCTTGGTTTTATTATTTCATGATTATGTGTGAAGGTGAATTTAGAATTGATATGTTAATATGATGTCCCTTGTGGCTATATATGAGACCTATGTGAAATAGCATGTTATGTTGGGAATAATATGTTATAATATGGTTAAAGCATGGTAGGAATTGTTGTAGTAAAAATGACTTTATTTTTGGAATGGTATGCTACTATATGGTTTTGCATGATGGTAATCTAATGATATGATTTGACCTTGAAATAATTTAAGAATATGTTAAATGGTAAAGAAGCATGCATCCCTAAGAACAAATATATAATGTTTCAAATGTTTCCCTTGTTTATATGTGTGACCCTTCATGATTGTTGTGTAAGGATTGAAGTTTTTGTATAGTCTTGGTCTTAGAAGCATGATGTCGGTGTGATTGACCTAGATTCACCTTATTGTAAAGTTAAATGAAAAGGAAGAGTCCATATACCCTAATGTTGTATGACCTTGGTGTCTATTATATTGTTGTAAACCTTATGTGGTTGAAGAGTATGACTTAACATGAAATTTTATGTGAATATTTGCATAGGTGATAAGGTTTAGTTTGCCTTTGTGTTCTTATGTTGACTTACTGTAATCCCTTCTAAAGTGGTAATCACTTTTATGTGATGAAAATGAAGGTTGTTAAGTTGAGATCATAAGGTTGGGTTAAGTTGCTCTTAATTGGGTCTACCCTAAGTAGGGGATTGTGACGTGAGTAGTAAGGTTGTAGATATTTCTACCTTGTCCTTCTATGTTTACTTGTACTTGAAACTAATGAAATCTTAGTAAGCTTTTTCATGATAGGGGTCTTGTTTAAAGTGTTAATTGCATGACCTCTATAGGTTGGTATGCCATAAACGACACTATGTTAAGCATGTTTTGAGGATTTGAAAAGTGCACGAAAAACATGATTTTGATGGTTTTATCATGTTGATTGTGCATCTTGACATGATAGTTGTGCATTTATCTTCATGAGATAAGGTAAGAAGCATGTTAAAGTCACTCTTAATGTGTAATGCTTATCCTTATAATGAAAATTTTGAGTCTCCTTAAAATGAAAATGATGAGTCTCTTGAAAAACTATGTGACTTTTACGATTTGGAAGTAGATTTTAGGCTAACTCTTGGAATGTTGAAGGCAAGATTAGCTAGTGTCCTTGTGACTGCCTATGATTTATGTTGTTTTCCCAAATGATGCTTTCTCTGAAGGCTATTTCTACGTTAGAAATTGACATTTTGTGAAATGACTTCCCATTTGTTGTGATATGCTTGGTGTGACCTACCATTTAGACTTCACTAGGAAGAAAAAAATGATCATGTCTTGGTTTAAAAGTTAGAAATTCTCATGTTGCAGTAAAGATTAACTTTGTGCATTTTCTTATGTATGAACTCATGGGACATGCAAATGTGTTGAGGATAAGTAATTCCTCCATGGACACAACTAAACATGGTATATTTAGTGTAACCCTCATAGCACTAGGTCTAACTAATAAGAATTCATTGTTAATGTAATTGACATAAGTCTATGTGCATTAAAGTATGAGTGCCTAAATGGCTTTTGAGTATTATTGGAATCTACCTATGTGTAACCTTACATGATGAGATCAATGTATTGAGATGTAATGACCATGTTATGGTTAGGAGAAGGATGTTCTTTCTATGAACATGGGAAGTGCCTAGGTGCTTGATGCATTAAAAAGTGAGTGAATAGAAGTTTTGCATACTTGTATGTATTGAGTTCTAAGTGATTTTAAGTGTGTTCCTTTTAAGTTTGGTTCATTAACTTCTATATGATGATTTTATGACTTTTGTGAGCTCCTCTATGGTTCATTGAAGTCTTTGTTGTGATTAAAGTTTTCTAAGTGTCATTCGAGGACAAATATTACCAAGAGCGGATATTGTAAGACCCCCAAAATGAGTTAGGGTGTCTAGATCCTAACATGCCCGTCATAAGGTTATAATTTTATAAATTAGTTTATTATATGGTATTGAGGTAGTGTGTAAAGTTAGAGGTGATTTCACAGTCAAACGTCAAACGACAACCAAGGCATTCGACGACTAGTCGCCAAAGGGGCCTTAGATGATTTTATGTATTTTTGAAATTGTCAGAGCTTATGAAGTCTTAAAATAAGGTATAATGATGTTTATAAGCAGTGTATGGAGTTTCCTAAAGTTTAGAGGTCAAACGTCAAAGAACGTCCAAGACGTTCGAAAGTTAGCCCTTGAGACGTTCATGTATGTCTTGATGGTGCCTAGCATGTTTGGACGTGTAAATTTTAATTATTTTGGATGAAACTGATGTGGAAGATCCTTGACTTATTACTGTTCATATTTACGTAGGAAAGTCTCGGGTACGACTGCATAAGGACCCCGCAAAAGGGCCCATCAGATAGACCCAAAGGCTGTCGAGACACTGCCTTGGAAGTGTAAATCGATGAGCTCAAATGACGCCCTGCTAGTGAACTGACTCCCCTTTGATGGGGAGGCGTCGATGGGAACTTATCCTGGAGAATTCTTGGCCACATTATAGCCTCAGACCCAAACGACGGAAGGCACAGAATGGTCCGTCGTTGGGTCCATCGATGTAGGCCTTGTGTCATCACCTGCACACTGTTTCATTAAAGGAGTGAATGGGAACTTCACCTCACGTCCTAACCTAACCCTACTAGGATTTTTTAGTTTTTTTTGGGTGTATTTAAGGGATCAAAAACGTGATTAACCCATTCCCAATCCAATTCATTGAAAATAGACTTTCCCTGAAAAACCAATTCTCTCTACAAACCTCCATTGAAGGTAAATCTCAAGAACAACTTGGAGCTTGGATTTCCATGGACTCTTTATCAATTTTTATAGGTTTTATTCTATAAAAGGTATGGTTATCCTTCATCTCTAAGTAACATTTCACTTTGGATATTTAATCTCAATGTTTTCAAAGACAAAATATGATCACAACTCTTCATCTTCAATCTAGCCATGGGTTCTTTCTAAAAAGGTTTTCAAAGGATTAATCATGATGAATTGATGATAATGTATTGGTCATAAAATTATTTTCAATCCAATTGCTTGATGAACCCATGTCCCTTCCCAAACTCGATTTTGCCCTTGCATGGGCATCCTGATCATGTCTTGTTATCGATTGAATTGTAATTCTATTATGTTAAATTTCTTAAGTCTACTGTTACTTACGTGTATTGATGATGAATTTACGAAAAAGGATCCATGTGGATCAAGGTATGAAGATTTGAATATCACTAGCTTAGATCTCTAGGTGTTCACTGTAACATTGCCTTTATAATGATTGAATGTTGAATTAGTGTAGGTGAATATGATTATAGCTACTGTCTTCGGTTGATGTTATGATTAAATTGTGGATATAAACCCTTGATGATCTGAATATTGATAAGGATTAATCTACATGTTTTAGCTAAAGGATAACAATGCTATGAGCATAATGTGATCTCAATTTAGGGTAGATGAAACATGATTTAGTCTTGATTATTATATCTTTAGCTACATCCCTGGATTGGTATTATTGGCATATTATGAATATGGATCATGATGATCAAATCAAGGCATACTATTAAGTGATCTATATCTCTCTACCTTATAGTGTAATTGTGATGTAGTGTACTTGTTGTAGCATGATCTTGTAGCAACTTGTGCATGGTTTCTTTTATGATAAAAGAATATTTAGATACTATCTTATATATTAGTGTTGATGAAAAAGGTGTATTAATAAATGGTGATCAATACATCCTTAAATGAATTGGTAAGGATGGATTTTCCCTTTCTACTTTTCTATATTATTGTAGTTGATGAAGCCTTGTATGGCATTGAGTGCTATGATCCACTTATGGTGGCGGTGTTTATTTTATTGTCATTATATATTTTTTGACCATGGACTTGAAGGAAAATTTATGAATATATGGATGTATGTTTATGATAATCACTTTATGTGTAACTTGTGCCTAGTCTTCTACTCTAGTTGTGAATCTTGGTTATGTTATTATTGTTATGAGCATGAGAATGATTATGTTAGGTTTATGTGTAGGTGCTGTCATTAATGAAATATTGAATGATGACCCCTACCTATGTACCTCCATGTGAATGCATGAATAGCAAAAGTTAGGAGTCTTAAGTGTCATAGGAGGCTTGGCTTGTCTCATATGCTAGTGTGTGTTGTGTGGTCTATGCTTGAAAGTGTAATGTGGTCTTGAGAGGGTGGATGCCTAAATGAGTTTTTGATAGATATTATGTGATCATGTTGACCAATGTACACACACACTCACACATTATGCATGCCTACAATGTAGTAAAGGTTCATAGTGTCTAATGAAAGGTTGATCTCATATTCACTAAATGTCTAATTCTATGCATGTAATGTAAATGTATGTGAATTATGTTATAAATTCCATTAATTAGGATGACTTGATAGGTGTACTAGTATGGGCAATGATATAGGACCTTGTCTATGCATTGCACATGTGTGCCTTGATAGGATAGTAACTAAGTTAGGTTTCTATGAACATGAAAATTAATATATAAGGACAGCTATGAATATGGCTTATATGTTATGATGTTAAAGTATATGATATGATTAAACATGAATTTGCATAGTGTCTCAAAGTGTTGATACGAAAGGATTGCTCATATAGTTACACCTATAGACTTATGCAATTATATATGAACATGTGTGACATCTATATGACATGTGAAAGGTTTGCTCACATACAAGTACACACACACATGTATGAAGATCTAGTCAATAGAGGGACCTTGGAAGAAGACATCATGTGTACCCTAAAACTAGATAGGTGCTTGAATATTCTATAATCATATAACGAATCAATAGCCTAAGACTATGTTTGATGAAGTAAAGTAATAAAGGATTTTAATAAAAAGGGAACTTATATTAGCACCGAGTGAACTTGACAATGAGAGGTGTTGGCTTCCCATGGAGGAATATTCACCATTTGGTTTCTCAAAGAGTGTTGACTTTCTTTGGAGGAAGATTCACCATTGTGTTCCCATAAGGTTTGACTCCCATAAAGAAATATTCACCTATGGTTCCACATGACGTGGTGGCTTCCCTTTGAGAAAGATTCACCCATGTTTTCTTATGAGATGAGCCTCCAATTCCAATGAGCATGTAGAGGGTCATGTATATATCTTAGATCCATAAACTATGCTTGATACATAGGATCTAGCAAGTGAATTCACATAGTATGCTAGGAGGTATGCTAATGTTCTATCTTGTCTACGTGAGAACACCTTCCTTTGGTGTATGGCTCTACAACACCAAATTCAATGTTTAGCACTCATCTTCTTATTGTCGGTTAAGGCTATAGTTTTACTAAGGTAAAATATACAATGGAAGTAAAGTAAGGACCCTAACTAGGATAACCTAAGGGTAGTTTCTTAGTGTAAGTTGGGGTATGGGACTTCACCTATGCATTGCACAAGTGGCTCTTTAAGGAAGTCATAGCAAAGTGTTCTAACTCATGTGTCTATGTATATGTTCCTTATGAATGAGTTTGTAGTAATAGTATATTTGTTGTGACGAAGTGTTTGGTATGAGTCCTAATGGATCTATGTGATGTGGTCTTGTCCTTATATGCACTAGATTAGTCTTAATGACTGCATGATGAAGGTTGTTGACGTGAATGGAGTTGTCCTCACTTGCTATCTTTATGTATTAATTGGATTTTAAGTCTTGTGGTTTCAAGATAGGTCTACTAAGTATGTGTGAGGTTATGGGGCTTCACATTTACATTGCACTAGTAGATTAGATTGGGATTATAAGTTTTCATAAGGTTCTGTGTGAAGCAAAAGTGTATATGCATAATGACTAGAGATTATTGTAATGTTCTTATGTCTTGTCCTAAATGTGTCTTTGATGTATTATACTTCTAAGATGGTATGTGTTGGCTTATATAAGTTGTATGAATGATTCCTTATCGCCTTAAGGTGATGCATTGCACCAAGTATCACTAGAGGGTTACTTGGGAGGTTGAGAAGTTAATGAAGAGATATTCACTATTAAAGGAAAACTCCTTACTGTAAAGAAGAAAATGTTAACTATAAAGTGACCTCATATATGGCTTAAATTCTAAGTTTGATCTTATAGGATATTTGGACTTTTAATATGTCTATATGAAGTATGTGAATTATATAAATGTTATTACTTAAAGGTTTCATTAATATTTATTCAAAAAGGCATGAAGTATGATTTCCAGAAAATGTCCCTTTTAGATTCATGTTTTGGCATGGTTGTCATACTTAGTGTATTTCGTACTAACTCCATTATTCTCTACTTTTTTTCAAAAAGTGTAGGTTATGGATGCTAAAATGATTGTCTACATGTTGAGGAGCTGGATATGTGATCTCTAAGCTCAAGGAAAGGAATCCTTAAGTCCAAGGATGTCCTAACGTCTAGTTCACTGTAAAGTTATGAATAAGTTTACTTATATATTATGTTGTAAGGAACGTGTCCCTAAAGTTATCTTATGATGTTGAGTCTAGGATTGCAAAAAGATTCTAGAGTATTTAACTATGTATGATGATATCTTATATATGAAGTAATGTTCTAGCATATGATGTGCTAAGAAAGTTTCAAATTTTCCGCTAAATTTACCTATGACAATACGATGAATGATAACTATGGTCTTGTATAAGACCTCCGACAGGTCACGTACCTCTTTTTAATTCTAGGGGCTGCTCCCTGTATATGACATACATGGCATAGGTTCACTCAGTAAGTCATGAAATTTTTTATAACTATTGGGTTTAGGACAGCCTTGGGGGTTCAGATTTAGGAGGGGGATCAAGGACTATTGGCTGGTCCTTGGGGGTATTTACCATGACGTCTAACTCCTACTCACCTCAAATGAAGCTTGGGAAGTCGTTTTAAACTTCTAGTCCCCACAACAAACTCAAAACGAACTCGTAGGGCTCTAGTTCCATCTACTAGTTTTTCCAGTTGTTACATTATCTCCTCCTTAGAAAAATTCGTCCTCAAATGACACTTTAATACTTTTATGGAATTTGAAGACTCAAACTATATGCCCATCATCAATGAAACATCAAAATAATTCACATACACAAGGAGGGAAACATCATTCTGTCATAACATACTCAATGCAACACAAGGAAGTACAAATTATATCTAACAACCCATTCATGCATGAGATTTTCATAACTTGTCCTGTTCAAGGAAGAATTACAATCTCCTAGTCATAATATTCTTAACATACTCTCACGGATCTCATATGTAATTACTTCTCAAAAGCATTGGATTCAAGGATGAACTTATCAACTCATAACTAAAGCATGCTCATATATTCTTCTCATGAATTACTATAGACAACCCTTACTCAAAGCACTACAACATGAGGGAACCAATACACATAAAATTATTTTCTTTCAAGAACATAAGTTTTCATAAATATGAATTATATAAAGAAGTCATGGCAACACATAAGAACATAACAACATCGCCAGCTAGGCACACCATCTCCCCCTTGGGAGAAATCCTATACCAACTCTTCTAAACATCATTTATCACAATAACACTGGATAAAGTAGTTTTCCAACTAAAAGCAAGATCAACATAACATTAAGAAGCCAATATGCCATTTCATCAAAAGCATAACAAAGAATGTCCATCAAATCACCTCATTAAAGTCAAATATATCATACTAAATACACATCGACACGAGGAACATATATCATGAAAACTTATTTTCTCATTTAAACATAAATTTATAATCAACATGTGCAACATACGGAGACCGTAGAAACACATAGTCACATATGACTCCAAAACATGAAACAAGCTACAAGGGAACTCTTGGTATCTAGCTCGAATAGGAATAGCATAAAAGGATTAGGATATTAGGATTCTCAATCAATCTTCATATCTAGGAATATCATCTCCCCCTTAGGAGTTATCCCCCTACCAAGACCTCAAATACCACTCCTTTCAAACAATTCCAAAGTATCACCAAAAACTCATGATGACCTTATCGGGTTCTTAAACTTATCAAGCTCATTAAACCCCTTTAAGGTGAGAACTTCATGCTTATACAAATCATGAACACCTACAACACATACGACCTTACTATCTAAGCCCATTTTTTAAAATCTCAGGTCGAGGCAATTTTTTAACTTTTATCACATAAGGTGATTCGAAGCCATGGAGAATTTTACACTTCTACATTCTTTTGATGGAGTCTACTCAATCAACAACTCTAGGCCTCACTTAAAAACCGTTATTTATCAAATTGTTCAACATCAGAAAACTCATAATGTCTAGGTTGGGTTCTACCAACAAACACATTTAACCATAATTAAACCCAAATATACTAAGGATAACATAAAATCTCATCATTCGAATTTATCAAGTCATAAAAGTCAAGTACTATCAGAATAGAAGTAAGCATAAAACACATATCGGAAGCAACATTAGGAGGGAACTCTTTTTCACCTCTAGATTGAAGAGATTTAGAACTAATTCTCTTCCTCTCTCTTCCTCTAACCTTAAGTATCGGGAAATCTCTTATATTATGGTCACTTCCAGCACAACAATAACAACCCCTCATGTTGGCTAGACACTTACTATGATGTCGTTTTCAACACCTAACACAAGTAGGCCTACTCATATAAGACCCACTACCAATCACTTTTTGAGATTTAAGGGGGGACACCCTCTTTTGTTTAAACATTTGGAAGTCTTGGAAGATCTTGGTCCCAAAGATCCTTCTCGAGATGAATTTTCATTTTCTAGTATATGCCTCTTTGTTCCTCTAGACCTCTTATCAAGTTTGTCCCTTTCAAACCATTGAGCATGTAACACAAAACAATAAATATTCATATCATTCCTAAGCATAACCATACTACATTATTTTGCTATCAAGTCGGATACACCAGACACAAAGTTACTCATCTTAAACCTAGGGTTAGCCATTATGGATGGAACATATCTCGACAACTGAGTGAATACCTGAGCATACTCCTTGATACTAATTCTATCGTGACTGAGGTTTATAAACTCAAGTATCCTAGCCTCTCTCATTTCCAAACGGCAGAACCTATCAATGAACCCATTCTTAAATCTTTTCCATTTCATGGGTCTACCTTCCTCACTCCTTTCTATTGACTAAACCACATGATACCAATCCATCAAATGGTGAGTTGGCCATTCCTCCTTTTGTACCAGAGGCACTCCTATAAGGCCCAACACCCTAGAGATCTCATGTACAAACTCTAGAGGATCTTCTACCCTTTTTGACCCATGAAATTCCATAATCTTTATTGTTACTTGAGGCAACCACAGTAAACCACACCCAATCCTTTTATTAGACACATACTCCCTTATAGGGACAAAAGGAGGTTGGGGAGGAGCTTTTAGTGGAACCTCTTGCTCCACATTGTCTTACTCATTCCTTTCAATGTAGGCACTTGAACTGCCATATAATGAAAACCATAGGGACCACATTGGGAGAAGACCTAATAAAGATAAACTCTATGCACGACTTAGAGAATAAAGAAGTGAAATTATCCTACCATCCGATAGCCTTCTATTCATAAATATGGTGAACTTCATATCCATGAAAAAGACTCCACTAGACATTGTTTGAGAGATCCTAAAACCATCCAAAATCTTTCTCACACCCGGATCCTAGACCCCAGGTGCGACCGGCGTCATTAAATTTTTAGAGGTCGCAGACAAACCTCATCTTATATTTCATCACAATCATACAGTTAAATTTAGCGGAAAATTTAAAACTTTTTACGTTTACTGAAGGGTGCTTAGACTTCATTTAATTTCTGCATAAGAGTGATATACTAATGGCTCAATCTAAACAACCATTTATTAAAAGATTTAACAAGTGAAATGAAGAAATCATAATATAAATAATAGTTTCAAAACCGGCCTTAATATGAAATGTTGAACAAATGTTCGAAAGGAAACGCTAGGGAAAACATCCACTAGCTATGTATAATGTATTAAAGCTAGCATATAAAGCGTAGGCATCCTCGAACTCAAGATCACCTACCAATGTCTGGAGGTACCAGTCCAAATAGCTTCAAACGGATCTTCAATCTTCTTCAAGGACCTGCACCTTTAAAAATAGTAATTGTATATGAGTTAGTACACACTTGTACTAAGTATAGGTGTATGCACATAAACACCTAAGGACTATGCATGATCAAGGAAAGCTCTACCTATAGCAACATGCCATTTTTGCAAAGCGAAGTCACTTTACTTTCCTAATTTGTTATTTATGAATCATTCTATGAACTAATTTTCTATATGAACATAAGACCTTGGAATCATGAACAAATTTTAGAACAACTCAAGCAAAAGTAAATATTTTTGCTCCGTTAGGCCGAGAGCTCCCTAACCCAGCCTTAGTTTATTTTTTCAGTCTTTTCTTTATTTTGTTGTGTAGTTCAATTATCTCCTTTGTCCTATGTTTTACTTACGAGTGCAATGATTCATTGTAGTCCCATTCCTACAATAAATCAAGTAAGTAATCCAAAGGATAAGGAAATGGTTTGACTACCCTTACCAAAAGTTATTCTTTCCATTATTGTAAAATTGGTCACTTAGTCTTGATAAGCCAATCTTTATTAGCTATGTCATTATTTGATTATTTGCATAATAGAAACATATTGAGGCTTATATTCATGCTCCAATTAATGAGTTATTATGTTTTTTCTCTTATAAGCCAATATTTATTAGCTATGCCCATTATTTGTTTATTATGCTTACTTAGTTCACTTTGAACTTACTTTTCTTCTTCTTTGTTCTCATATTCACTTTAAACTTGATTTTCTTTCTTTATTTCTTACTTTCTTAAAGAAATCTTTAGCATTTAACTGACATAGATTATATGAGCTAAGATGAAATCCACTCCTCACACTGAAAAGAGGTGGTTCACCAGCTAAAGTGAACCTAGATCATATGAGTTAACATGAAATCTAGTGTCTTACCCACATTGAAAAGAGGTGGTTCACCGACTAAAGTGAAATCGAATCTGGAGCATTTAATCGACATTGATCATGTGGGCTAAACATGAAATCCTGTGTCTTCCCCACACTGAAAAGAGGTAGTCACCGGCCAATGTGAAATTGAATACTACCTAGCACTCTTAGATGGAAACCACTGTCTAATACTTATTCTAGCAACATAGTTCAAACACTAGGAGATTTTGGAAACTCTTATCCGCCTTGACCAAGCTCATTGCTAGAGTTGACTCATGCATTATGGAAGCTTGCTCAATGGATGACTTGTCATCCCTTTCATTACTTGATGAATGTGAACTAAAGTCTTACATTATCATTATGGTGTGATTGAGATATGTCTCACGATTTCTAAAACCCTCTTATGTGAGTATCTTTGACATAATTGTTTAGGTGCAAGTGAGACTTGTCACAGTTCCTTTAACATCCCTTTTTAGGTTAATTTTCTTAACTCATAAACTTTTGGTTATTAAATTGCTCACCTTTTCATGATCAATGATATTTGATAGTGTTATACCATTTTCTATGAAAGATATAAGGACTTATTCAATGTGCTACTATGTTCACAGGTTCGTTTTGATAGGCTATGTTGGGACTTGTCCCAATAAGTCGCATAGCCTTGGTTATGAGTTTATTGAGATTTATCTTATCAAGTCAATCTTTAACATGTATTTGGCCTTACAAGAAACATTATAATTTACATTGGCCATATTGGATTGGTTTGACTTAATATTGGCCAATTTTATTACATATTTTGGAAATAATATTGTTGGCCAATTTATTGGCATAAACCAAACTTTCACATATCATAGTAATCTAAACCTTAATTTTAAGTAATCCAACTTTTAACATATGTTTAGATCATAAAAAAAATCCAGTGCTTAGTATGGCCAAGCTATAAAGTTGATTTTAAATTGTAATTTATTAACTAGCTTTGATTCTCATTCTTATTTCTTCTTGGAAACATTGAATTCCAAACAATTACAAATGTATCTACTCTAAAAAACAAAACATGAATCAAAATTTCATTCCTTTCAACAGTAAACTGAATTTCATAAAAGACTTATAACCATTTCATCTTCTCGAACACAATAAGGCATTAATCATACGGATCTAACCTATAGGTTTCATTCGACATTATCAAATCACACAAACCTACACATAATGATCAGTTAGCACCACATTCAAACAACATGTTCAATATTTTCATTAACATACTACTAGAATCAGAAATAGGATGAACTAGGGAAATTTCAACAATTTCATTTGGAACAACCCTAGTTTCGATTTTCTTGAATTCAACACGTTTGAAAAGCCTCTGGGGGACCAAGAGATAAAACCCATAACTTAATGTAGAATTGAATCTAAGAAGATCACCCCATACTTTGCACGAAAAGTCTTGAAGAATCTGCCTTGAATCGCCTAAGGAGAACTTTCTTACGTTTGTAAGTATTTTTGGAGCCGTGAGGTTTCTACCGACTAATCGAGAGTCCAAGTCTTAGGAAATGATATTTACTAATTCAACTTAGGCTAATAAACTTAATTAAATAAATAAATTATCTAATTACTAAAATGCCCCTCCTAAATTAACTAAAAATAGGAGAGCATTTGACTTAGCCTAATCTTAAATTTTCCTAAGTGTTTCGGCTTTTACTAGGATCTCTAATTAATCAATTAAGTTGATAATTTAATTAATTAAGTGACCTAGGGTAATTACTATAGTACCCCTAAGTCACTAGGACCATAACAAACCTCTTTGGACCATCCTAGGTTACGTACTAGGATGTTTCTTTAGATATACCCAACTAGTTTCACCCGATTAGGTTTTAGGATTTTGGGTACACTAGTTACTTTATTTCGATTAGTCCTAGGTTAGTTAGATAGTTAGGTAATTTAGTTAGAGCCTAGAACTGGTTAAGAAGATGGAACCCATGTGTCTTTACCCGCACGCGTGCCTGCCCACTAACCGCCCAAACCGAATTCTGTTAGGATTAGTCACTTGGTCTCTAACTTCTCACTCTAACTCAAGCACATGTGCAAGCACAATTAACATCACAACTCATGCAACAAAGAATTATGAACATCACAACTCATGCAACACAGAATTATGAACATCACAACTCATGCAACACAAAATCATTTCAACGTCATACAAAAACAGCAACATGAATGCAAGCATAAACTCATATTAACTCATATATGACAAGTATAAAACACAGAATTTATGGACTTAAAACACCAAAACGAACAAATGCACTAAAATTTAGATTTTCATAAACAAAATTAGACTTAGGAAGAGTATATCTAACCTCAAGAACTGAACAAGTAAGGGTAACAAGATCTCATGTCGGCCTCGGCCTCCCATGTTGCTCCCTCAACAAGGTGGTTCCTCAATAACACATTTACGGTGGCCACTCCTTGTTCCTCAACCGCTTCACTTGGCGATCAAAAATTTAAACTGGAACCTCTTCATAAGAAAGGTTCTCATCGACTCCTAACCCCTCAACAGGCAGGATGGATTTTGGATCACCTAGACACTTCTAAAGAATTGAAACATGAAACACTGAATGAACAGAAGACAAGTCATTTAGTAACTTCTGTCGTAGGCAACATTCCCTACTCGATGTAAGATCTCATAAAGACCTATATACCTCGGACTCAACTTCCCTTTCTTAAGAAACCTCATCACCCCTTTCATGGGTGATATCTTAAGGTAGACTTGATCACCTACCTCGAATTCAAGAGCCCTCTTCCTGTTATCAGCATAGGATTTTGGGCGACTGTAAACAGTAGTCAATTTATCCCTGATCATTCTCACCTTTTCCACAGCCTCATGCATGATGTCAGGGCCAAGGATAGAAGAATCTCCTACCTCAAACCACCCAAATGGGTACCTATATCTCTTGCCATACAATGATTCAAAAGGTGCCATCCAATACTGGAATGGTAGCTATTATTATAAGAGAACTCAATCAGTGGCAAGTGATCATATCAACTCCCTTTGAAGTCAATAACACATGCTCTGAGCATGTCTTCAAGGGTCTCAATGGTACGCTCTGCTTGCCAATCCATCTAAGGATGAAAAGCAGTACTGAGCTTCACCTGTGTACCCAAGCTCTTTGGAAAGATCTCCAAAAGTAAGAAGTGAACTTGGCTCCCCTATCCGAAATGATAGATAAAGGGATCCCATGCCACCTCACTATCTCATCAATATACAACTTGGAATAATCATTGGCTCTATAAGTAGAATTCACAGGACTAAAGTGAGTAGACTTAGTCATCCTATCAACAATGACTCAAATGGAATCATGCAGTTTCCTGGTCTTGGGTAGACCAAACACAAAGTCCATATTAAAGGCCTCCCACTTCCATGTTGGGATCTCAATCGAATGGTTAAGACCTCCAGGCTAAAGATGATCGGCCTTAACCTGTTGGCAATTGGGACACTCCTCCATAAACATAGAAATACCTCACTTCATACCTTCCCATCAATAGATCTCCTTGAGATCATGATACATTTTGGTGGAACCTTGATGAATGGAATACCTGGACCCATGAACTTCTGCAATGATAATAGTTCTCAGATTATCAATTTTTGGCACACTAAATCTGCCTTGGTATCTAAGCACACATCCTCCCCTAGGGAGAATGATTCATTCATCTTACTCAACACTGAGTCTTTCAACTCCATGAGCACTGAGTCGAGATGTTTCTTATATTTAACATCTATAACAAATGAGGATTCAGAACATGAACGAACTGAAACGGCCCCAATCGGTGTATCTAGCTGTCGTACACCTAACCTAGCCAATTGGTGTACCCCTTAAACCAGCTCCTTCTTCTCATCATCAATATGAGACACACTGCCCATGCTCAATCGGCTCAAAGTATCGGCCACTACGTTGGCCTTACCTAAGTGATAGTGGACACTCATTTCATAATCCTTGACCAGCTCTAGCTATCATATTTGACAACGATTCAATTCTCTCTATGTAAAAACATACTGAAGACTTTTATGATCAGTAAATACATCAACATGTACACCATTTAAGTAATGTCTCCAAAGTTTTAACGCAAATACCACAGCAGCTAACTCAAGATCATGGGTAGGGTAATTCTTCTCGTGGATTTTCAACTGTCTTGATGCATATGCAATGTCATCATGCATACGAATACATCCCAAACCTACTCGGGAAGCATCACAGTATACCACATACTCTACACCACTCCTCGATATTGTGAGAACTGGGGCTGAAATGAGTTGGTCTTTGAGCTCTTGGAAGCTCTTTTCACAAGTTTTAGACCACTCAAACTTCGCCTTCTTCTTTGTCAAAGTTGTCAATGTAGCAGCAATAGTGGAAAAGCCCTCAACAAAACTGCGATAGTAATTAGACAAACCCAATAAACTCCAGATGTCGTACGATTTAGGGGTCTCGTCCAATTCTTTACTACCTCAACGTATTATGGATCAACCTCTACACACTGGTCGGACACAACATGACCAAGGAAGGTCACTGATCTCAGCCAAAACTCACATTTGCTGAATTTTTCACACAGCTGATGCATGCAATGTCATTCTCAAATGTTGTTCATGCTTTTCTCTGGTATTTGAGTACATGAGGATTTGATCTATGAATACTATGACAAAAGAATCAAGGTATTCACGGAAGACCCTATTCATAAGGTTCATAAATACAGCCGGTGCATTTGTGAGACCAAATGACATGAGAAGACACTCGTAATGACCATACCTAGTCCGTAAGGTAGTCTTAGGAATGTCCTCTTGTCTTACTCGAAGATGGTGATACCATAACTGGAGATCTATTTTAGAAAAGAAACTTGAACCTTAGAGCTGATCAAATAGATCATCAATTTTTGGAAGAGGGTATTTTTTTCTTTATAGTTACTTTGTTAAGTTGTCGATAATCGATACACATTCTATGTGTTCCATCTTTTTCCTTAACGAACAACACCGGAGCACCCCATGGGATATGCTTGGCTGGATGAAGCCCTTATCAATAGATCTTTTAACTGCAACTTCAACTCTTTGAGTTCAGCTGGAGTCATTCTATATGGAGGAATAGAAATTTGTTTGGTGTTGGTATTTAAGTCAACAGGAAAGTCAATTTCGCGTTCAGGGTGGATTCCTTGTAAATCCACCAGAAAGACATCTTGAAACTCATTCAGTATGGACACAGAGTCTATGGAAGGAACTTCATGTTCTAAGTCATTGACTTTGACTAAGTGATGTAGATATCCCTTAGATAACATCTTATTTGTTTTAAGATGGGAAACTATTTGGCCTGTTGGATTTGAACTACGCCCTTCATTCGAGCTCTAAATCATTAGGAAACTGAAACCTTACTACCATGTTTCAACAGTCTATGGTAGCATAACACTTATGGAGCCAATCCATACCAAAAATTGTATCAAATTCAAGCATGGTTAATTCTATTAGGTCAGCATAAGTGACTCTATCAAGAATAGTTATTGGGCAATTTCAATATACTCTATCAGCTCTAATATTGTCCCCTATGGGAGTATTAACTAGAAAAATTTCATGCAAGATCTCAGGAAGCAAGTCCAATTTACTAGATACTAAAGGAGTAACAGAATACAAGGTGGATCCTTGATCTAACAATACATACACATGAAGAGAAAATACAAGCAAGTTACTAGTGACCACATCAGCTGACTTCTCCTGCTCCTCTCTACCTTTCAAACCATAGAACATGTTCCTCTTGGGAGGCTCGGCTGCAGCAATAGGATTAGACTGAGGCTGAGTATCTGCCTTGGCCTGATTCTTCATATGTGGGCAGTCCGTGAGTATATGCCCACTCTTGCCACACCGATAGAATGCATTAGTACCTACGAAGCACTCACCTCCATGAAAACAGCCACACTTACCACACGTCTTTCTGTCACGCTGGGCATTTCTATCACTGCCCTTATTGAGGTTAGACTTTATCCCTTTGGCATTAGTGTTCCTATGAGGAGTAGTATTACCTTATTGATGATGCCCCTTCTTGAACATGGGCCTGTCCTGGACTCCAAACGAACTCCTACAAGTGCTAGAACCAGCCTGATCTGAGGGCCTAGGCTTCTTTCCTTCTCAGCCTCTCTTCCTCCGACGACTCTCCTCCACTTGCTGTGCATGTACCATCAATTTACCAAGGTCCATGTTATCATGCAACATGGCTTCCCGACGTTCCTCCTCCAGATCTTCCGACACACCATTCACAAACCTGCTTATGTCATCCCTGCTATTGGACACCAGGAAAGAAGCATATTTGGAAAGCTTAATAAACTTCAAAGAGCATTCCTTGACTTACATACCTCTCTGACATAGGTTTATGAACTCCTCAACCTTAGCCTCTCTCTACTCTCTTGGAAAGAACCTCTCCAGGAATGTAGTCTTGAAAATGTTCCAAGTGATGGGCACTTTTCCTGGTTCTCGGACATGTACACACATCTTGTACCGTACCTGAGCCACATCCTTAAGTTGGTATTCATCCAACTCAACCTTCTCCTCTTCATTAACATCCATAGCATAAAGAATCTTGTGTACCTCATCCACAAACTCCTGCGGATCCTAATTGGTTTTTGACCCGAAGTAGACTGGAGGATTCATCTTGGTGAAATCTCTCAGTCTACTATCCATAGTGCTAGCATGTGGGTTCTCCCTGGGAACACCCTCTCTAGTGGCTTGGAATGTGATAGCTTGTGCCTTAGCAGTGATGGCTTGGGCCATCTGAACCAATGTTGCTCTCGCTTCTCCATCTGTCAATGCAGATGGGTTGACAAGCACTTGCACTCAAGCAGCTGGGGCTTGAGGAGGAGCTTGGTTTCACCCAGCAGCTGCTTCTCCAACTTTTCTGCCTGCGTTTCTTCTGGTGTTCATTTTTAGATACGCGCACACAAGAAGGAATTGAGATACTAGAATGACACAAAATTTCAAAGCTTTACACAGCACGATAAAGAGTAGAATAAGGGAAGATTCTTAACATCACTTACTCTCTAAGTCATGGTTGTGGTGCACTTCACAACCATAAGCTAGAAACTATGCAACGTGGTTATTTTGAACCTTAGTTCCTAGGTAATTCAACATCATGCTTTGGTACGAATTTTGTCACACCCGGATCCTAGACCCCAGGTGAGACCAGTGTCGTTAACCTCTTACAAGTCGCAGAAAATCCTTTTCTTAGCTTTCATAACAATCGTATAGTTAAATTTAGCGGAAAATTGAAAACTTTTTACGTTTACTGAAGGGTGCTTAGACTTCATTTAATTTCTGCATAAGAGTGATATTCTAATGGCTCAAGCTAAACAACCATTTATTAACAGATTGAACAAGTGAAATGAAGAAATTCTATTAATAATAGTTGCCAAACAGGCCTTAATACGAAAGCATGAACAAATGTTTGAAAAGAAACACTAAGGACAACATCCACTAGCTATGTCTTACGTACTAAAGCTAGAATATAAAGCGTAGGCATCCTCGAACTCAAGATCACCTACCAAAGTCTGGAGGTACCAGTCCAAATAGCTTCAAACGAATCTTCAATCTTCTTCAAGGACCTGCACCTATAAAAATAGTAATTGTATATGAGTTAGTACAGACTTGTACTAAGTATGGGTGTATGCAC
This sequence comes from Solanum peruvianum, assembly GCA_027705065.1. Classification (NCBI taxonomy): domain Eukaryota; kingdom Viridiplantae; phylum Streptophyta; class Magnoliopsida; order Solanales; family Solanaceae; genus Solanum; species Solanum peruvianum. The sequence continues at coordinate 16,264,149 of JAKWJD010001756.1, forward strand.
ATAAAAATCTAAGCAATATGCATGATCAAGGAAAGCTCTTCCTATAGCAACATGTTATTTTTCCAAAGCGAAGTCACTTTACTTTCTTAATTTGTTATTTATGAATCATGCTACGAATATGACATATGTTCAAGCACTTAAAGCATACAACTCATTTTCTATATGAACATAAGACCTTGGAATCAAGAACATTATTTTAGAACAACTCAAGCAAAAGCAAATATTTTTGCTCCGTTAGGCCGAGATCTTTTCTTCTTATTGTTGTGTATTTCAATTATCTCCTTTGTCCTATGTATTACTTACGAGTGCAATTATTCTTTGTAGTCCCATTCCTACAATGAATCAAGTAAGTAATCCAAAGGCTAAGGAAATGGTTTGACTACCCTTACCACAAGTTATTCTTTCCGTTCTTGTAAAATTGGGCACTAAGTTTTTATAAGCCAATATGTATTAGCTATGTAATTATTTGATCATTTGCATAATATTAATATATTGAGGCATATATTCATTCTCCAATTAATGAGTTATTAAGTTTTTGCTCTAATCTTTATTGGCTATGCCCATTATTTGATCATTATGCTTACTTAGTTAACTTTGAACTTACTTTTCTTCTTATTTGATCTCATGTTCACTTTGAACATGATTTTCATTCTTTCTTACTAACTTTCTTAAAGAAATCTTTAGCATTTAACTGACTTAGATCATGTGAGCTAACATGAAATCCAGTGTCTTCCCCACACTGAAAAGAGGTGGTTCACCGGCTTAAGTGAACCTGGATCATATGAGTTAAAATGAAATCAAGTGTCTTCCCCACAGTGAAAAGAGGTGGTTCACCGGCTAAAGTGAAACCGAATCTGGATAATTTAACCGACATATATCATGTGAGTTATACATGAAATCAGTGTCTTTCCCGCAGTAAAAAGAGGTGGTTCACCGGACAAAGTTAAAACGAATACTACCTAGCACTCTAAGGTGGAATCCACTGGCTAGTACCTATGCTAGCAACATAGCTCAATGATAAAGAGATTTCGGAGACTCTTATCCACCTTGGTGGTGGTCCCATCTCATGAGGCTTACATGTGCTTGCACAAGCTCATTGTTATTCTTTCGGTGCTTTGCTCAATATGTTATACTTTACATCTTTTAGAGTTGAGTCATGTATTATGGAAGCTTTCTTCTAGTATGAGGTATGATTAGCTAAATAGATGACTTTTAATCACTTTCTTTACTTGATGAATGTGAACTTAAGTCTCACATTATCATTATGGTGTCAATGAGACTTGTCTCACGATTTCTAACAGCCTCTTATGTGAGAATCTTTGACATAATTGTTTAGGTGCAAGTGAGACTCGTCTCACTTCCTTTAACACCCCTTTTTAGGTAATTTTCATAACTCATAATCTTTTGGTTATTTCATTACTCACCTTATCTTGTTCAATGGTATTTGATAGTCTTATATCATTCTTTATGAAAGTTATAAGGAATCATTCAATGTGCTACTATGTTCACAAGTTCATTTTGATAGGGTATGTTGGGACTTTTCTTGATCATTAGCATACCCTTGGTTATGAGTTTATTGAGATACATCTTGTAAATTCAATCTTTAACATATATTTGGCCTTACAAGAAACATCATAATTTACAATGGCCATATTGGATTGGTTTGACTTAATAGTGGCAATTCTATTAAATATTTTGGAAATAATATTGTTGGCCAATTTATTGGCATAAACCAAACTTTAAAATATTATAGTAATATAAACCTTCATTTTAAGTAAGCCAACTTTTAACATTTTATTAGATCATAAGAACAATTCAGTGCTTAGTGTGGCCAAGCTATAAACTTGATTTGACATTGTATATTTATTAACTAGCTTTGATTCTCATTCTTATTTCTTCTTGGAAACATTGAATTCCAAACAATTACAAATGTATCTACTGTAAAACAAAAAAAAAAGAATCGAAACCTCAGTAAACTGAATTTCATAAACGGCTTATAACAATGTCATCTTCTCGAACACAATTAGGCATTAATCATAGGGATCTAACCTATAGTCTCATTCGACATTATCAAATCACATAAACCTACACATAATGATCAGTTAGAACCATATACCAAATATATTTTCGAGATTTTCATTATACATACTACTAGAATTGGAAATAGGGAGAACTAGGGAGATTTCGACATTTTCATTGGGAACAACCCTAGTTTTGATTTTCTTGAATTCAAAAGCCTCTTTGGGAAAGGAATACAAGAGAAAAAAAACCATACCTTACTATAGAATTGAATCTACGAAGATCACATGTGTACTTTGCAAGAAAAGTCTGGAAGAATCTTCCTTGAATTGACTAAGGAGAACTTTCTTACATTCGTTACTGTTTTTGGAGTCGTGAGGTTTGTACTGATTAAGAGTCTAAGTCATAGGAACTGATATTAACTAATTCAACTTAGGATTATTAACTTAAATAAATAAATAAATTAGCTAATTACCAAAACGCCCATCCTAAATTGATTAAAAATAGAAGAGCATTTGACCTAGCCAAAACTGAAATTTTCCTAAGTGTTTCGACTTTGACTAGGATTTTTAATGAATTAACTAAGTTGCTAATTTAATTAAATAAGTGACCTAGGGTAACAACAAAAGTGACCCTAAGTCACTAGGACCATAACCAACCTTTTTGGACCTCCTAGGTTAGGTACTAGGATGTTTCTTTTGTTAGTTACCCCGCTAGTGTCACCCGGTTAGGTTTTAGGATTTTGGGTACACTAGTTAGTTTATTTCGATTAATCCTAGATTCATAGCTAGTTAGGTAAGTTAGTTAGATCGTAGGACTGGTTAGGAATCTAGGACCTATGTGGCTTTACCCGCACGTCTGCCTTCCCCCTAACCGTCTAACCGAATTCCGTTGGGGCTTGGTCGCTTGTTCTCTTGCACATGTGCTTGCACATGTGTTGCTACGCATTTCTTATCCAAGGAACCTCACTATGTACTTGGGCACTGCTTAATCTACATGATCATTTTAAATGATCATGTGCCATGGTACCTAGTCTTGACACTTGGTTGTACCTAATGTGTGTAAGCTATCAAATCAAGAATTTAGCTTAGGGTCTTCATTGCAGGTACAATCCTTAAACAATCTTGGATTGGAGCATTTTAACATCAAAGTATATCTTATTACATATAAATTGGCTAACACTCTTAAGTAAATATTCTCTAACATGCCCAATATTACTCAATATTGGGTATTGGGATGCCTATGTACCCCAATACATATTCTTAAAAACCTAATAGACCCTTCACTAGAAAAGTAAATTTTATGGAAAGTTATGATCTTTTGCTCTAATACCAAGTTTGTAACGACCCAAGGTTATCGTTAGACGTCACACCGTGTACAAGATTCCTATAAGCATCATACAAGCCTCAGTACATTGAGCAAGGGAAAATGCGGAAAATTTAAAACCTTTCTTTACAATTGAACCCTTTTATAAAATGAGAGTTTCTATGACACTATGTCACAAAAAAATCTATATTACTTGAATTACAACTCTTGAATACAATCTTAGGGACACAGCCCTTTCAAAAAGTCTAAAACGTAAAGTAAAGACATAAAGGACATATGGTCAAGCCCTGAACTATGAGGACTCACCATTCTACTTCTTGATCTACTAGACTCATAGCCACGGGGATGGAATCCAATTTTCCAAAACCTACTTTGTAAAAATGTAGAAATATGGTTTAGCAAAAAATGTACTAAGTCTGGAATCCATGCATAAAAATTCTTAAAACGTGCATAAAAGGGATGTTTTATTTGAAATCGTGTTATATGTAATTTTAAACATCATCTTTGAAATAGTTGGAGAATGTAGCTCATACAACAAATCTTGCACATTTCAACATGAGGTTTCATCATAATCACAAGGATAGTCTTCAAGAAAACATAATGCATACTCCAATCTTCACAAGATATAGTTCACATACATAATTACATACCATGATAATGCCATCAAAATAGAACTATCACTTTTAGGCCACAATAATCATGCATACATAAGTTCATAATTCTTCCTAACATAAGGAAACCACGCCATAACCCCTTTATAAGTCTACTTGTGCAATGCATATGTGAAGTCGCATTCCCCCACTCACACTTAGAAAAGCTCGTCAAAAAGTCATAAATAAGTTCATAATTATATTCGCAATTCATATAAATCATACCTTATCTCATAATCATCGTTTCATAAGATAAACATACCATGCCCGCTCTCAAAGACTACTTTTGCAATGCATGAATGAAGTCTTATACACCCACTCAAGTAGAACCTCTTGAGGAACCATAATACATAACTCATGTTCTTATCATAAATTCATATACTTATCTTATAGGAATATATAGCCTTAATCAACATAGGTCATGTGAGATACATGGAATCTGGTGTTCTACCCCCACACTGAAAAAAAGGTTTCCTACTTGCTTAAGGTAAAATGTTCATTTTAGTTTTTAGGTGGATCCACTAGCTAAAGACCAATGAGAACACATAATTATGGGATAGGGAGATTGCTTATAGAAGCTTTGACTATTAACTTGGAGGCTTGCATCTCATGAGATAAATTTATTGGGAACCCAACTATTAGTGTGAAGGAAAAATTCTCATACTTATGTCCACTCGATGCTAAGCATAATATCCTTTAGAGTTCGTATTGAGTTTTTTCTTAAGCCCATGTTCATGAGAGAATGCACTAGGCACTTAAACCAACATACATCATAATAGCTCATAGATTCATTAGGTGAGAACGTCATTTCAACCTTAGAATTATCAATATGTGAGTAAAACTTTCACATCATATTCATAGTGTGTTCATGAGAATAGACATTCATTCAATACACCAAGATCATCATAGTCATAATAGTTTCACGCATAATAACGTGTAGGGGTATGGCGGATTTCACTTTTAACAATACAACAGTTACACAAAATAATAAGAAATTTACTTTCTAAGTGAATCATAAGCTTATACACAATCCTCATGAAGGTGTAGAAACCCTCATTAGTTTTACCTTTAAGGGCCATGAACCACAAGCAACAGCTTAATCACATCATAGTCATATTCACGCATGTGTCTGTTTGTGTCTGATTGTCCTTTTGATGACACAACAACAATATTATCATCATATATACATCACCCTTAAAGTGTTCAAAAAATATGTAAATAATACCATGTTCATGTATACACCTCATATCTTGCATTAAAGGGTCGTATTGAGTCAACACTATAGCATTCAATACATGAAACATAGATACGACCATAACTCAAGTAATCCATTCATTTCATGAATAATCTTGTGTGATCATATTATAGGTCATGTGGGAGATGTCTTTTCACAATAGGCGCATATACAAATAAACATACATAGTAGGTCCCCTCTTTAAGCCTTGACATCTCTATCCTAATCACCTTAGCCTTTTGCCATAAAATCCCTAGGAGTCATCTTCATGTTACAAGCCTCACTCTCAGTCAATGTCTCATACGGGACACATAACTCAATATTAGTACTACACAACCATGATCCCTCATGTAAGCCCTAATCAAGTTAGTTCGTGTCTTAAATTTTTACTTATAAGCAATTCATGTCTAGGTGTTCTAGTCTAAGGCAATTCATCAAGAAGTTCATCAATCTTAGAATGTCACATTTTAACCCTCTATTTCCCTTTTTAATGACATAACCCTCATTGAGAGAGTGGTCAAAAACAGAGTATGGTGATGTTTTTGAAAGGGTAAAACAATATGAGGAAGATGTTAAAAGTGCTGAAGAAGATATGATCATGGATAATAGTAGTGCTAACAGAGAAAAGTTAAGTGAAGCTAATGCAAAGTATATTAAATATCTGAAATTAGAATATGCTATTCTCCAACAGAAATCTCAGTTACATTGGTTGAAAGAGGGTGATGCAAATTCTAAGTATTTTCATGCTGTGATTAGAGGTAAAAGAAACAAGATGGTTATTCATAAAATAATGAATGACAGAGGTTTATGGATTCAGGGAGAGGATAATGTTGCTAAGGAGGCCTGTGACTATTATCACAATATTTTTACTGGAACATCTGAAAAAGTTAATGAGGATTTGTTACAGTGTATTCCTGAGTTGATAACAGTAGAACAAAATTTTGATTTGGACAAAATGCCTACTGTTGAGGAATTGAAAAGTATTATAATGAGTATGAATCCCAACTCTGCACCAGGCCCTGATGGAATTGGAGGAAAATTCTATCAAGTGTGTTTTGACATTATTCAGGATGATCTATTGGCTGCAGTTACCTCTTTTTTTAATGGTAATATTATGCCTAGATATATGACTCATGCTTGCTTAGTATTGCTCCCTAAAGTTGATCATCCTAACAAATTGAAAGATTATAGGCCTGTTAGTCTTAGTAACTTTACCAATAAAATTATTTCTAAAGTACTGAGTACCAGATTGGCTTATATTCTTCCTAAGATTGTATCAGATAATCAATCTGGTTTTGTTAAGGGAAGGAGTATATCTGAGAACATTATGTTGGCACAAGAAATTATTCATGGGATTAAACTACCTAAGGAAGGGAAGAATGCAGTCATTAAGTTGGATATGGTCAAAGCATATGATAGAGTGTCATGGGCATACACTTGTATTGTATTGAGAAAAATGGGGTTTAGTGAAATATTCATTGATAGAGCTTGGAGAATCATGTGTAATAACTGGTATTCTATAGTGATTAATGGAAAAAGGCATGGCTTTTTTCACTCTACAAGGGGTCTTAAGCAAGGAGATCCCCTGTCCCCAGCTTTTTTTATTATTGGAGCTGAAGTGCTGTCAAGGAACTTAAATCTTCTTTATAATAATAAGCTGTATAAAGGTTTCAACATTGACAAAAAGGGGCCTCATATTAATCATTTGAGTTTTGCAGATGATATTATTATCTTCACTTCCACTGATAGACAATCTTTACATCTCATTATGAAAATTATTAAGGATTATGAGGAAGTGTATGATCAAAAGGTGAATAAAGAGAAAAGTTTTTTCATGGTCACTTCAAACACTAACAATGATATTATTGAGGACATTAAGATGGTAACAGGTTTTGGTAAGAAGGAGAGTCCTATTAAGTACTTAGGATGCCCTTTATACATTGGTGACAAAGAATTATTTATTTTTCAGAAGTTGTGGAAAAGGTGATAAATAAGATTTCAGGCTGGCAAGCAAAAATCTTAAACTTTGGAGGTAAATCAACTCTTGTGAAACATTTTCTCCAATCCATTCCTATACATACTCTAGCTGCTATGTCTCCTCCAAAAACTACTCTTAATTATATTAAAAGAGCAATTGCAGACTTCTTTTGGGGGTTGGATAAAGATGGTAAAAAGTATCATTGGGCTTCTTTGAACACTTTGGCTTATCCTACTAATGAAGGTGGTATTGGGGTAAGATTGCTAGATGATGTTAGTAAATCCTTCCAGTATAAACATTGGTGGGAATTCAGAACCAAGAAATCTTTGTGGAGTCAGTTTTTGAGGGCTAAGTATTGTCAAAGAGAAAATATAGTTGCTAAGAAATATGACACAGGTGATTCTTTGGTCTGGAGATATTTAACAAGGAATAGATCAGAAGTGGAACCTTATATCAAATGGAATATCAATTCAGGAACTTCAAGCTTTTGGTGGGATAATTGGTTAGGCAATGAAGCTATAGCTACTTATAGTGACAATATATCAAGTTTGAATAACAGTGTAGTGGCTGAGTTTTTCAAAGATGGAAAATGGAATGAAGGGTATATTCGACAACAGGTGCAACCATTGTTGATCCCTCATATTCTGCAAACACACATAAAGTATCAAGAAGGAGTGGATGATACTGCTATATGGATGCCAGAGGAAAATGGAAGATTTTCTATTTCTTCAGCATGGGAGATTATTAGAAAGAAGAAACCTATTGATCCTATTAACAACATTATCTGGCATAAACATATTCCATTTAAGATTGCCTTCTTTATTTGGAGAGCATTACAGTGTAAACTTCCAACCAATGAAAGTTTACAAAAATTTGGAAGACCTGCAGAAGACTGTTATTGTTGTTATAAAAAAGGAAAAGATGATATTAACCATATATTACTTACTGGAAAATTTGCAAACTTTATTTGGAAGTATCATACTACCAAACTGGGAGTAACAAAGATTTATACAAATATCAGAAGTCAACTCATGCATTGGAGGAATCAGCCTACAATTAATGAGGTACACAAACTTCTTATGCATATTGTTCCTAACTTTATATGTTGGAATCTTTGGAAAAACAGGTGTGGTGTAAAATATGGTGATAAGAAATCCAGTATAAAAAGGGTGCAGTATGGCATATTCAAGGATATAATGCAGATCATTAGATTGGTCTTTCCTAATATTCCATGGCAGTCCAGCTTGGATCATTTGATTAAAATTGCTGAACAATGTCACCAACAGTATAGAATTATTATGGTATGCTGGCAGAAACCTAAGGAAGGCTTTTATAAATTGAACACTGATGGCAGTGCTATACAAGAAACAGGTAAAATTGGTGGTGGTGGAATCCTTAGGGATCACCAAGGTAAGATTATTTATGCATTTTCAATTCCTTTTGGTTTTGGTACTAATAATATGGCAGAGTTAAAGGCAGCATTATATTGACTTGAGTGGTGTCAACAACATGGATATAAAAAGCTGGAATTGGAGGTGGATTCTCAATTGATATGCAAATGGATCAACAACACTACCAGCACACCTTGGAGATGCCAGCATGAAGTTGATCAAATTTTACACATACAAAGGAAGCTGGAACATTTTACTTGCACACACATTTACAGAGAATCCAATACTACTGCGGACTTTTTAGCAAAATGGAGCCATACTGTGGATATACCTCAAATTTCTATGCTTCACATCAACTAAAGGGAGCAATCCGAGGGAGCTACATATTAGAAAGAATGGGCATACAAAACTTTAGAAGAAGGAAGATAAAAAGAATCAAATATCCACCATGAAAAGTCTTCAAGGCAGTATGGTTGTTGCAAACATCAAATGACATGTAAACAATTGTTAACTAGTTATAGTTAGTAGATTTGTTTATCCTTGTTTATAAAATTGTAAGGGGAGAGTCTCCCTTATTCATGCATTATTAGACATTTGTATTAAGGGAGGAGTCCTCCCTAGGCTTTTGTTTCTATTTAGTGCTTCATATTGTAAAAGGTTAAATTGACTACTCTTAGAAGAGAAGTCAATTAACCACCAAATATGGAAGGTAAGGCCTTATGTCCCCCTTCATGTAATTTTGTTTTTATAAATGTTAAGGCCTGGGGGTGATGCTAAGCCCCTGACCCACCTCAAGGGTCGTTCAACTAAAAAAAAATGACATAACCCTAGGCTATATCAATTCTAACCTCTAATATTAGGTTAACCAAGGATACATGTTTGATTATACTAGAATCATGTAATTACACCAAGAACAACCATTAATCACATTATTGGCCAATATTCAACAATTCTTACATCATGAAGTCAATTTAGTAAAGTGTGGGATTCATGGGTCCAAGGGGAGTTTTCATTATAAACAAAAATACTCCATCAATCCAACCTTAATTCATCATGATCAACCATAATAAACCATAATTAATCAATTGAAATCATTTTGGAAGCAGACCCATGTTGTAGATTGAAAAACCCTAGGTTTGTGGAATTTTAACTCTTAAAAAATGAGAGGGCTCCTTGAATGAAACTTAAAGACTCACATACGTTTATTGATGAATTTCCACGAAAAGTGAGGGAGAAATATGAAATCTTAACCTTCAGAGCTTGATTACTTCTTCTCCAATGGTGGCTTCTAGAGAGAGAATATTTTGAGAGGGGAGGTTTCTATTTTGTGATTTGGAATAATATATTTAAAAGCCTTAAATACTTTCATTAATCAATAATAATCATCTCTTAACTTAACCAACCTCAAAATAAATTTAAAAAATACTCTTACCTTGGTCGAGTCTTGGATAGGAACATAGGTGGGATTCACCAAACCCCACCCACGGACAATTGGTGGGTCCACGAGCCGTACTGGATATTTATGGTTTGGATTTGCAACATGAAACTTGGGGCCTTGACCTACGAAAGTCGTCCAAGAGGTGTGGATGGACCTATGGGGCGTAGGCCTAATCCGTAGGTCATGAAAGTTTTTACAACTTTTGGGTTTTGGGAAGCTTTGGGTGTTAGGCTTTAAGTTCCCCCTCAATGACCCTTATCTGGTCCTTTGCGAATCATACCTTGACTTCTAACCCAAAACACCTCAGCCTAAGCTCGAGAAGTCGTTTTACACTTCTAGACCCCACAATAAACACAAAATAAACTCGTAAGGCTCTAGTTCCACCTACTAGTTTTTTGGGTTGTTACATTTTTAATCAACTCATATTTGATTCGACCCGCTCGTTTTCCACTCCCACTCTCACCTTTTCCTGTGCTTCCCTCGCCAAAGTCTTCACACAACGGTTTCACTTCCGGAAGCACTTTTTTACCATTAAAAAGTATAGCTTTAATCAATAAATTTTATTATTGTATTTATATATATTGACTGCTTAGATATTAAATGGCTCTGGTTGGATAATGTTTTGTTGAAATTTGGAGAAAAAGATAATATTTGAAGTTGGGAAAAAGTTAAAGGAGATTAAGTACTATCCACATACAGTGGGGAAGAAATTATACCATCAATTCATTCTCAGAAATATTTATTTCTCGACATATATTTACATATTATTAATATGTAAATAAAAATAACAAAAAGAGTTTATTACATGGTAAATTGCACCGTAAACTAAGTATAGGGGTTTGTTTAGGATTCTTATTTGTTTTCCAAAATAAGAAGGATTCTTTCATCATCTTGTTATTTCACCTCGTTCTCCATCAACACTATTTAGGGCAGGATCATGCCTTTGTAAAATAAGGTTTATGACTTAGGCCCCCATATTTTTATCAAAAATAAATTATATGTTAAATTTTATTGAAAAAATTGACTACTTATGATAAAAAAAAGTATATTGATTTTAAATTAAAAATAAATAAATATTTTACTCCGTTTAATATATATTGTGTTTTGTTAAAAATAAGAACTGATGGTGAAGAGTGTTGAACAAAGAGAATTTCAAATTCTTTTTTATTTCGTTTCAAGCATTACAACAAACATATAAAAATGGGTTAAATCAAGTCATCATCTTCTAGAACAAGATTCTATGGTACTAAATCTTATCTTTATTTGATATTTGTCAACTTTACTTATTGAATTATATTAACAACTCATATATTAATTACCTCAATGAAAGGATGTTTTTCAATATTGATTTGATAAAATCTTACCTAAAATCAATAACTGCAAAAAACAACATTAAATACTAAATAATTTTCATCTAAGTAGCGTAAGAAAAAAAAAATTTAAATAAATATGTGTACGAAGTTTTTTTTATATTTTACGCCTCAAATTGAAATTTTGCTTGAGTCCTCCATTTATATTTAGCCGCCCATGGCACTATTAGAGCAATTAGAGACAATCATCTTACTATTTTTATTTTCTTTTTAAAATCTAGACTAATTAATCTGATAAAATAATTATTCATAACTTAGTAAGTCTTATCCACAACATCAAAAGGTTTTCTGGATAGGTGTTTCCATTGATTCATACTGGGTTTTCTCTTCTTAGTTTATTTAAGCAACAATACAAAAACTGAAACAAACTTAGATTCATATACCATAATATATACTCCAATTTATTTAATATAACTCAAAGTTGATGGTATCAAAAATATTTAAATGTTATTTAAAAAAATAAATCTTAGATTTGTAAAATATATATCTTTATATAATAGGATAAGTAAAAAAAAAAGTCATGTGTCAGCACCACAAAAATTAGGAATAAATTTTACTTTTTAAAAAAAAGAGAAAAAGATTGATACTAAAGGAAAAGATTAAGAAATGTTTTACATTAAAAAGGATTTATTTAAATTAAAAAATAAAAGAGAAGGGACGGAATGAAGATTGAGTGGGAGTTTTTAAAATATCAGGTGAAATTAAATAGAGCATCACATTCATCATTTTGATTATATTTTTTTAACTAATTTAAAAGCATTTTTTATAATCACATGTATGTGAGATTAAATATTTTATAATATAATATCAGGATCTTGAACACGATAATCTTACATAGAGATACTTAAAGGCTTATACCTGATGAAGAAGACATCATCACAGTTAAAAGCGGAAGTGTAAGTCGTAAATTGGTTTCTACCTCCTTGCCCTAACTTTATGTTACCACAACCGTCAGCGATGGAATTATTGTAGAGAATATGTGGTGACCCTAATGGGTAGAGGGAGGATCAACTTATAGAGGTTATGATTTAATATGGTACCTCCATCAAGTAAACAATGTATGGACGAGATCTATTCCTTATTAAATACTATTTATGGTATTACTTGGATAATAAGTAAACTTGGATCAGAAGTAAGAAATAGTTAATAATAATTAAATAATAATTTTTACATTCTCCACTTGGCCCAATAACCATATAACATTAATATTTAATAAGAATTAGTTGCGCATACAAAAGATCTCTTTTATAATGTCCATCATACATACCACAATATAACCAACTACTAATTCGAGTTACGATGGTTCTGCATAAATTTTAAGGTACATACTTCCTTCCATATACTACTACATTAGCAACTTATCATACTAGGTTCATAAGCTATAAAAACATATAACATCACGGTCCACAATAATGTCTCATAGAGACTTATATTGTAAATTCTCAAAATACTAATGTGTACACATTATGAGAAACAAGGTATTCATTAATGTATATCAGAAACACATAATTTGAGTTCAAAGTGTAAAACATCATAAATGTATCAATCACAAGTACAACCAAGACCCATTCTTTGAATATGTTCTTTAAATGTCTTTGGTTGTAAGCCTTTTGTTAACAGATTTACAATCATGAGATCGCTTCTAATATTCTTACGTAACACTCTTTGTTTTTGAATTTCTTCCTTGACATTAAAGTACTTTAATTCCATATGTTTGACATATTTGAATTACTTATCATTCTTAGAGAAGAATATTGTTGCAACATTATCACAATAATTTTGGTAATGGTGTTGACAACCCCAACTCCTGAAATAAAGTTTTGCAGCCATAATGTATGAATTGTGGCTTCATAACATGTTATAAACTTTTTTTGCAGGTTTTTAGTGATCAATTCCAGGGATACATTAATATCTTCCTAGCATTCTGACCATAAAGCTAATATATGGTCTTGTGCAAGTTTGAACATGCATCGAACTTCCAACAATAGAAAATTAAGGAAATGAGATCATTTCTATATCAATCTACATCATTCTTTGGGCATAACATGAGATTAAATTTATCCATTTTTTTTAAATAGGAACTATTCTTGTTGAACAATTGTTCACGTTAAATCTCTCTAGAACTTTTTTGATATAGTCATTTTAAGACAGTCTCAATAATTCTTGTGATCTATTTTATGAAATATTTCTATCCCTATCACATATGATATCTTACCCATATGTTTCATTTCAAAGTTTATAGAGAGAAAGTCTTTCGTCTCACTTAATATGTCTAAATTATTAGAAAAAAGTAAATATAATCAACATACAAGACTAAAAATGTAAACTTACTCCCACTAATCTTTTGGTATATACACGAATCTGTTAAAATACGTAAACAGAGAGAATAGTTTTTGGTTAATTTTCTGTGTATTGCTCTTGTGAAATAACTATTACATTTATACAGGTAAGATGGAAAGAAATACGGAACCAGATAAGTAAAAAGATTATACAGAATATATTACTAACATAATTAGCTTATTTTGTTCCTATAATTATTTTTCTAAGTATGGGTATTTTCTACACTCCCCCTCAAGTTGTGCACTCGGATTTCCAATGCTCAACTTGCGCAAGACATTGCTGAAAGCTTCAGTACTAACAGCCTTGGTTAGGATGTCTGCCAGTTGATCTTTTGATCGAACAAATGGAAGTTTGATAACCTTGTCTTCTAACTTGTCTTTGATGAAGTGTCGATCAACCTCAACATGTTTTGTTCTGTCATGTTGGACAGGATTTCCAGAAATACTTATTGCTGCTTTGTTGTCGCAAAATAACTTGCAAGCTGTTTTCTGAGGAAAACCGAGTTCATTTAGCAGTTTCCTAATCCATAGGATTTCAGTTATTCCCTTCACAATTCCTCTGAACTCAGCTTCCGCACTTGACAGGGCTACAACCTTTTGCTTCTTGCTTCTCCAAGTGACCAGATTCCCTCCTACCAAGGTGAAGTATCCAGAAGTGGATTTCCTTTCATCTCGGTCTCCGGCCCAATCTGCATCGGTGTAGGCAATTATATCGAGGCTATCGTTTTTCCCGAAGTAGATCCCGGTGCTGCTTGTACCCTTTAGATACCTCAGAATCCTCATTACTGCTGTCATGTGATGTATTTGAGGTAGATGCATGAATCTACTCACTACCCCCACTGCATATGCAATATCTGGTCTTGTGTGGGCTAGATAGATGAGTTTCCCAACAATCTTCTGATATTGTTCTTTGTCAGTCGCCTTTGCCCCTTCTATGACCTGAAGGCCATGATTTGCTACAATTGGAGTGTCAGCCGGTTTACTACCTAACATTCCTGTTTCAGTTAAAAGATCAAGAATATACTTTCGTTGGTGAATAAAAATCCCTTGTGTGGATCTTAAGACTTCTATACCAAGAAAGTACTTTAAGTTTCCTAGATCTTTCATCTCAAATTCCTGAAACAGCTTCCCCTTTAAGGTAACAATTTCTTCCTCATCATTTCCAGTGATGATCATATCATCTACATATATAATTAGACAGGTGATTTTCTGATTTGCCCCTTTTATGAATAAAGTATGATCAGAATTACTCTGTCTGTACCCAAATTTCTTCATAGCCTTAGTGAACCTTCCAAACCAAGCTCTTGGAGACTGCTTTAAACCATACAGGGCTTTCTTCAATTTACATCCTTCTCCATCTTTAAAGTCATAAGAATATCCTGGAGGGGGTTCCATATAGACTTCTTCTTCAATGCTTCCATGGAGGAAGGCATTTTTAACATCGAACTGATACAAGGGCCAATCCTTATTTGCTGCTATAGAGAACAATACTCGTATTGTGTCTATCTTGGCTACTGGGGAAAAAGTCTCTGAATAGTCGATCCCAAAAGTCTGAGTGTAACCCTTGGCCACCAATCTTGCCTTGTACCTTTCAATATTTCCATCTGCCCGGTGCTTAATGGAGAATACCCATCTACACCCTACCTTCTTCTTCCCTTTGGGTAGGATACATTTATCCCATGTGTGATTTTTTTCCAAGGCAACATATTCATTTTCCATGGCTTGTCTCCACTTCTCATCTTCAAAAGCTTCTTCCACGGTTCTGGGAATGTTTGTTGAGTACAGGGAGGTAGTGAAGGCAACAGCTGTGTTGGACAAGTTTTCATTGCTGATTCTTTCTATGGGGTATCTGGACCGTTGATCTTCATATTCCGGGTCATACCTTTTGGGAGGAACACCTCTCGTGCTTCTGTGAGGAAGCTCATATCTGTTTTGACAATTATCACTAGACACAGAGTCAGTAGGAACAGTACACAATTCAGAATTTACCTCAACTGATGTTGACTCAGGGTGCTCAGTGGTTGTCATTGGAGTGGTTTGAGGAGAAGGAGCTGATACAGATGTTTCAGAGTTGACGTCGGTGGTATTGCTTACTTGCATTGGAGGATCAAGGTCCATCATTTCTGGATATATTAACCAGCTAAGGTCATCATTCGTAGTCTCCCCCTGAGGACCAGGCTGGGTATAGTAATAGGAGTGTTCAAAAAACTCGCAGTCAAGACTGGTGTAGATTTTGTTTTGAATGGGATCATAGCATCGGTACCCCTTTTGAGTAACCCCATACCCAATAAAAACACATTTGATTGCTCGTGGTTCAAGTTTATTTCTGATTCTTTTTGGGAGATGAACATAGACAACACATCCGAACACCCGTGGAGGTAGAGAATGATAAGAAGGGATGGACACATGGGAAGAAAGAGTGTCAAGAGGAGTTTGGTATGCAAGAGGTTTAGTAGGTAGTCGGTTGGTTAGATATGTGGCTGTGGCAATGGCTTCTGGCCAAAAATGGACAGGGACATGGGATTCTAACATAATGGCTCTAGTAATCTCAAGAAGGGTTCGGTTTTTCCGTTCAGCTATCCCGTTTTGTTGAGGAGTATCCGGACAGGTAGTCTGGTGAATGAGGCCATGATCAGAAATAAATTGTTTCATATCTAAGTTTATGTATTCTCCTCCGTTATCAGATCGAAGAATTTGAGGTTGGGCAGCAAATTGGGTACAGATCATGTTGTAGAAATTTATAAACACATCATATACTTCAGATTTATTTTTTAGAAAATAAACCCAACTCATACGGGTGCAATCATCCACAAACAAAACAAAATAGGAATATTTATAAAAGGCAAATTCAGGTGCAGGACCCCAGACATCAGAATGAATTAAGGTAAATGGCTTAGAAACATGAGTTGAACTGGGAGAATAAGAATGTTTATGACTTTTTGCAAGTACACATGCTTCACAATCCAAAACAAAATCAATGTCCTTAAAAGAGGGAAATAATCGTTTAAGATAACTTAAAGACGGATGACCTAGCCGTCGGTGCCACATCCAGATCTGATATTCCGGCGACCCTTGAGCAAGCAAAGCGTTACCCTGTTGAGTCACCTCGTTTACATAGTATAGACCTCCTCGTTCAATACCACGACCAATGATCCGCCCCGTCTGAGCATCCTGTACAATACAATCAGAGGAAGTCATTAGAATTGTACAGTTTAGTTCCTTGGTTAATTGACTAACAGATAAAAGTTTGTGGGTAAGACTTGGAATTAAAAGACAATTTTTTAAATGGATTTCTGATGTAATATCCACATCTCCGGCTTGAGTAATTGGAATAAATTCCCCATTTGCGGTTTGAATCTTAGTACGGGTAGTTGATGTGGAGGAGAGAAAGTCGGATGGGTCGTATGACATAGTGTCCGTGGCCCCACAGTCAAAAATCCAATTGGACTTATTGCACATGAGACCCACACTTTGTTTTTCCTTGGGTTTTTTATCAAATTGGGCTTCTAATTTTTTGGGCTCAAGGGCTAAAGGGTCTGAATTTTTTAAGGCCTTTTGTTTTTCCTCACTTTCACTTCTAGAGGACGGCTCCTCTCTTCTTCTTCCCGTCGCTTCCTCTGTCTCCATCCATGGTTCACCGGAAATTTTGGTGAACCCATCTTTGCCACTCGTACCTGTTCTCCTGTCGGTAACGTTGGTCGACGAGCCCTCGCCGGTACCTGTTCGCCTGTTGGTGACAGTGGTTGGCGAAGCTTCGCTGGTCGGTTCTCCTTCTCCGATGGCGGCGTTAGCCTTGCCGCCGGTCTTTGTTACCTTGGTGGCGGCTTTACGCTGTCTCAGGTCTTCCCACCATTCTGGGTAGCCGATGAGCTTGAAGCATCCTTCCTTGGTGTGTTTGGTTCCTCCGCAGTGGCTGCATTTGAGGTGAGTTTTGTCCTCTCGCCGGAATGATGAATCTGACCGGCTAAATGAAGAATCTGACCGGCGTTGAGTGACAAGACCACTTCCAATCTCTGAGGGACCTCGTTCCAGTGATGAGTTGCCGGTCATTATGCCACGACGAGCAATTTCTCGTCTGATGGTGGCATATGCGGCATCAATGGTTGGAAGGGGATCTAGATTTAGGATGTCTCGCTTTTCTTTGTCAAGTGAATCATTTACACCAGCCAGAAACTGGTACAGCCTTTGTCGTTGTATAAATGAGTTGAATTGTGTGATGTCTTCTGCGCATTTCATTGGGTTCGGCATTCGTCTATCGATTTCTTTCCAGAGGGTATTCAATTTACTGAAATAGACCTCTATCGTGTCTATGCCTTGTTTCATAGAGGTTGCCTTTGTGTTCAGATCATAGATCTGCAGTTCATCTCTGCCGCTACTGAGTAGAGTTTCGATGCCTTTCCATAAATCTCGGGCAGTTTTGTAGTCCAAGAATTGATTCACGAGGTCTCCGTCAATATTCTCGATGATCCATGAAATGACCATCGAATCTTTTTGAGCCCATTGCTGGTATTCTGGATCGTCTGGTGAAACGGGGTTGACGATGATGTGATTGAGTCTTCCCCGGCCACCAATTGCTATCTGCATCAGTTTACACCATTTGGTGTAGTTGGTAAAGTTCAATTTTTCCGCGACTCGCACTGTTTGTGAAGTCCCTGGTTCGATGTTGGTTGAGCTTTTGTTGAGTGTTTGGAACATTTGAAACAGTTGTTGCATATGTTCCATAGAAATAAGCTGGTTTGGATTTTCTGGTGGGTTTTCCGATGGGTCTTCCATTTCGGTAGATCCCGGTAGATGATGAGTACGAACAACCGTCGAAGATCGACCTTATGGCTCTGATACCATGTTAAAATACGTAAACAGAGAGAATAGTTTTTGGTTAATTTTCTGTGTATTGCTCTTGTGAAATAACTATTACATTTATACAGGTAAGATGGAAAGAAATACGGAACCAGATAAGGAAAAAGATTATACAGAATATATTACTAACATAATTAGCTTATTTTGTTCCTATAATTATTTTTCTAAGTATGGGTATTTTCTACAGAATCAACTTAAATTTCATTAAATTTAAACGATGTTATGGTTAGGAAGTTAATTGAAGATGGGATATTTTCCATATCAGAATCCTACATTCTGATTTCATTATTGTATATTCTCTTAATCTTTACCTTTAATTACTTGATAGGATTCATTAGTTTTGCTGATATTGTGGGATCTTTTACCCCATAATTCTTTTGTATTTAAACACCACATCATATCAATCAAATACACAAACAAAACATTTCTCTTCTGTATTGTGCTTCTTCATGTTATCAGAGCTATAAACACTCAAACGAGTATAAACTTGTAATCATCTTCCCATCTAATTCAAAAAAAAAAAATTCTCCCTTTCCTTTGCAAACCACCTAAAAACAATGGTGAAATCATCTGCTTCGGACATCAATCTGAACAACGATGACCCAATCAACACTTCATTTACAATTGTGAATGTTGCTTCAACCAAAACGCAAATCATTAACATCAACCCAACTGCACAACTTCCAATCAAACTTACTGGTGGTGCAAACTTTGCAACATGGAAAGCTCAAATGCAAAATATCCTGAATGGGTTTGACATAATGAGCTATCTCGATGGATCCATAACGCTGCTGTCATGAACCATTAAGCAAGACACATAAGATGTCGTCAATCCAAATTTCAAAATCTTGTTTCAGCAAGATAATCTCATTTGCAATGCCTTAATGGCATCTGTTGACTCCACCATTGCACCATGAGTAACTTTGCAGAAACTTCAAAAGAAGCATGGGATTATTTGCATACTACATATGCAAATAGATCTCAAACAAGGATCTACAGTTTTCGAGATGCATTGGCAAAAGTTCAACGAGATCAAAAATTTATCAATGATTATCTCAGGGAGATAAGAACTATCACTGATGAATAAGCTGCGGTCTGTGCTCTCATTTCTAATGAAGAGTTTGTTGTAAAAATTCTGAGCGGCCTTTGACCTGATTATGAGGCTTTAAGCACAGTTATTCGTTCAAGAGACTCTCCTATTTCATATGAGGAATTGGCTCACAAGCTCATAGATCAAGAAATTTATCTTACTCAAACTGACAAGATTCAACCACCAACTCCAATCACTACTCAAGTTGCAGAGACAATAAATAATCACAATAACAATAGCTACTACTAAAACTCGCCGCGGTCTGGTCAGCCGCAATGGCATTCACAAACTACTCCTTCTGGAACACAACAATGGCGTACCCCCCACACTCAAAGCAATGGACACACTCACAGCAATGGAAAATTTTCCCAGCCATGGCACCCCTCTATTCCTTTGTCGGCTAAAATGCAAATCCAATGTCATTTATGTGAAAATTTTGGTCATACTGCAAATGTTTGTCGTTCCAAGTCGCATAACCATTTTGATGCTAAGGCTATTTTTGCTTCTCGATCTTTTCACAAAAATGGTCCATGGATTCTGGACTCCGGTGCCTCACATCATATCGCTACTGATTCTCAGAACATAGCCTCTCCACATGAATACACGGGTCATGAACAAGTTTCCATGGGTGATGGTAATGGTATTTCGATCACCCACACTGGATCCACTACATTAAACTCTCCCATATATTTTTTTTACATAATATTTTGTGTACTCCATCTATCAAAAAGAATCTTATATTTGTTTCAAACTTTTGTCAACAAAACCAAACATCTATTTCCGTTCTCTTTTTTTGTGAATGCACTGACTACGGGGGCACCACTATTAGAATGCCGGAATAGAGATGACTTGTATGAAAGGCCAACGTTTGCGGCATCAACACACTCATCTCCTAAAGCCTACATGGCACATACTTCTCAAGTTCCTTTATCTCTGTGGCATCGTCGTTTAGGACATCCTAATATCCGTCTTTGAAGCTTCTTTTGAGAAATTCCAAGTTGCCTTATTTTTAAAATTTTCAATCTTGTAATTCATGTCATTCAAATAAAAGCCACAGGATTCCTTTCTCACGTAACTCTTTGCAAAGTTCAAGACCTTTTGAAACACTCTATATCGATGTTTGGTGTCCTTTACCCAATATATCCCTTGATCAAAAACCCTATTATGTTATTTTTGTCGATCAGTTTACCAAATATATTTGGCTCTATACAATTATACAAAAAGTGATGTAGTCAAGGTCTTCTCTGAATTTTGACCACTCATTGAGAACTTTTTCAATACTAAGATTCTCACCTTATATTCTGATGGGGAAGGAGAATTTAAGGGGCTAAAATCACTTCTGGTTGAATTTGGGATTATACACTTATCATCACCCCCATATACCCCACAAAGAATTGCCTAAGCTGAAAGACGTGATAGGCACATTACTGAAACTGCTAGAACTCTACTTCACCAAGCATCACTACCACCCCAATTTTGGAGTTTTGCTTGTCAAACTACTGTTTACTTAATTAATAGATTTCCTTCATCCTTAGTTAATATTTCTCCATATCAAGCTCTTTTTGGTACAACTCTCAATATTTTCTCACTTTTTACGTTTGGTTGCTTATACGATCCTTGGCTAAAACCATACGCTAAAAATAAACTTGAATCAAGATCAACACCATGTGTTTATTTAGGATTCTCCACTAACTTTCATAGCCATCAATGCTTTGATCCTGAATCCTCAAAAATATATTTCTCCAGAGACATAAAATTAGGAAATCTCTTAGAATATTTTATGGTTTTATTCCACATTTAATTCGCATACATCTTCCTCTACTCTATATTATCCAAATCATACAATCTCTTTTCCTATTACTCTAAGAATTCCACTTCCAATCGAAGATCCTAACTTGGTTGTTCGTACAAATGACTCTACTGCACCAGCAATAGTTGTGCGTCCTCCGTCAAACTTCTAGCAATTCAATGAAACCAGGTAACTTCCTCCCCTTTAGATAATTCCTTTTTTACTGCTGAATCATCCACAACTTCCCCTTTTAATTCCCTTCCCTTGCAGCAGCACTCGCCTCAACTTAACTTCCCTTCTCAGACCGATCAGTCTTTATCAGTGTGACGCCCTGTCACCCGCTCCCAACATCAAATCACTAAGCCTAATCCAAAGTATGCATCCATGTCCATCCTTACATCCCAAATACCACAAGTCACAGTCAAATAAGCTTGCAAGGACCCACAATGGAGACAAGCTATGCAAAGTGAATTTGACGCTCAGATGAGCAACCACACATGGAACCTTATTCCTCCATCTGATCACCAAAATATTGTAGAGAATAAATGGATCTTCCGCATCAAGCGCAAACCTGATGGATCAATTAGACGGTACAAGGCTCGCCTTGTTGACAAAGGTTTCACTCAACGGCCTTGAATCGATTATGTTGATACTTTCAGTACAGTTTTCAACCAACAACCATTCGAACAGTGCTTGCCATCGCCACATAAAACAAGTGGCCGCTTCAGCAACTAGATGTAAACAATGTTTTTCTACAAGGTACATTGACTGAGAAAGTCTTTATGAAACAACCGAAAGGTTTTGAGAATCATGATTATCCAAACTATGTATGCAAACTAAACAAAGCCATATATAGTCTCAAACAAGAACCACGTGCTTGGTACACCGAGCTCAAGAATTTTCTCATTTCTGCTGGATTTCGCAAGACGCATTCAGATCAACTCTTTATTTACCTTACATTCTCACAACACTATCATTTTCTTGCTTGTATATGTAGATGATATTTTTATTATAGGAAATAATTTGCAAACTATTAACAGCATCAAGAGCACACTCTCCAACTGTTTTTCACTCAAAGACCTTGGACCCCTACACTTTTTTCTAGGCATTAAAGTCCTTCCACAATCAGCTAGATTTTCTTTCTCAAACCAAGTACATAATGGACATCTTGCAGGATTTCTCTATGCAGGACTGCCAGGGTGTTTCAACACCATTATCCACCACGATTTCTCTTAGGTTGAATGATGGCTCCCCTCCAAGAGATGCAAAACAATATCGAAGTGCAATTGTTAAGCTCCAGTATCTTGCATTTACTAGACCGGACATAAGCTTTTCTGTTAATAAGCTCTCCCAATTTATGCATCAGCCATCTCACACACACTGGCAAGTAGTGAAGCGCCTCATTCGGTATCTCAAATATCCATCATGGGCTTCTTTTTCACCATAGATCTAATGCTCCTCTTCATGTTTATACCGATGCAGACTTGGTAGGGGATCATGATGATCTTACCTCTACTTCTGCTTGTGTTATCTATATTGTCTTAACATAAATCAGTTCGTAATCAAAGAAACAAAGAACAGTCGCCCGATCTTCAATTGAGGCTGAGTATCGCATCGTTTCTCATGTTGTTGCATAGACAAATTGGCTTACCAATCTTCTCAATGAACTTCGTTTCTCTCTTGATAATGTACCAACTATCTACTGCGATAACATTGGCACCACCTACTTGTGCCAAAATCCAGTTTTCCACAGTAGAATGAAGCACATAGCCATTGATTTCCATTTTATCAGGGAACAAGTCCAACGTCAACAACTCCGGATAGTACATATTCACTCAGCTGATCATCTAGCTGACATACTTACGAAATCGTTATCCAAAGCATAAAATCAATGGGTTGTTTCCAAGTTAGGGGTCGTTCCACCACCACCTAACTTGCGGGGGCATAAAGAAGCTTATTGAAGATGGGATATTTTTTATATCAGAATCCTACATTCTGATTTCATTATTGTATATTCTCTTAATATTTACCTTTAATTACTTGATAGGATTCAGTAGTTTTGCTGATACTGTGGGATCTTTTACCACATAATTCTTTTGTATTTAAACACCACATCATATCAATAAAATACACAAACAAAAACATTTCTCTTATGTATTCTACCTCTTTAATGGTATCATTGAACTTTATATACCATTTTCGTGAAGCTTGTTTGAGTCCATATGTTAACTTCTTTAGTTTACACGCTATTTGGTGTTTCCTTTAATTTCAAAACCCATTATTATTTAATTATTATTAATTATTTCTTACAATGTATTCTATACACTCTGAGTATCTTTTATTAATTTTTATATATATATATAGTATTTGTCATTATTATTATTAGGGAGAAGACCTATGACAAAAATTCCAAAGACAGACCTTAACTAAACTAAAGACCTATTACTCTCGAACTCATTTAACATATAATATTGTACACCTTTTGGCTTATGTGGCACATTCTGTAACTTCACGCAGTTGAAGCGCGTGGAAGATATTTGGAGGTCATGTAAGTAAAAAGTGTACAAATTACAAAAAAAAATGAATTTTGAGGGGTAATAGAGCCTTAGTTTAGTCAAAGTGTGTCTTTGGAATTTAGGTCATAATCTAAGGAGGTACTTCTTTTTTTCCCTTCTTATTATTATATCTTAAAATTGTATGGGTATGGCAGCCCATATGCAGTTATCAATAAAATGGAGTTGTTAACTCGAACCACGAAAAAGAATGAATTTAGCTAGATCTGTTCTTGGTCTAATATTGTTTTAAGAATTTGAAATATCAAATATTGAAGAATATGAAATTGAACTACTTACCCATTGTCTTTGTTGTGTGGCTGATAATTCATATCATTTCAATTATATATTCAAATTGTTTTTAGCATGTTTTTTGTTATTATGTTCACACACAATTAAAAAAAATGAAGATCCCAACAATAATGTTCATACAATTAAAAAAAATGAAGATCCCAAAAGTAACAACATTACTAATATTTATATATATTATAATATATATATATATATATATATATATATATATATATATATATATATATATATATATATTATAATATACGAACAAGGATGCTTTTGGAATTACTGAAACAAGTGTGTATTAAATTAACTTAGGTGAAAGGTAGATGACAAAACATTCACAAGGTTGTTGGTCTGTCGAAATGCTCTGTTGATAGGATAGTTAATGTTGAAATTGAAAGGATTGTTCATGTGGCACCAAAGAGATGAACATTAAAGGACATATAAAAATACTGACATGTAAAAATAGCAATTCCAAAAGTACCCTTATTCGTACGCCCAACTCCCACTTCTTATAGAAATAGAAATGAGAGTTGGATGTACGAACAAGGGTGCTTTTGGAATAACTGGAACAAGTGTGTATTAAATTAACTTAGGTGAAAGGCAGATGACAAAACATTCACAAGGTTGTTGGTCTGTCGAAATGTTCTATTGATAGGCTAGTGAATGTTGAAATTGAAAGGATTGTTCATGTGGCACCAAAGAGATGAACATGAAAGGACATATAGAAATACTGACATGTAAAAATAGCAATTCCAAAAGTACCCTTATTCGTACACCCAACTCCCATTTCTTAATATTATATTATTAGTAAAATAAGTTAGTACTCATAATCTTAAAAAATAGAATATGTAGTAATGCAAGTCTTTTCCTGTGCAAGAAGGAGGAAAATTAATTTGTGCTCACTAAAAAGCTCTAATTTAAAAGAAATTAACTTATTTACTGGTTCTTAAATCCTGTATAATTTGATTAAATATGTATTATTTGTAAATGCTTTATTTTGCATTGAACATTCTACTGCAGTTTTTTGTGCAAATCATTATATCGTTGTGCCAAAAGTGGATCACTAGAAAATATTTATACTATAATTAGACAAATTATATAATATAGAGGTCATGTTTTGTTAAAGAACAAAAAATACGAAGAAAGAAAAAGATGATAGCTACTCAATGTAATTGATTACTGAGTTGCAACAGTTTAAATATCAAGCTACGGTAGTAAAACTTACATCAGAAAATAAATTTAGACAAATATTGAAATTCTAATAGTAGTCGTGTTATGTTTGTTGTTATGCAAAGATTTTTTGGATTTCGAAGATTATCCAAATTTCATGTTTTTCATTCTTACCGTTGAAGTTAAATTGGCAACTAGGGATCAATTTTTTTTCGTATGTGTTACTATCTACATTCTCAAATGACTGTGATTTTATAGTTACTAGATAGTTGATATTTGTCATTTTCATTCCAGACTAGACACTACATTTGTTTACCTATTATTCTTTTTGCCTACTCTTTATTAAAAATATAAAATTCCCTTCTTTTTCTCCAAAACTGACTCTGTTGGATACGTTATTTCTTCAAGAACCTAAATCCATGTCTCCAATTCCTAAAATCTCGCCTTCAATCTCTCCACATTATCAAATAAATTATCAAGTTCAAATCAATTTGAATTTCAAATGATTTCTAACTCTATTCAATTGTTTGCGAAGTTCAAAATAGGCATTTGTTAGAAGTATTTATTAAATATAGGCTTAACATTAACTTATTATTGTGTTTTGGTAAAACAAAATGAATGTTAATGCTAGTTGGACAAGATATAGGTCGTATATATTTGTGTGGACTCCTTACGGGTATGTATACATTTCATGTTATGTGTGTGGGTTGGAAATAGTGTAGGTATGTTGAAGACTTGTGAGTCCCCATAATGGGAGGCCCACTAGGTTAAATGTTTTTAAGCAGTAGCCAAGATTTCAAATAAGTGGGTTCTAAATTTCAAAACATAATAACTATCTTAACCTAAAATAACAAACATCAAATTTTGAATATTTTTACTATAATTTTCAATGTTCTAAGCGAAGTTAAAATTATTAAATTCACTTTTGATATTTTAATACCTAAAAAAATATTTTACTAGTTTCACTATCAACTTGAACGATAAGTTAAAATTTTGGAAAACAAACAATAATTATTTTAATATAATAAAGTATAAATACATGGGATAACCGCAGAATCAAAGATTACAAATCAATTTTTTAATAAATAGTCATACCGTGTAAAAGCAAACAAATAAGAAAAAAATGGAAAGAGAAAGAAAGAGTACATACCCGAGGCCATATTCCAGATGGTAGCAATCAGATCAATAATAAAAGTTAACTTTTGGAAAAAATATTTGAGTTAAACTTTTTTTAATGTCTCATTAGAGATCAATATCAGATATTGTTTTAGAGTACAACTACAACACATCACAAATACTATTTTCCTAATTTTTACATTTACCAAAATTTTTTTTTGAAAATAATTATATTAAACCCATGTATAATGAGTTAATTCTTATTTTTCTATTTTTTTACTTATTTTTTATAAAAACAACATACAAAAGTATACCTAAAATAAATTGTGCCTACTAAGTGGGTTTATTTTATTTTATTTTTAAAAAAAAAGCTTTTTATATAAAAGCACGTACGAAATTATTCCAAAAATAAATCTACTTGCTAAGTTTCAATCCCACCACCAGAGGGCCAAACAATTTCGCAGGGTGCACAAACCCATTAAGTCAACCATCTCACTTTTGCTTATTGGTTCACAGGAAATGTACATATCCATTTTTTTTCATATTGTTACACAAATATAGAGTCTACGAAAAAGTTAGGGAGTTCGCTCGAACACCCTTCCAATACAGTAGCTCCGCCCCTGACTAGATAGTTTATGTTTGTCATTTTTACCCAAGACTAGACTATTGGAGTTGCAAATTTCTAAACAAAAAAAAACATTTAATTTAAAGGATAAATTACTTAATTACACTACATTAGTTTACCTATTATTCCTTTTGCCTACTCATTACTAAAAATACAAAATTACCTTGTTTTTCCCCAAAACTGACTCTATCGGATACATTATTTCTTCAAGAATCTAAATTCATGTCTCCAATTCCTAAACTCTCAGCTTCAATCTCTCCAAATTATCAAATCAATTATCTAGTTCAAATCAATTTGAATTTCAAATGATTTATAACTCTTTTCAACTGTCTGCAAAGTTCAAAATAGGTACTTGTTAGAAGTATTTATTAAATATGGACTTAACATTAACTTATTATTGCGTTTTAGTAAAACAAGTTTGAATGTTAATATTGGTTAGACAAGACATGGGCCGTATATTTTGTGTGGATTTCATATAAGTCTGTAACCATTTCATGTAATGTATGTGATTTGGCAATAGTGTAGGTATGTTGAAGACCTATGAGTCCTAATGGGGAGCCCCCCAAGTTAACGATTTTTAAGCCTATAAATATGAGTCTAGTTCTCCTCTTCTAGCTTAATAAAAAGATGTATTCACATAAGGTGCCAATGAATAAGCCAAAGGAGAGGAAGACTCAACCTACCTTGTATTGAGTTGTTCGTCGTATGGTAGACAAGGGTAAGCACATCTTTTTCATGTATTTTATAGGTGTTCTCGATCTATTTAACTATTAGTAGTTGTGTTAGTCGTTCTAATCTTACAGTATTATCATCTACACAAAAATAGAACCATGATCATATACTCGTGCAAGCTAAGGATCCTATACAAATTGTTGTTCAAGAACCTATTATTGTTGAGCAATCAGTTCAGGCACCTGCTATCATTGAACAAGGGGTTCAGGTTCAGGCACATGTTGTTGTTTAACAAAATTTGAGGATATCAAGTTGATCAAGAAGATCAACATTACCTGATGACTACTTGGCATATCAGGTTGAAGGTTATATTGTCGATCCTCTGACTTATTCCGAAGCAACATCATGTACTCAATGAAAGATGTGGCTTGATGACATGTGTGTAGAGATGAGCTCCATGAGAACTAAGGATGTTTGGGAACTTGCAGAACTTCCTAAAAGTTATAAAATTGTTGGTTGCAAGTGGGTCTTTAAGACCAAGAAGGACTCAAATGGAAATATTGAACGCTTCAAGACAAGATTGGTTGCTAAAGGGTTTTCACAACAAGAAAGAGATGATTACAATAAACTTTTTTGCCAGTCTCATCTTAGGATTCTTTTAGGATCATTATGGCATTGATAGCTCAATTTTTTTCTTGAGTTGCATCATATGGAAGTAAAGACAACTTTTTTGAATGGTGATCTTAATGAGAGGTTTACATGGAGCAACCTCAAGGTTTTGTTAATACA
Organism: Solanum peruvianum; assembly: GCA_027705065.1. Taxonomy (NCBI): domain Eukaryota; kingdom Viridiplantae; phylum Streptophyta; class Magnoliopsida; order Solanales; family Solanaceae; genus Solanum; species Solanum peruvianum. The sequence goes on from JAKWJD010001756.1 coordinate 16,292,854, forward strand.
GGTAGTGAGCATCTAGTGTGCAAGTTGAACAAGTCAAACTATGGATGACGCAAGCTTCTCGACATTGGTACTTGAAGTTCGAAGAAATTATCATTTCTATGGGTTTTGTAGAGAATAAGATTGATCATTGCATCTACCTCAAAATCAGTGGGAGTAAGTTCATAATTCTCACTCATTATGTTGATGATATTTAACTTGCAAGTAATAATTTAGGAATGTTACATGAAACTAAGCATTCATTGAGTAAAGTTTTTTATACGAAAGATCTAGGAGAGGCATCATTTTTTTTGGGCATTGATATTCGACGCGATCGGTCTCGTAAGGTATTAGGGCTTTTACTAAAGGCATATATTGATCTTATTTAGCATATTAGAAGTATTTATTAGATATGGACTTAACATTAACTATTATTGTGTTTAAGTAAAACAAGTTGAATGCTAATACTTGTTGGACAAGACACAAGACGTACATTTGTGTGGATTTCATATGGGCTTGTATTCATTTCATTTCATGTGTGTGGGTTGGCAATAGTGTAGGCATGTTGAAGACTTATGAGCCCGTGAAAGGGAGGCCCACTAGTTTAAAGGCTTTTAAGCCTATAAATATGAGATTACGTCCCTCTCCTAGCTTAAGAAAAAGATGTATTCCCATAAGGTGCATACGTCATAAGATAAAGGAGAGGAAGACTCAGCCTAGCTTATATTAAGTTTTTCTTAGCTATAGCAGAAAAAGGTAAGCACATCCTTTTCGTGTATTTTATAGGTTTTCTTGATCTATGTAACTATTAGTAGTTGTATTTGTCGTTCTAATCTTACAGTATAATCTTCTTCATTTTGCTTTCTTTTTTGTTTTATGCTTAATCATTTTGTCTCTTCTATTATGGATCCTCCGTCTTTAAATTTTGAAATTACCTATATAGTATTACCGAAGAATAATTTCATATTTTATTCAGTTGATCCAACTGGAAAAACTGAGATCTAAGAAGTTGCATGACCCGACAATAATAACAAATCGAAGTTTTATGTAGACAAAATCAAAAAGTAAGGAAGTACATACATCATCTAAAGCAATGGACGATGCAAAACTTCAAAGAAAAGGGATAGAAAGGTTGTCCCTCCTGTATCTTGACCCATACTACCAATGGTATGTAATTTTTTTTTTTTGATATTGATTTTGAACTTTAAGTATTCCCTATTTTTATTTCGCTTTTAATTTAATACATTATTGATAGATAATTTTGTATTCACTATATTGTTTGAAATCTACACTTGTTATCCATAAATAATAATTTTTGTGTATTTTTTTGTTATGTTATTGATAATGTTAATGTATCTAAAGTTAAAGGTCAATTTATAAGATTGAATGCTTTTATGATTTAGGTATCAAATATAGGTATTGAGCATCACTTTCTTATTTGTACACATATACCAAGTTTTTGGTCAAATTTTTGGGATGAAAAGTATTTAAGATAAGTGTTCAAATCATAGTATGGTATGTAGATTGTATTTTGTATACAGTGTATCATAGTTATAGATTTTTGTTTAAATTATACTTAAATAAAATGCAAAAAATATGATATTTTATATTTTGTATCATAATTAAATATTTGGAAATGCATATACATAATAAATTGGTTTTATGTATCAGTTATGAATTGTTATTATTTACTATCAAATATAGTGAAACATACTATGGCCTTTGCCTTGTAGGTCTGTGTATACAAAATGAATTGGTTTGATGTAACAACTATGGTGTGTTATTATTTAGTATCAATTATAGTTAAGTATACTATGTAGTGAAGTATATGGCATTTGCTTTTTTGATCTGTATGTACCATTTGTACTTTATATGATCGATCAACATCATTTATTTAATTGCAGAATATGGTATATGTAATAAAACATATTCTAAAGTACTCCCTAACGTTTGGTCTTACTTATAACTCAAATTTTAATGAAGGACGAACGTATGAAATTATTCAAGGGTACTATATTTGGTTCAGATCTTAACATTCCCAAATGTAACTATCAAGGTTAAATCACCAAGTGTTTATATCTTTAGAGGTTGAGCAGTACAATCTAGACGAAGAACTTCATATTCGTCAAGCAAAAGAAAATGTCTTGCGATTTCGTATTAGAGATTTTGAAACTATAACTGGTTTTAAATGTAAAATAAATATTAATAGGCTGGTTAAAAGATAATCTTTTTGTGAAATTTATAACGTAAATAAAGGATGTCTAGTAGATCGCTTTTTAATGGGTGCTTGGGACAACATTGGTGATGGCATTCAGTTGTCTATTTTGTACTGCATTCATTTTTTTCTCGCAACTTGATAATGCATGAATTCCGATTGAGAATTTCTTTATAGTAGAAAACATGGCAGTTATAAACAATATATGTGAGGACAACTTGCATTCACAAATTTAATGCATTCAATTAGGCAAGAGTTCACCTCCGACAAAAAATGTATCATTTGTTTGGATTTCATACACTTAATGTCTGGGTATATGAATGTGCGTCTGTTATACATAATGTGATAGCTGTTAAAGAAGCAAATGGTATATCAAGGATATGCAATTGAAAAGTTATTGCTGCAAAGCCCAAATTTGAGATGTTTATGGAAATCATTTTTACTGATTGAATTAAAATATAACAACATTTTTACTTATTTTGTTTTAGTTTGCAATACATTATTTTTTTGATATTTTATGATGATTCACTATTTGTTTGTAGAATGTTTGTTCTCACTTTTAGCCAACTCCTGAGAAAATCATTTCACTTGATTTACCTCCCAACAATTAAAACGGTTGATACTTAATATACTATACTTCACACAATGAAACAAAGGTTGCTTTTTTTTTGTATCATTTGTTGGGCCTGATACATTATAAGCTCATCTGAAAGGAAGTGATGATTCACTATTTGTTTGTAAAATGTTTGTTCTTGCATTTAGCTAACTTCCGAGAAAACTATTTCACTTGATTTACCTCCCAACAGTTAAAATAGTTGATACTTAATATACTTTACTTCACAAATGAAACAAAGGTTGTTTTATTGTGTATTAGTTGTTGTGCTTGATACATTATAAGCTCATCTAAAAGGAAGTGATAGTTAAAGTCTGAAACTCGTAAAAAATGATAGTACTTTAAATAGATAAATAGAACAATAAATAATTAACTATGAAATTTACGAAAAGTAAATAAATAAATTAGAATATTTTTTTTACCATTAAGTCAAAACCAAACTACATTGATAATTTAAGTGTAATTTTGCATTTAATAACCATATAAAAATTAAAATAAATGACAAGGAAAAAAAATGAAAGAGAACAAATGCTTTGGATTAATGTGACGTCTAGATAAAATCATTTTAAAATATTCGCATAACTGGAGGTTTCTCATAGACTTTTAATTTGTGTTGGTGTGACATTTTAATATTAATAAAAATATATATTATATGTCACATTATATATCATGTTATGTCTATTTATAGAAATTATATTTTTGTCTTTTACTCTCATCAATTGTGGAAGAAATATCAACGTTTCGAGGCCTTTTAGAAAGTAAAAGATCTGGAAAAGTGAATTTTGGAGCGCGCGTGATCTGCGTTCAGGTAGGCTACGGTTTCTCCTCTTAGATTGAACTCGAACATGTGAATGCATGTTGATTAGTTGGGATTTGGGTTGGGTAGTTATTGGATAATTCATAGGTGTTAAAAATCATATTTTTGGCCTTTTTCTGAGAATTATCGGGTAACTGTGAGCATGTTTATTGTTATTAATTGACCTTCTTTGCTATATGGATTACTTGTGTGTTTGAATACTGGTTATCAGAAGTATGTTGAGCCTTAGTTTAGGTTTGACTAGGGTTTTCCTTAGAAATGCATGATTCAAAGTCGGTAGGACTTAGTTTGGCCCCGACGTCGCTCGGCTTGCTTAAATCCTTGTAGACTGATGTAGCAGACTTGAGTCTGATAATTTGGTATTTAGCTAGATAATGAGCTCGCTCCAGCGATAGTTACTCTTATTTCTTCGATGTTACGGCTTCTCGAGTTACGTTAGTGACAATGAATTTCGCTCTGTGATTCAAAGTTGAGTTTCGATTCGGCTTTCAGGTTTTACATTGATTAGCTAAGTCTTGATGGTGTTCCACGGGTATACATGATTTTGGATAGATAAAGACTCTTTCAGCAGCTATATCGACATCTTTGTCGGGTATCCGGATTTAAGGTTCGGCATCGACCATCCACATACTTATGTAGAGAATCCGATTAGAGGTCCGGTCTCAAGTACGTAGAGCATCTGGTTAGAGGTCCGGCCTCAGTTACTTATATTTTGCAATTGGCTACTTGTATAATTCTGGTGAGCGTCCGGTTCAAGGCCCGACCTCAGTACCGTCAGATTCTACTTCTTGGTTCGGTGTTCTTTGGCCTCATGTTCTATCCTCCTTAAGTTATAGTTATTTTGTGTACTCGTCGGGCTTATGGGGGTCTGTTCGGGTTTTTATTTAAACTTGTGCACGAGTGTACCTTCTAGGCTTATGGTGGGTCTAGTTAGGTGTAGTTAGCTTATTTATATTAATTTAGTTAGATATTTATACACTCGTGTGCATTACTGTGTTACTTAGCCTTCCGTTCTTGACCTCTAGTTTTGTGATTCCGTCTTTTCATATTGCTTTACTTTTCTAGTTCAGTCGACCTATGATGCCTACTGGTACCTGTTATTTAGTACTCATGCTACGCTCTGCATCTATTTTCGTGATGCAGGTTCGAGCACCAGTAGTCAGCGTTGATCGAGTTTGAAGCATTTTTTGTCTGGAGACAGGGGTGAGCACACGACTTTTTGTACTATTTCAGTCTCCATCTTTTTATATAAAGACTTGTCTTTTACTTTTCGAGACAGTCTAGTTTCGGTGGTCCACTGTTGGGACTTGTACTCGTTTTGTTGGTAGCTCTGTATTAGTGACTTCCAGGCTCTGGGAGGGATCCTTAATTGTATTTATGTTTTGGTTTGCTTATGTTGTTATAGTAATTTTGCTTAGTCTTGTTTAGTTTCTATCCTCACACCCATTATGTGTTGTTCTGAGTTACGGTTTGGCTTACCTACTGATGGGTTATAGTAGGTGCCTTCATGGCTCGAGAAATTGGGTCGTGACAAGTTGGTGTGGTCATTAGTTTTTAGTAACTTATGTAACCACCAAATATTCGTTTCATCCATTATTATATATTTATGTCTTGTAATTTATGTAACATTTGAGTCATTCATTTGACAAATTCACTGCAAGGAAGAATTCATCACCTATAATAGTGTAGTCTTCATTTGTTTTGAGATAGGAGAAGAAACAAGAGAAGTACAAGAAAATATAGAGTGAAAAAGATGAGTGGTTTATATTGAGGTTAGTAGTTAAAGAGAGAGTTGATACATAAAAAATATGCTAAGTCTTCAATTATATTCACTATACAAAAGAGAGTATTATATGTAGAAGGAAGGTGTTATTTTGTGGAGCTTTAGACTCTTCAACTAATCCGGAGTTGCTTGAGTTATACACTGTTGTTGGACTCTTGTAACCTTAAGGAGACAAGTCAAGAGTATTAATGCTGGATCGATGTAGATTATGTCGCAGTGGGCTTGAATCTCCTTAAAGAGAGCGAGATATTCGTGCCTCAGCCTAAAGATTTATTTCTTCATTTTATTTTCAATTGTAATCTTGCAACTTTATTATATTGTAAGTTTTTTCACTAACAATTTGTATGCATGAAACATATATATTTCTTTTACTCAATCATGTTGTTAGTAACATATATTTAACTTCAAAAAATCATATGATTAATTAACATATAATTTACTTCAATAGATTATATTTTAATATAATAAAAATCGTTTTTAGTAACAATAAAGTATGAGTAACGACAAAGAATTCTAATGCCTTATTGGCATTAGTTTATTGTAATTAAATCTAATGTTGTTATATGTTTTAGAGACGTTTTAAAAAATGTTAATTGCCTTTAAAAATTTATTTAATGGCAATTAAGCTACAATCATTAATTAATTATTGTTAAAGTTATTTTAAATTATTGTAGTGTTTCTTTAGAATAAGTTGTATTGATTTGATATAAATATGTAAAGAATAAACAAACGAGTGTCGTGTAAATATTTTTAAAAATTGTCATTATTTATGTATTTGGATATATATTGAGTAATATGGGAGAAAAAAAAGTCAAAGTAGGACACTAATTAATAAGCATTGTTTTTTCATTTATGTGTTGTCGTCTCCGTTTGTATCAATATGTCATTCTTTTTTTATGTTTGTCATTTTACAAAATAAATATATAAATAATACTATTGTTTTTATTTTATCCTTGAGAGTTACGCTTTCGTCTATTTTTAATTGTCAAGATTTTTTTTTTAGAGTCAAATTATAAGAACTTTGACTAATATTTTATGATTTATTTTTTTATCATATATTGATATGAATTTTTTTTTCAATATTTGATACTTTTCATAAAATTTATGGATATCTAAATTTTTTGTTTAAAATATCGAACTAACATAATCTAATCTAACTTTATAAATAATATTCAAATTGGCTCTCAAAAACGCAACGTCACATTTAAAATTGTCAAAAGAGAGTATTAACCTGGAAAGCATGAATTTGACCAACATACAAATATTATATGAGTAGTACATACATATTCGTTCATTTAATTACGAAAATATAAGTAGCAACGAGAAATATGTATTTGGACATGAATTGAGTAATATCCAAAAAACAAAACATACAAAAACTATATGAGTAGTACATACAAGTTCGTTCATTTAATTACGAAAACATAAGTAGGAATGAGAAATGTGTATTTGGACATGAATTGAGTAATATCGCGAAAAAAAAGTGAAAAAGTAGGGTTTTACATGTTCATGTCAAAGCACTACCTTGTAACCTGTCAAGAGAAACTCAATTTTGAGACGGACACACGCATAGGCATCAATGTTTCTTTTATTTGGCACAACTGGAGAAAAACACCGGGAAAACCACCCTTTTACAAAAATTTTCTGATTACAAAGTGATTTAGGATTTGAACTTAAATTGTGTGCAACTCTCAACTCCACACCCCTAAAATTGAACTATCCACTTCTCCTTTTACTTTTAAAGGATTATTTTTCCTTTTGAATGTTCGGTGTAGGACTATGTAACAACCAGCTCTTGATATAGGCGAAGCATTTATTAGTCCACTAAAGTGATTTTATGACTACATTAATGTAGTGAAGGCCACTTTATTAAACTTTAGTTGTGGGTTTTAGCTAAAATAAGATTAAGGTTACATCAAAATCATGAGATTATCTATATCTAATAAGGAGGACAATGTGGTGTTAAGTCAATTTGTAAGCAATTTAACTAGTTTTAAGTATTACTTGTTACGACCATTAAAG
>JAKWJD010001756.1:17055379-17135379 GCA_027705065.1 Solanum peruvianum
AAGAGAAAATTTTCTTAGAAATCATGCAACATGCCCTTTTAAAGAACCTTTATAAACACAGGCACAATTACACAATACCATTCATATACTTCAGATAGGCATAGACACTATTCATGACTACACATCATACCACATACTTAATTTAAGACCCATTTAGCATTTCATTACTTTAGTCATTCTTTTACCTTACGTCCTTTACCCCTAAGTAACCCTCTTGTACAGTGGTGCAATGCATGAATAATGTCCCATTCCACTACCCACACTCAAGCATCACCTTAAGGTAACCAAGGTGAACATTCGCATAAACTTCATTAACTCAAACATAGACATTCTTAGAAACATAGCATATCATAAGACACATATTTTATACATGACTCAATATGATTTATAGACCACATAGGATACTTATTCCAAGACAACGTACAAGTCAAGACTACCAACATCATCATAGTAAGGCAATAGTCAACGTATACATGCTTGGACTTGATTTCATCAAACATCATAAGACCTTACTCATAACCCAATCTAAGCCTACTAGTGCAATGTACATGTGAAGTCCCATAACCTCACTCATACTTACTAAAGTATAAGGAGACTATAAGCATACAATTTACCTCATACCTCAACATGAAACGTATAGAGAACTTCATACATACCAATTAAGAACTTAATCATAACATGTCACAAGTTAAAAATGTGGAAAAATTTAAAACTTTTGCATACTATATGAAATGTACTTAGACTTCACGCTTAACATATATTGACGTATACATAGACTCTCACATAGAATCTTACTTAGGATTCTCATTTAACCAAAGGATGACATACATATCATATTGTAAAACTTGTCTAACATAAAAACCATCTAAAGGATATGAGTTGGACTTAGCCAATAAAATGTCAATATACCATATAGGCCTTACTACAAGAGAATCCAAAGAGCATAATAAAATAAAATAAAGAGTATTTATTAACACTACTAAGGTATTCATAAGATAGAATAATGAAAAGATTGCAACCCCGAACATGAGGACCTAACAACACTTGGAGAAAGAGTTCCAAGAATCTTCAATCGACCTTTAAATCTTCAATGACTGGACCCTACATTTGTAGTAATATAAAGTAAGGGGTTAGTATGCCACATGTATTAAGTATGGGTATATGCAGATAACATTTAAGCAAATGCATGAAAAAGGACCATTTCTTTATAATGCATGCTAAGTAATTTGAAAACCTCTAATGCACATAATAGAGAGCATATACAAGATAAGCATCACAACAACATAAGGAATGATCATAACCAAATACACATCATCATAGAGTCATATTAACATTTTATGTTCATTAGATCATTTAAACATAATATACAAAGGACTTACCAATAATCCCAGCCCAATAATCCCAGCCCAAGTCTACAAGTGCAATGATCATGTGAAGCCCCATAACCCCACATAATCAAGTGAACAAGATAGGAGACCATAAGTAATATTTTGGTTCATACAACTTACGTCAGAAGTTGTCATCATTACATATAACAACATAGACCATTTATGTTCATTAACATAACCAACATCATATAAGAGCAACATCATATGTCATAATGATTGTATATTTCATATTCATATTACATGAGAACAATCTCTTAGGACATCCCTTAGATTCAATTTGTTCAATGTCTAGGTAGAGTCCCATACCCCTACCTATACAATGTAGACTCTTCAAGTCAGCCTATTCAATGTCCATTTACATGTATTTCATTTTAATTGAGGGACCAATCACCTTAACTGACATTAGACCATGTGAGATAGGCATGGAATCCAGTGTTATCAAACCCCACATTGGAAGAAGGTGGTCTACTTGCTAAGGTAGAACCGAAACAAGAACATAGCATTCTAGGTGGATACACTAGGTAGTATTCTTATGGAGGCAACATTGTTAAAGAACTAGGAGAAATATTAGAGTCCCATAGTTCCACATTACATGGAAACTGCTATCTCATGAGAGTCATTGTCAACCTACCTTCTAACTAGGGAAGGGACACCTCTCATATTTAGTACATCGGTGCTAAACTAAATTCCCCCTTCTAAGTAACCTTTAAGTCATCATTTATCATACAAACTTATCATAGTCCATAGGAGATTAACTCTTAGTATATACATGATCATAAGCTTTTTAGGTTTAGATAAGAATTTCCTTTCATCACAACCGTCATTTGTGATGTTAACATATCATAATCATAGTGTGTAAGGCATACAAGATGAACATCATCGACTTGCATTATCATATCCTTACCATGATCTCACATTCAACATATTCGTAGGCTATCATATACTCATGGAGACATCATACATACTTAAGTTGCATAACAACATCAATTATAGGCCAACACCAACATAATGGAGTAATCATGGCTTTAGAAGACTTACCTAATTGCTTCCAAGAATCACCATGAAGAACTTACACTCAATTCATAACAATCATCCAATATATTAGTTGAATACTCAAAAACATAACCAATCCTAACCACTCTATTCATACAGAAGACCAATTTAGGTTAAGGGAAAGGGCTCATTTAAGAGTTCATTCAATCTATAGTTCCGATCTCAAACATATATATGATATTTAGTGTAGATATAACATAATGAAATTCATTATTTCAAGAGGGAACATGCTCCAAACGAAATTAAAACATTACATATCAATTAACCAACAATACATACTCAATTAGCCATACAAAATCATAGTTTTTCATCATTAGTCATAAATCTCAATTTTGGAAGAAAACCCACTTGTGGAGTAAAAACACTGGGAATTGAATTGTTGGAAATCATCTTTGAAAGGACCTATTGAAGAAAGGAATTATAAGAGCAAAGAAACCATACCTTATTGACAATAATTCCATGAAATTTTAATGAAAATCTTGAAGTCTTCGTCTTCTTACTTAAGCTTTTCTTGTTCTTCAATGGTGGTTGAATAGAGTGAGTTTTTTGAGAGAGATGAGAGGGATTTGTTAATTATGATTTGGAGTGAGATTAAATGGTTTAATACTGACCTAAAACCATTATAAACTCGTCCCCTTAAATACCTAAAAGACCCCTAACTTAAATGGGTCTTTCTGTGAAGTTAAATTGACTTTAAAATGCCATGAACAAATCTGCGAAGTGGCAGCGTGTCGAGGGGCCAATTTTAAATTTTTTTCTGAAAATTGGGGTCGATGGAGTGAGCCTCGTGGGGGCCCTGCGTTGCGAGGAAAAATTTTCCTAGAAAGTTCTGATTGCGCGACACACAAGGGCTTCCATATATTGGTTGTCGCAAGTTGCTTTTGCAGCTTGCTCGCCAATGTTTGGGTCCTCCTCAAGGACTCTTCGGGTGGTCCTTGGGGTGTTGTTACTGGACATTTGGAGATTTTGTACAATATTTTACCTATTTGAAGTCTCGTTACAAGTTTTGGAATTCATTTGACACTAATAGACCTCCACCAAACATAGGGACGTCTACTAGTTCAGTTTAGCTAGTTTCCAGGCGTCAAGGTCTTTCTTTGTTGTTTTGGATCTAACCTTTTCTTATGGAGCTTAATAAATTAATATAGGTCTGGAACCCGAATTACACTGAAACCTTTAGGAGGGTAAGTATAGACTCAGTATTAGCAGGCCAACCAATCAAATACATATAATCATAATGTGTCACAATTCATAGGATTACTTCACAACTCCTTTCAACACATACCACAACATTACACATAACAACTCAATTCACAATGCACAACATATAGGAACTTCAATATTTTATAGCACATAATGAGAAATTTTCTTCTCAACATCAACATGATATCAAAGTAAATAAATGCGTTACCATATTATAATTATTCTCAAGACAACTACAAAACAACAAAATCTCAACAAGACCACATGCATACACATTTCATGTAAGTGCAAGAATAGAGTTATGAAGACATTTTCTTAAAACTCAACTTGATACAACTTTTACCAAAAGATGCACCAATTTTGAAACAAGTCAATTGCATATTTATTCATGTTTTCCTTATAAGGAGGAATGTCTAACATCAAGGAGTAAAAATATGAGGGTAACGGTACTTCATGTCGGCTTCATCATCCCATGTTGCACCCTCTAAAAGATGGTTCCTCCATAAAACCTTTACAGAGGAAACCTCTTTGTTTCTCAACTTCTTGACTTGGTGATATAGGATCTCAACCGGAATCTATTCATAGGAGAGGTTCTCATCCACCCCTAAACCTTTAATAGTCTGAATAGACACCGAAATATGCATTTCTTGAGCACAGAAACATGAAACACCGGATGAATCAAAGCTAGTTCACTTGGTAGTTTCAGCTCATAGGAAACTTTTCTAACCTATTGTAATACTTCAGAAGGACCAATATATTGGGGACTTAATTTCCCCTTCTTACACCACTTTCGTAGGTGAAATCTTCAATTAAACTTGTTCACCTATTTCAAACTCAAGATTTCTTCTCTATTTGTCGGTATAAGACTTTTGTCAACTATAGGCTTTCTTCAATCTATCTCTCATGACTGGAAATTTCTTTATGGCCTCACAGATAATCTCAAGACCAAGGAGTGAGGACTCAGTAACCTCAAACCATCCAACCGTAGACCTATATCTTAAACCATGAAGAGCTTCAAAAGGTACCACCGAGATGCTCGAATGGTAACTATTGTTCTAGAAAACTCAATCAATGGTAGGTGACCATCCCAAATTTCCTTGAAAGAAATAAAACAAATTCTTAACATATCTTAAAGGGTCTGCATGGTACGTTCCGCTTCACCATCTTTCTGAGGATGAAAAGCGGTGCTAAATTTCACTTGAGTACCTCAACCCTTTGGAAAAACTTCCCAAAAACGAGAAGTGAATTGGGAACCTCTATCCGAAATGATGGACAAAGGAATCCCATGAAGACTCACAATATCATTAATGTAGATTCTTGTATAATCTTCGGCTGTATGTGTAGACATAACGGGAATAAAGTTGGCAGATTTTGTCCATCTATCCACAATAACCCATATTGAATTATTTTGCCTCCGGGTTCGAGGTAACCCAACAACAAAGTCTATATTAATTTTTTCCCACTTCCATTTAGGAAAATCCATGATCTGGGTTAAACCACCGAGTTTTAGATGCTTGACTTTGAATTGTTTGCAAGTTGGACACTTAGCAAGAAACTCTGCTATGTTCCTTTTTAAACCATCCCACCAATAGACTTCCCTAAGGTCATGATGCATTTTGGTGGCACCCGGATGTTCAGTATAATAGGAACCATTGGTTTTTTCTAGAATTCGACTTCTAAAATCCTTAAGATCCAGTACACATAATCTCCCTTGGTACCTAAAAACACCATCCCTCTTTGGGAGAATGACTCATTCAGCTTACCAAGTACCGATCCTTCAACTCCCTCAATAGAGGATCAAGATGTTGCTTAGATTTCACCCAACCACTAATTATGAATCGGAGCTATGATGGACAATGAAACCACTATTTAGAGAATCTTTAAATGAGCCGTCCTATGAACATATTTCATAAGTCCTTTCTTCTCTTCATCAACATGAGAAACACTACCCATAGTCATATGACTCAAGGCATGTGCAACCACATTGACCTTGCCGGGGTTGTAAAGGCCACTCATGTCGTAGTCTTTCAAGAGTTCTAACGATCTTCTTTGTCGGATATTCAACTCCTTTTATGTGAACACATATTGAAGACTTTTACGGTCAGTAAACACATTAACATGAACATGATACAAGTAGTGTCTCTATATTTTCTAGGACAAAACTAAAGCTTCTAACTCAAGGTCATGAGTCGGATAATTCTTCTCATGAACTTTTATTTGCCTCGAGGCATAAACTAATACTTTTCCATGTTGCATGAGGACGCATCCCAATCCCACTAGGAAAGAATCACGATACAAAACAAAGCATTCATTACACTCTGGTAAAGTCAACACCGGAGCGGAGGTAGGCTTATCTTTCAACTCTTGAAAAACTTTTTCACAATCTTCCGACCACTCAATCTTCACCTTATTTTGGGTCAATGCTGTCAAAGGAGAATTAATTGATGAAAATCCATCAACAAACCTTCTATAGTACCCGACTAGACCCATGAAGCTTCTTAGGTCAGTGGGAGCCAAAGGTCTAGGCCAATTTCTGACCATATTCGTCCTTTTTCGATCGACCTCTACACCCTCACTAGATATGACATGGCCAAGAAAAGCAACCGATCTCAACCAAAATTCACACTTGCTAAATTTTGCATAAAGTTGTTGTTACTTGAGGACTAGCAAGGCCAACCTCAAGTGACTCTCATGCTCATTTTTGTTCTTGGAATATATCAAAATATCAACAATGAACACATATAGAAGACTTTTATGGTCAGTAAACACATTAACATGAACAGGATACAAGTAGTGTCTCTATATTTTCTAGGACAAAACTGTAGTTGCTAGCTCAAGGTCATGAGCCGGATAATTCTTCTCATGAATTTTGAGTTGCCTAGAGGCATAAACAAATACTTTTCCATGTTGCATGAGGACGCATCCCAAGACCACTAGGAAAGAATCACAATACACAACAAAGCATTCATTACACTCTGGTAAAGTCAACACCGGAGCGGAGGTAAGCTTATCTTTCAACTCTTGAAAACCTTTTTCATAAGCTTCTGACCACTCAATCTTCACCTTATTGTGGGTCAAAGCTTTCAAAGGAGAAGTAATTGATGAAAATCCATCAATAGACCTTCTATAGTACCCGGCTAGACCTAAGAAGCTTCTTAGGTCAGTGGGAGTCAAAGGTCTAGGCCAATTTCTGACCATATTCGTCCTTTTTTCGATCAACCTCTACACCCTCAGTAGATATAACATGGCCAAGAAAAGCAACCGATCTGAACCAAAATTCACACTTGCTAAATTTTGCATAAAGTTGTTGTTACTTGAGGACTAGCAAGGCCAACCTCAAGTGACTCTCATGCTCATTTTCGTTCTTGGAATATATCAAAATATCAACAATGAACACAATCACAAATGAGTCGAGGTAATCTCTAAAAACTCTATTCCTTATGTGATGACATCTAGTTTTAAAAGCTGTTTTGGGAATGTCTTCTCCTCTCACCCTAAGTTGGTGATATCCCGGCCTTAAGTCAATCTTGGAAAAGTAGCTAGCACCTTGAAGTTGATCGAATAGATCATCAATCCGAGGGGAGACTATACTTTTGTTTATGGTGACCGTATTGAGTTGGCGATAATAAAATCATATTCTAAGGGACCCATCCTTCTTCTTCACAAACAAGACCGGAGCACCCTATGGAGAAAAAAATAGGTTGAATGAAACCCTTGTCATGTAAATCCTTGAGTTGGAGCTTCAATTCTTTCAAGTTGGCCAAAGCCATTTGGTATGGAGGAATTTAAATTGGGGTTCGTATCCGCTATTAAGTAAATCGAATAGTCAATTTTCCATTCGGGAGGAACTAAACGAAGGTCACCAGGAAAAATCTCTAGAAATTCCTTCACTACGGGGACCGATTCAATGGTTGGAGTTTCACATTCTAGATGTTTAACCCTCACCACACAATATAGACAATCCTTGGCTATCATCTTACAATCCTTCAAGCAAGAAATGATTTGACCCCTTGACAAAGAATTTCCCCCCTTCCAATCTCTATTTGTTTCATTTGGAAATTGAAACTTCACCAGCCTCGTTCTACAGTGTATGGAAGCAGAACAAGCATTAAGCCAATCCATACCCAAAATGATATCAAAATCAAACATGTCAAGTTCTACTAAATCAAAAAGAGTAATTTTATTGGGTAGCATTACATGACATTTCCTATAGACTCTCTTTGCAACTAACGAGTCACCCATTGCGGTACAAAACGAAAAGGGTTCAACTCGAAATATCGGGAAGTACATCAAACTTCCTGGCTACCAAAGGTGTAACAAAAGGAAGGGTAGCACCTGGATCAAGAAAATCATAAACATTAATAGAAATTACTAGTAACATATTAGTCACAACATCAGAATGAGCTCTCTTCTTCACCCCTAACCTTGAGTGGATTAAAATTATTCCTTTTTGGAGCTTCAGAGCTAGGACCGCTTAATTAAGCTTGGCTATTCCCCTTTCCTCTAATATTCACATTAGGAAAATCTTGCACCATATGAACACATTCGCCACAACCATAACAACTATTAGTTCCAACAAGGTATTCAACTACATATTTTTTACCACACTTACCACAAGTTGGTCTTTCTCTTGGTGGGTTAACATTTCTGCCATTTGGATCTTTAGGGTTAGACACCCTATTATTGTGAGTCTTGGATAAATTTGAAGGAACTTGGTTTGAAAACCTCTTCTTGAAATTAGGCTTGCCTTGAATATCAGGCTTACTCTTAGAAGAACCACATTCAAAAGACATTCCCTTCTTAGCTTCTCTGTTACTCTTCCTTAGACGACTCTCCTCTACTTGTTGTCCATGAACCATCAACCTAGAAAGATAAATGTTGTCATGAAACATAGCTGCACGAATCTCTTCTTTAAGCTCTTCAGACACACCCCTTACATAACGAGTCATTTCATCCCTATCATTCGAAACCAAAGAGGAAGCATACTTGGAAAGCTCCATGAACTTTAAGAAGTATTACTTAACACTCATACCTCATTGACGAAACTTGATGAACTCCTCTACCTTATATTACCTTTACTCCCTTGGGAATAATTTGTCAACAAAGGCCTTTTTAAATATATCCCAAGTTACGGGACTACCTCCTAAAGCCCGACTATCCTTCCATTGGTTATACCATGTTTGAGCCATGTCCTTGAGTTGATAGGCAGTAAGCTCAACCTTTTAAGTAGTACTCACCCTCATATCAAACAAAATATTATAGACCTCATCAAGTATTGGGGGTATTCATCAACCTTGGATCCAAATAACATAGGAGGATTCATCCTCGTAAAATCTCTCAAACTGGTAGCCATATTACTAGCATGTTGGTTCTCTCGAGGTGCAACCTCTCGGTTAGCTTCTGCCGTAATGACTTGAGCTTAAGTGGTGATGGCTTGGGATATTTGGAGAAGGGGTGCCCTCACCTAACCATCCTTCACGGCCGGAGGATTGATCGAAACTTGATCATTCGGAACAACTTGCTCTTGAGGAGGAACTCAATTATCTTGGAAAGTAACTCCCGCATTCGCAATCTTTTGTCCCACTCTTCTTGCGTATGTACTTCTTGTGTTCATATCCTATAACCAAAATAAAGGGATTAGATGCTAAAAGACACATAGTGTCAAAACTCTAGAGGCACGACATAAGATTACAAAAAAGAGAGAACTTTCCTAATCATCACATAGCATCTCTTTCATAATTGTAGCGCTCTTCAAAACCATGAACAAAACACTATATAATATGGTTTAGTGAGACATTTACCCTAGTTTATTTAACCTCATGCTCTAATACCAATTGCATCATGACAAGGGAGCACCCCCCGACCGCAATCAACGTCGTCGTCCTCTTAGAGGACTCAGACAAGCCCTTAGCGTTCGCCATAATATGTCATCAGTTAATACTGCAGAAAAATTAAAATCTTTTTCATACTATATAAAGTGTACTTGTACTTCATGATTAACATATATTGAGGTATACATAGACCTCTCACATAGAAGCTTACTTAGGCTTCTCATTTAACAATAATAACATATATACAATATTCTAAAACTTGTCTCACATAAAAACCATCTAAAGAATATGAGTTTGACTTAGACAATAAAATGTCAATATGCCATATAGGTCTTACTACCAGAGAATCCAAAGAAAATAATAAAACGGAATTAAGAGTATCTCTTAGCACTACTAAGATCTTCATAAGCTAGAATAATGAAAAGATAGAATCCCTGAACATGAGGACCTACCAATACTTGGAGAAAGAGTTCCAAGATTCTTCAACCAACCTTCTTATTCTACAATGGCCTAACCCTAGATTTGTAGTAATATAATGTAAGGGGTTAGTACACCACATGTATTATGTATGGGTACATGTGTCACATCTCGAGACCACACCCTAGAAGATATGGCACTCCCAGAGTGCAACCGACGTACTTGACCGCTCGAAGGTCTTGTACAAACCCTTCCGTATCATTCATCGCATATAAAACATATGAAAAGTAGTGCAGAATTAGAACTTTTCATAAACATTCTATAAGTCTTTAAAAATCTTTCATAGGAACTACTAAGTATCATTTCATCAAATATTATATGCAAGAATACTTTGGGACACGTCCCATACACAATAGAAATATACAAATACTTAGTCTATTAAAATACTTTGATAATGGAATAAACGACATCTATGCCATCGAGTCAAACAATGAAATACTTCAACTTTCACTTGAATGATTCTATGATCAAAGTCTCGCTTCCCAAATGCTCCTCACCTACCAACCACTATAGAGCTAGATAAAAGCATAAAATTAGTACAACCACATGTACTAAGAATGATATAATGCATAAAAATCATATAAAACGACATTTATTGGAAATATGAATCTTTTTTCATTTAAACATCATAATATAATCGTAAGAATAACATTTAACACCTTAGAAACACACAAGAAATCACACATTCAATTTAGTACATTTTTAAGGTCACTTTACAGTGAACCAATTAACTTTTACAGTGAAGTCCCTTCACTGTACAATGAAGTGCCTTACCTTCACTTTAGACACTTCCTAGCATATTATCCCCTCACTAAATGCTATCCTAATACTCACTTAAGTAAAACAAAGAGAGATCGCCCATACAACCTATCTGTGGACACCTAAATGATCCCTAAAGCCACCTATAATGATATCAACACACACTTACAAGACATCATACACATGAACATGATATTCTTCTACCAAAGGTGATTCTTAGTCTCACTTGAGTGAGTTCTGAAGGGACCTCTCATACAATCTCTTAAACACACGCACTTAAGAGATCTTATATAGCACCTAAGATAGAATCATTCTCACTTAATACAACAATAGATTGATGATATGACATTCTCCTTCCAAAGACTATCAAATAGTTACTTAAGTAAATCAAGAAGATAACGTCCATGATTGACCTCTTCAAAATTACCTAAATAATCTGTATGACTACCTAAGGCTTAGATCATGTCTACATAATCAACCATCTTCCCTAACTAGAGTCATTCTTAAGACTTATCTAGGTAAGATACGAACTGATCCTTCCTATGTCCCTTTTCCACCTTAACTAGACAAGCCTTAACTACTCTAGATTAGTACTTATTCATTTAACATGCTTTATTAACTTAAGACATTACATTCATTAGTTCATTTAAGACTCATCCATCACATAGGAATATTCAATTAATGGTCTTCAACAAGACCTAGGGACTCTAACTAACACCTTCAAAGCCAATAGTGCAACGTCTACATAGCGTCCCATACCACTACCTAAACTTCATAGAACTTCTCTAGTGCTAGTAGGGTTTCCACATGATGATAATAGGCAATAACCGACATAGACCATGATAGATAGACGTGGAATCCGAAGTCCTAACCTACTCCGGTGAGGGTGTTATACATGCCAAGGGTAGATCTAGGACACATCCCATGTAGGCACATGGTTAAGGAATATGAAGGGATTTAATGTAGTCTAGTCTCATTCTCAAGTAGAGATACATTATACTCTAGTCTCCGTCTCAAGTAGAGATACTTCCCATAACGTAATTACTCGGTTTCTAGCGTGTGTTCTCATAGAGATTAAAGGTTCATACAAATGGGTTCCATATCTAGTTCATAACCCAATGACATTCACCTTACCAAAGAGGTCCACTAGGGTTGCCTTACAATGGTGACATAGATAACTCATTATGACTTTCCTATGGGTTATATGATGCCATTCCATCGAATAAACATTAATTCAACCATTCTTTTACTATGAGGATACCATTACAACTCTCGACTTCAACATCCATAACCTTACCACTAGGTTTAAGGTTCCACATACATGACCTTCGATACATCATTTAAGATCTTACATATCATTCATTCATACCTGACAAGGGTGCACTAAGCCTACCTAGTCAAGATATGTCGTATTCACATATCATTCATACATGTATCAAGTAAGGGACACAAGTCTACCAAAACAAGACACAACATTCTTTACTTTATTACATATAACATATCATTCTCTAAAGAACTTAGGAATGACCCTTATCATCTTTATGTCACCTTATACATTAGTACAATATCGTCAATATAACCATCATAGACTCATATAGTCAAGTAGGAACAATCATGCATCAACTCTAGGACTACTCTCATGAACACATAGTCATAATCTAACATGACCTCCTAATATACATGGAAGGAACACATACTTTCACATTACTTTACATGTAGATAGATATAATCATACTTCACATAACTCAACTACACAAATCATCCTAGTACTTCAGGTAGTGATGAAAAGGCCATGATCATCATAATACATAAAGTAACACCGACAAGGCCACATTAATTGCAAGTAAAGAACATATCACCACCACCATAAGTGGACCATACCAATAACATCATAATTGAATTCTAATGAACATAAATTAAAGAGAATTAGGGCAGGGTACCACCTATTCATTCTCAACACTTCAATCTAATGCTAAATCATCTAATTCAATACCATAAGGCCCTTACCCATGGCCATAACCAATAATTCAATACATAAACCATGATATTCAATGAAAATAAGTCAATTCAATATAGATTTATCAATCTAAGACAACCAAGATATCAATTCAATACAATTATTTCATCTTTCAATAGACCATAGAAAAATACACTAGAATTCATCAGCATTAAGTCCAAATAACTTAACCCATAAAGTAGTCAAAAACTAGGGTTCATCAATTACATGTGTTCAAGGTTAATTAAATTAAAGTAATCTAATTAACAACAACTAAATTAATATTCAATGATTTAAAACCTTTAATGCAAGAACCTATAGATAGATCATGAAATTGGACCATTCATCTTTGAAAACTTTAGAAAACTTCTTTAAAAGTTGGGCTACTTGATGAATAGAGTTTCAAGAATCAAAAACCATGACTCAATAAAGCTAATACTACAATTTGATGAATAATCTCCAATCAATTTTCCAATCTAAGACTTTCCTTGAGTTTTGACTCCAATGGAGTTCTAGGGAATTTGTGTTTTGCTTTTTGAAGAATGAAATCTCATAAGTGTTAAAGGATTATATACATGTTTAAAATACCCAAAAGACCCTTTAGGAACTTCCAAACTTATGATTTTGACGTGGGGTGAATTTACCCATTGTTGTATACAGTGAAGTTGCGAACTTGACAGCACCATTGAAAACTTGACCTCTAAAGACCGTCCCTCAACCAATGAACCGTTCTATTGGTACATGGTTTGGTACTGAGGATTGTCTTTTTGCTGGTCTTTCTCCCACGCCTAAGTGTTAACCAACGCCCCTTACGTGCGAGGCGTTGACTGACCCATTGGGCGTCGATTGCCTCCGTAGGTTGGGTTGGTTATGACAGCTTGGTTACTCATGAAGGGTCCTTCATAAAGGACCCTTCGTTGATCCTTGGGAACTTTCACCTGGACGTTTCCAACCTGTATAGGTTCGTATACGAGTTTAAGACCTCTAACACTAATTTAAACTAAAACAAATACGTAAAACTCGATGAAACATGCCAAGACCCACAAGGTCGTTTCAAGGCAAACCTTTCAAAAGTCATGAACGTTCTTGGATGTTTGACCTCCAAACTTAACGAAACTTAATGCACTGCCTATAGACTATAATAACTTATATAATGACCTCATTCACTCATAAAACGCATATATAGGCACATCACCACACATGAGGCATATAGGTGACTTAGTCATCGAATGTCTTGGTCGTGCCTTGACGTTTCACTTCCAATTCACCTAAAATTCTAGACAATCCCTCAATACCACATTATATAAAATATTAGGACCTTAGACCATCACTATAAACATGTTAGTATATAGATTCACCTAAGTCATTTTTGAGGTATTACAATATGCGCATAAAATTAAGCACATGCATGAAAAAGGATTATTTAATTATAAAGCATGCTAAGTCATTTGAAATTCTTTAATGCACATACAAGAGAACATATACAAGATAAGGATCACAACAACATAAAGTATGATAACAACCGAATACATATCATCATAAAGTCATATTAAAATTTCATATTTAGATCATTTAAACATAACATACAAAACACTTACCAATAATCCTAGCCCAAGTCTACAAGTGCAATGATCATGTGAAGCCCCATAACCCAACATAATCAAGTGAACAAGATAGGAGACCATAAGTAATTCTTTGCTTCATACAACTTACATTAGAAGTATTAATAATGACATATAGCAACATAGACCATTTCATGTTCATTGACATAGGCAACATCATATAAGAGCAACATCATATATTATAAGAATTATACATTTCACATTGATATTACATGAGAACAATCTCCTAGGACTTCCCTTAAAGTCAACTTGTGCAATGTCTAGGTAGAGTCCCATACCCCTACCTATACTAAGTAGACTCGTCAAGTCACACTAGTCAATGTCCATTTATTTGTCTTTCATTTTACTGGAGGGAATAATCGCCTTAAGTGAACTTAGACCATGTGAGCCTAACATGGAATGCGATGTCATGAAAAACCACACCAAAAGAAGGTGGTCTACTTTACAAGGTAGAATCGAAACATGAGCATAGAATTCTAGGTGGATCCACTAGTTAGTATTCCTATGGAGGCAACATATTTCAAGAACTAGGAGATATATTAGAGACCCATAGTTTCACATTACATGGAAGCCTCTATCTCATGAAAGTCATTGTGCACCTACTTTTATCTAGTTCATCAGCGCTAAGCTAAATTCCCTTTTGTAGATAACCTTTAAGTCATCGTTTATAATAAAAAATTATCATAGAAAATATGAGATTAGCTCCTCGTATAAACATGATCATATGCTCTTTAGGTTTAGCTTAGAATCTTTCATCACAAACTTCATTTGTGAGATTAACATATCATAATCGTAGTGTGTAACATATACAAGATAAACATCATCAATTTGCATTATAATATCCTTACCATGATCACACATTCAACATATTTATAGGCCATCATATATTCTTGGAAACATCACGTACTTCACTGCATAACAAAATTAATTATAGGACAACATCAACATAATATAGTACTCATGGCTTTAGAAGACTTACTTAATTGCTACCAAGATTCTTCATCAAGATCATACACTCAATTCATAACTATCATCCAATAATATAGTGGAATGCTCAACAACATAGCCAATCCCAACCACTCTAGTCATAAACAAGATCCATTCATAGTTAGGGTTAAGGGAAATGACTCATTTAAGAGTTCTTTCAAGCTATAGTTCCAATCCCAACAATTTACATGACATTAAGTGATAGATATAAAATAATGAAATTCATTATTTAGGTAGGGAACATGCTTCAAACGAAAATCAAACATTCCATATCAACTACCCAACAATACATACTTAATTAGCCATAGAAAATCCTAGTTTTTTCTTATCATTAATCATAAATCTCAAGTTTGGAAGAAAATCCACTTTTAGAGTAAAAACCCTAGGAATCGAATTGTTGGAAATCATCTTTGAAAGGAACTCTTGAGGAATGGAATTACAAGAGTGAAGAACCCATTCCTTATAGACGATAATTCAACAAATGTTGAATGAAAATCTTGAAATCCTCGTCTTTTTCCTTAAGTTTTTCCTGTTTTTCAATGGTGGTTTTACAGAGAGTTTTTGAGAGAGACGAGAGGGTTTGTTAATTCTGATTTCGTGTGATTGTAAATGGTTTAAAATAACGTAAGACCATTATAAGATCTTCCCCTAAAATACCCAAAAGACCTCTCACTTAAATGGGTCTTTTTGTGAAGTTAAATTGACTTAAAAATGTCGCGGACGAATGTGGAAAGTGGCTGCGCGTCGCGGGGACAATTCGAATTCTTTTTCTGAAACATTGGGTCAAGGAAGTGAGCCTTTTGGAGCCCCACGTCACGAGTCAAAATTTTCCTAGCCAGTGCTGGCTGCGTGATCTGAAAGGGCTTCCATATATTGGCTGTCGCAAGCTGCTATGGCAGCTTGTTCACCAATGTTTGGGTCCTCCTCAAGGACCCTTTGGGTGCTCTTTGGGGAGTATTTATTGGACGTTTGGAAACTTCGTATCTCGTTAATAGTCTAGGACTTCATTTGACACTCCCAAACCTTCACCAAACAAAAGGATGTCTACTAGTTCAATTTAGCTAGTTTCCGGACATCAAGGTATTTTTTTGCCAGTTTTGGATATAACCTTTTCTAATTAAGTTTATTAAATTAATATACGTTTGGAAACATCATTTTCAAACATTATTTAATAGGAAAATATCTACTCAATGTCATGAAACTTTCGGAGTGTTACACCAGATTTAGACACTACACATATACATACTTCATTATATCATATACTTTCATGTTCATCGCTAATTCGTGAATTCATTTTATATGCATGGAGTACTTACCCTAGGACTATTCTATCAAGGTAGACATGTGCAATGTATAGTCAAAGGCCCATACCCTTGCATATACTAGTACACCTATCAAGTCATCGCAATTAAGATACATATCATACTTTATGGACTTATACTTTGCATGCATAGTATTAGAAATTAATTCATATGAGAATTATCCTTTAATTAGACACCATCAACCTATAATAATCATAAGCATGCGTGAGAAGTATGTGTACATTGGTTAACCTGATCACATAATGGCACTTATCATATTA
Source organism: Solanum peruvianum (assembly GCA_027705065.1). Taxonomy (NCBI): domain Eukaryota; kingdom Viridiplantae; phylum Streptophyta; class Magnoliopsida; order Solanales; family Solanaceae; genus Solanum; species Solanum peruvianum. The sequence continues at coordinate 17,072,278 of JAKWJD010001756.1, forward strand.
GTGAGGAAGCCACACTCGAAGGATCACAATCCACATTCATGCATAGAGCACACACAACATTATAGAATAGGAGACAAGACAACTTCAACATATACATTCTAGATTCCTAACATTTTCTAAGATTACACATTCATATAGGAGTACATAGGTAGGGTTCATTCACTATTATAACTTCATCAATGGCAGCACCTAAACCAAAGCTAACCCTAACAACTTCATTCAAATATAGAAAACATTATCAATACCTATAACATGATACTAGATTAAGAGACTAGGCATTCTATTTCATAGGTGTGATCATCATAACCAGACTTCATAGTTCACACACTTGTCTTCAAGGCCATGATAAACACATATAGAGGTTTACAATAAGGTAAAAACCGCCACCATAAGTGGATCATGCCACACAATTCCATTCAAGGCCTATTCGACCATCAAATCTATAGAAAAGTAGAGGAATAGGGAAATATTACCGAATCTCTATTGCTTTGATCATCATTGATAAATTACCAATAGTTTAACATCAATTCACATATAAAACAGTGGCTATGATCAATATGTGTCTCTCAAAATGAATTAAGATGCTTCGAGCCTCACATGTGTCTAAAAAGGTTTCAAATATGTTAAAAAAGTGTTTAAAAGTATGCATACTTTATTTCAAGTGATTTGGAGGTGAAGTGTGCAAGAACGTCCGATGACGTTTGAAAGTTAGCCTTGAAGACGTGCATGTGTAACTTAGTGTGTCTTGGAAACTTTTACATGTTCGTATTTGTTGAATTTGATGTGGAAGGACTTAACTTATATATGATTGTATTTATGTTAGAAACGTCCGGGCACAACTCTCCAAGGGCCTCGCAAAAGGTCCTTGAGCAGGATACTACATTTGCTGTTTCAATCGACAGGCTAGTAATCGACGCCCCATGCTCTAGGCTACGCCCCGTCGACTGGTATGTAGCTCAAAAATTTGCTTGGTTAGCATCAAGTCCAAAATGAGGAGCTGCAGTCACAAAAGATAGAGCAGCAAGACGAGCCATCGTCCAATCGATGTCCCGTCGATGCAGCGTGCAACTTCACTTCCATGCACGCTGGTCAATAACGGGTGAATGGAAAATTCACCCCACGTTCCTAAATTACTATGTAAAGTTTGTAAGTGTTTTTAGGTATTTTAAGTTGGTATATAATCCTTTTAACATGAATTAGACCTCATTCTTCAAATTAGACTTTCCCTCTGAAAACAAAACCTCTCTAGAAACTTCCATTGCAGATGAAGCTCAAGAACAAATTGTATATGGGATTGTAATTATTTCTTCATCAATCATTCGTGGTTTCATCCTATAAATAGGTATGGTCATCCTTCAGCTTTAGATAACCTCTCATCTAAAGAGTTCCTTTATAGCTTTTCAATGAGATTTCATGATCAAACCTTCAATCTTTCAATCTAGCCATGTGTTCCTTCTCAAAATAATTTTAAATGCATGCTGATGATGAATTATGGATTAGGTTTTGTTTATAATGATTTTTTAATCCAATTTCATGATGAACCCATGATCCTTCAATATTCTCAAATTAGCCTATGATGTGGGCATTATGATCTTGATTCTATGTTAATTGAATTGTGATTCTAGTATGTTGAATTGTCTATTGCTACTATTTTTATTCAAATTGATGGTGAATTATGTGTAACTAAGCAATGAATATCAAGGTTTGGAAGTTTGATAAGTTTTACCTATATTCCTCCACTTTCTATAGATTGATAATGTAGTGTACATAAAGTGGTCTTGATCCTATTGTAATACTCCGGAAAGACTAAAGCCTAATCTAGAGCCTAAAATGAGAGTATAAGAGTGGTAACACTGTTTTAAGGTCACTTTTAAAGTATTTATTTCATTTAGGAAGTTTTAGAATCAGAACGTCAAGGAACATACATGACGTCCGGAAACTAGTTTAATGAGGTGCTAGTGTGCCTTAGCCTATTTGACTAAGTTTTAGGAGTCGGAAAATGATGATTTTAGTGGAAGGGTGTCTAACACGTATCAGAGTTAATTTATAGTCAAAACGTCCTTGTACAACTCCCCAAGGACAAGATAAGGGCCCTTAAGGAGGACCTTTGCAACATGGAAAACAGCTGCCAAAAGGCAGTGTCCATCGACTAGTGCAGGAGATGATCCGTTGGTGAATTGACAAGGCGTCAATGACTACGTCGATGAAGACATACAAAATTTTGAAGGGGTCATTGTGGCAACTCTATGACCAAAACAATGGACCAACAAGACAGTTGGTCCCTTGGTCGTTAATTGATAAATGGGGCGTGGACGTGGTCTCGTCTGTCAAAGAGGCTATTTTGCTGCACATTTTTGGTTAGTTAAATTAGATTAATCAATGTTTTAGATAATTATTTAGGGGTTAACGGAGGCTTAATTAAGTTATCTAATGACTCCTATAAATACCTCAAACCTATATAAATACCTCAAACCTAATTAGACTAAAACTTACCCTCATAATTTCCCAAACCCAATTGCTCTTCCTTTTTTTCTTCTTTCTCTCTCCCAAAGAAACACCATTGAAGAACAAGAAAAAGGTGGGTTATAGGGCTTAAAAGGATAATATTATCCATCAAACTTCATTAATTAGTAAGGTATGAGATTCCTTTCACCTTAGGGATCTCTTTCCCCAAAGTGATTCTCCAAGTTGATTTTAAAAGTATGAAATTCAAGTGTATTTACTTCCAATACGAAATTGATTTAGTGAATTGCTTTGTTTATGATTTATTTTGGTTATTATGAGTATATTAAAATGTATTAATTTTAAATTATACCAATTCTTGATGATTTGACCTAGTTTGTGAAGATGATCTTTTCCCCTTTAACCCCATGTTCTGATCTTGAATTGAATTGTATAGTGTTGACTCAATTGGTTTGGTCAGTGTGTGAATTACTATCCTATGTTTTTATTATGATAAATATGAGTATATTGTGATTTATTGTAATCCAATTATACTAGTTCTTTAGTAAATGACCTTGTTGCGAAGTAGATTATGAACTTGACCTAAGTCATTAATTCTAGGTTATGAACTAGTCATGAATTGTTGTATAATGATTCAATTGGCCTTGTTGTTATGTTGGTTACTATTATGTGATGGTAATACACCCATTCTTGGGTTAAATTTGAGGGTTGATGGCAAGACCTTGATGATGGCATTGTGCAGGAGATTGAGTAAGTCTTGTGATATCTATTCTCTACTTCAATTATGATAACTTGTGATTAAGTGATGATGTTTTATTGAAGTACACCTTGTATTAATATTGATAGGGTTGGTATGATGTTGGAATAAATTTCTTGAACAATGCATTGTGAGTTGTTGGATAAGATGAAACTCTTATAAGGATGGTGATAACTTACCAATGTGCCTTATTAAGATGTGACTATGTAAATGTGCTAACCTCATTTGTATGAATTGTAATAAAAGTACAATACTTATAAAATTCTTACTGATCTACGATAATGATGATTATATAAGGGATATACCCTATAACCTACATTTCACTATGATGATCAATAAAGGCATTAAAGACATTTCAAAAGGGACTCTATCTTAGCACCGAGTGAACTAGACTGAGGAGTGGCCCTTCCCACATAGGGAAGGTAGGATCACTAATGTACTCATCATATTGGAGACTACAATGGATGTAGCATAAATAGGGTCCCAACTATATCTCTTAGTTCTTGAACTATGTTTCCCCTATATGAATACTAGCTAGTGGATCCACGTAAATGATATGTTCATGTTTTTGTATTACCTTGGCAAGTAGTTGCGCCTTCCTTTGGTGTATGATTCCATGAAACCGGATTCTAATTAGCTCATGTGGTCTATTTTGGTTAAGGCACTGATGTTCCCAAGGGTATGAGACTATATGTCACGACCCAAATCGGGGGCGCTACTGTCACCCACATTTACCCTCCTTATGTGAGCAAACCAACCCATCTAAACCTTAACATTTCAATGTATATCAACAGAAAGTAATGCGGAAGACTTAAACTCAATTAATAAAACAATTCAAAACTATTATTATTATCCCCAAAATCTGGAAGTCATCGACACAAGAACATCTATGATCAAATTACTATCTAAGAATGTCTAAGAAGCTAAAAATACATAAGAAGCTAGTCCATGCCGGAAGTCAAGGCATCAAGACTTGAAGAAGAAGACCCAGTCCAAGCTAGACGCGTTAGCTCACCCTGAATTTCCGATGGAGTGAAGACTGGCTAGATCTACTGTTGAGTTGAAGTTGACGGAACGTTTGCTGCATTACACAAATAACAAAGAAGAAAACATAAAAGTAGGGGGTCAGTACAACCACAAGTACTGAGTAGATATCATCGGCCAACTCAAAATAGAAAACAGTATATATCAGTTAATATCATAAATCAACTATAAACTCAACATGTCACAACAACAAGTACTATAATCATCGATAAGTACCATTAAGTTCATCCATGAGGGCTCAAGCCTCAATACCATGCTCATTTGGGAATTAAGTTCATGATGTTGAGTATATTATCATCTTTCAAGATTCATTATCTTTCTTCCTCTTGTGTCGGTACGTGATACTCCGATCCCCTACCACTATGTGTCGGTACGTGACACTCCGATCCCCTATATGTGTCGGAACGTGACACTCCGATCCCCTATATGTGTTGGAACATGACACTCCGATCCCCTATATGTGTCGGTACGTGACACTCCGATCCCCTATATGTGTCGGTACGTGACACTCCGATCCCCTAATTCTACGTGTCGGTTCGTGACACCCGTCCCACTAATACTATGTGTCGGAACGTGACACTCCGATCCACTAATACTATGTGTCGGAACGTGACACTCCGATCCACTAATCTCATTATATCCGTTCATCAAGCCTTCTCTATACCAAGGCATCATCAATCCCATTACTTTAATTCATCAAGCCTTCTTTTATACTAAGGCATTATCGTTAATAAGGAGATTAAAGTTTCTTTCAAGATTTGGGATTCAAAGGTTTTCATCATGCTTGTTTTATCAAAGTCACATAATCATATTCATGCAAGCATACAATTAAGCATATAGACAGGTTTACAATACCACCAATACATATCATTCACTATTAAGAGTTCACTACGAATATCGTAAAATAACCATAACCTACCTCCACCGAAGAATTGATCAAACAAGCTAATCCTCAAGCTGCGTTTTCTCCTCCATCTCGATCGATCCCTCTCTTTCTCTTTGTTCTTTCTGTTTGTTTTATGCAAGCCTTCTTTCCTTTACCCTAATTTTCATATAATTAAGACTAAAAGAGGACAATAGAACCCACTAATTAACTTAGTTTACCTCTTTTAACCCCCAAGTAATTAGACTTATTAATATTAACCCTCAATCTTTATAATTAAGGAAAGAATAGTCCAAAACGACCCTTAAAACGTGTAGAGGAATCCTATTCTGCCTGGGATTTGCGCAACCTGTGACGGGCCGTCGTGCCTGCGACGGTCCGTCACGATGGTCGTCGCAGCCTCCCTAAATCCAGGTGAACTGTGACGGCCCGTCACACCAGTGACGGTCCGTCCTGCACCTCCGTCCTGACGGTCAGAAACTCGTTTCTTGTACCAAATTCTCAAAAGTTGAAGTGTTTTGCAACGGGAACTCACGACGGTTCATCGTGGATGTGACGGCACGTCCTGCAGGTCCGTCACAATTTACAGAGAGTCGATTTTCAGTATCCAATTTCAGAATTCTAAGTATGCTGAGACGATGCACCCTCGACGGGCCGTCGTGCCTGTGACGGTCCGTCGCAGTGCCCGTGGTCTTGGCCAGTTTTTCCAGAATTAAAATCTGCTGCTCAAAACGACTAAACAGGTCGTTACAATAGATACCAATTTACCCATCGTTCGTCCCCGAACGATCAAAAGAAGAAAAACAATGGCGAAAAGGAGTACCTGAATCTGTAAACAGATGTGGGTATTTTTCTTGCATATCTGCCTCCTTCTCCCAAGTAGCCTCTTCAACCGGTCGATTCTTCCATTGAACTTTGATGGATGCAATCTCTCTCGACCTCAACTTGCGAACTTCTCTATCTAATATAGCAACTGGTTCCTCTTCATAAGTCAAATTCTCATCAAGCAAAACTGAATCCCAACGGATGATATAGTTTCCATCCCCATGGTATCTTTTCAACATGGACACATGAAACACCGGATGCACTCTGGACAGCCCTGGAGGCAAGGCTAATTCATAGGCCACCTCCCCTATTCGCTTTAGTACATCATATGGTCCAATATACCTTGGACTTTGAGCCTCTGTCAGAATAGTGTTAATCAAATCATCGATGCGGGGTACACATACCCTTCCCTTGATCCTCAAAACACCTTCCTCGTCGATCGTTGCTTCTTTAGCCTCTCCTTGCAATACTTTATCTCGGATTCGCCTTAGTTTCTCATCATCAAACTGTTTTCCCTTAATCTTGTCAAGAAAAGAAGATCTTGACTCCACACTAGCCAACAATCCTCCCTTCTCATTTATTTCTAACCTCATGAGGTCATTAGCCAAAATCTGCACTTCTCTAGCCAATGGGCATCTAGAAGCTTGCAAATGAGCTAGACTTCCCATGCTTCCGGCCTTTCTACTCAAAGCATCTGCCACAACATTCGCCTTCCCCGGATGATACAAAATAGTGATGTCGTAGTCCTTCAGTAGTTCCATCCATCTCCTTTGTCTCAAGTTCAAATCTTTCTGGGTAAAGACATACTGTAGACTATGATGATCCGTATAGATTTCACACTTAACCCCATATAAATAATGCCTCCATTGCTTCAAGGCAAACACTACCGCGGCCAATTCCAAGTCATGAGTTGGATAGTTACGTTCATGCACTTTTAATTGTCTTGAAGCATAAGCAATCACGTTCTTCTCCTGCATTAGCACTGCACCCAAACCCGTATAGGATGCATCACAATAGACAATGAAATTCTTACCTTCCACTGGCAAGGTAAGGATAGGCGCGGTAGTCAACAAAGTCTTGAGTTTCTGAAAGCTTTCCTCACACTCATCCGACCATACAAATGGAACATTCTTCTTAGTCAAGTTCGTCAATTGGGAAGCAATAGAAGAGAATCCCTTGACAAATCGGCGGTAGTAGCTAGCTAACCCAACAAAACTCCGTATTTCTGACACATTAGTGGGTCTTACCCAATTCTTCACTGTTTCAATCTTAGAAGGATCCACCATCACTCCTTCCTTAGAGACTACATGCCCCAAGAAGGACACCGCATCTAGCCAAAACTCACACTTAGAGAACTTGGCATAAAGCTTTTTCTCCCTCAACATTTCCAATACAATTCTCAAATTCTCCTCATGTTCCTTCTTACTTTTAGAGTATACCAATATATCATCTATAAATACGATCACAAAGAGGTCCAAATATGGCTTAAAAATCCCATTCATCAAGCTCATGAAAGCAGCAGGGGCATTCGTAAGACCAAAAGACATCACTACGAATTCATAATGCCCATACCTAGTTCGGAAAGCAGTCTTTGGCACATCCGCTGCCCGTATTTTCAATTGATGATAACCGGATCTCAAGTCGATCTTCGAGAAGACACAAACACCTTGTAGTTGATCGAATAAGTCATCAATGCGAGGAAGAGGATACTTGTTCTTAATAGTTACCTTGTTCAACTGTCTGTAGTCTATGCACATCCGAAAACTTTCATCCTTCTTCTTCACAAACAAGACCGGAGCACCCCAAGGAGATGCACTTGGTCTAATGAAGCCTTTGCTCAACAACTCTTGAAGTTGTGCCTTTAACTCTCTTAACTCTGCGGGAGCCATTCTATAAAGGGGTATAGAAATGGGGCGAGTACCCGGTTCCAAATCAATGCAGAAGTCAATATCCCTATCTGGTGGCATACCAGGAAGATCTGCAGGGAACACATCCAAAAACTCACGGACTACCGAAACTTACTCGATCGAAGGTACTTGAGCAGTGTCGTCCTTGAGATGTGCCAAGAAAGCTTAACACCCTTTACTAACCATTTTCTTAGCACGAATAAAGGAGATAATACGCACCGGACTGGAAGTGTAGTCGCCCTCCCACACTAACGGATCTGCCCCAGGCTTGGCTAACGTCACCGTTTTAGCATTACAATCCAAAATCGCAAAATTTGGAGAAAGCCAAGTCATACCCAGAATTACATCAAAGTCACCCATTTCTAAAATAACCAAGTCTACATAAGTGTTGCTCCCCACAAAATTCACCAAACAAGACCTATATACCTTTTCAACTATCACAGACTCACCCACCGGAGTAGAAACACGAATAGGCATATAAAGTAGTTCACAACATAGATTTAGACCATTAGCAAATGATGAAGATACATATGAAAATGTAGATCCAGGATCAAACAATACGGAAGCCATGCAATCACAGACCAGAAGATTACCTGTGATAACAGCATTAGATGTCTCCGCCTCCGATCTCCCAGGGAAAGCATAACAATGGGCCCTTTCGTTGGTTTGCCCGTTGCCCCTACCATGTTGTGATGTAGGGGCTCCAGTTTGCCCATCACCTCTGCCGTTGTGGTGACCACCATTACCTCAACCACCACGTCCCCCAGAAAAACGGCCCTTACCATGACCACCTCTACCTCTAGCTAGTGGGGTTCTGTAACTCTGGTTTGGACAATACCTCTTAATGTTTCCAATCTCCCCACATCCATAACATTCTCTGGATTCATGCATCGGCCTCTCAGAGAAGTGTTGACCGGTCTGAGGTGGACCCCCAACTACAGTCTGTAGTGAAGACTGAATTGGTCGAACTGAGTAGCCTCCAGAAATCTGTCCTCTAGAGTAGGAACCACTAAAATCACCTCCCTTTCGAAACCTCTTTGATGTCGATGTCGTGGTGAAGTCATCTGGTTTCACCCCTTCCACCTCTATCACAAAATCTACCACCTCTTGGAAGGATGTTGCCATTGCCGCTATCTGTAAGGCTGAAATCCGCAATTCTGACCTCAACCCCTTCACAAAACGGCGGATCCGTTCTTGTGGACTGAAACAAAGTTGGGTGGCATACCTTGATAAAGCACGAAACTTAGCCTCGTATGCGTTAGCCGTCATCCTTCCTTCCTCGAGACTCAAGAACTCATCCCTTTTTCTATCTCTCAAAGTCCTTGGGATATACTTCTCCATAAACAGGGTAGAGAATGATTCCCAAGTCATAGGTGGTGCCTCTGTTGGTTGACACTCAACATGTGACCGCCACCACATTTTGGCGTTCCCTTGAAACTGATAGCTTACGAACTCAACGCCAAACCGTTCTACTATACCCATCTTGTGTAGTAGCTCATGACAATCAACCAGAAAATCGTAGGCATCCTCTGATTCTGCGCCCTTAAAGACTGGAGGTTTCAATTTCAAGAACTTACTGAAAAGTTCGTGTTGATCGTTTGTCATTATCGGCCCAGTAGTCAGACGTGGGAATGTGCCTATCTCTAATGAGGCATCCATGCGGGGAGCCATAGTAGCCGCATGTCGTACCTCTGAAACCGGAGGTGTTGGTGCAGCAACCACTAGAGGTGCCTGACCGTGATCAGATAAACCGCTAAGATAAGCGAGAACCTGATTGATCATCTCTGGGGTAGGTTGGGGTGGCAATTCCTCATTCTGCTCTCGTTCATTCTCCCCATCCTCCCCTTCTCTTACCACTTCCTCAGTCGGTGGAGGAGTCACTGCCCTAGCATCAGATGGGCTAGGTGCTCGTCCTCTTCCTCTAGAGGACGTCCTCCCACGACCTCTACCACGGCCTTTTGCCGCTGCTCTTCCTCGAGCCACAGCCCCAGTGGCTGGCTCAGATATTTCTTGCTGTGCCGTTGTTGCTGCTGGTGCGGTCGTTGCTCTAGTTCTAACCATCTGCGAAATAGAGTGAAGATGGTCAGATACCAATTCGTATCGCCTAGATACCAATTGGACTCAAGTAGTAGCACGAAAGAAAGAATGAAAGAGTGAAGTTTTCCTAAAGTCTTATAGCCTCTCAAGGAAAAGTAAAGGCGTCCCCCTACCATTCCTTAAGACTCTACTAGACCTGTTCTTCTGTGATGAGACCAACGAACCTAATGCTCTGATACCAAGTTTGTCACGACCCAAATCGGGGGCGCGACTGGCACCCACATTTACCCTCCTTATGTGAGCAAACCAACCCATCTAAACCTTAACATTTCAATGTATATCAACAGAAAGTAATGCGGAAGACTTAAACTCATTAAATAAAACAATTCAAAACTATTATTATTATCCCCAAAATCTGGAAGTCATCAACACAAGAACATCTATGATCAAATTACTATCTAAGAATGTCTAAGAAGCTAAAAATACATAAGAAGCTAGTCCATGCCGGAAGTCAAGGCATCAAGACTTGAAGAAGAAGACCCAGTCCAAGCTAGACGAGTTAGCTCACCCTGAATTTCCGATGGAGTGAAGACTGGCTAGATCTACTGTTGAGTTGAAGTTGACGGAACGTTTGCTGCATTACACAAATAACAAAGAAGAAAACATAAAAGTAGGGGGTCAGTACAACCACAAGTACTGAGTAGATATCATCGGCCAACTCAAAATAGAAAACAGTATATATCAGTTAATATCATAAATCAACTATAAACTCAACATGTCACAACAACAAGTACTATAATCATCGATAAGTACCATTAAGTTCATCCATGAGGGCTCAAGCCTCAATACCATGCTCATTTGGGAATTAAGTTCATTATGTTGAGTATATTATCATCTTTCAAGATTCATTATCTTTCTTCCTCTTGTGTCGGTACGTGACACTCCGATCCCCTACCACTATGTGTCGGTACGTGACACTTCGATCCCCTATATGTGTCGGAACGTGACACTCCGATCCCCTATATGTGTTGGAACGTGACACTCCGATCCCCTATATGTGTCGGTACGTGACACTCCGATCCCCTATATGTGTCGGTACGTGACACTCCGATCCCCTAATTCTACGTGTCGGTTCGTGACACCCGTCCCACTAATACTATGTGTCGGAACGTGACACTCCGATCCACTAATACTATGTGTCGGAACGTGACACTCCGATCCACTAATCTCATTATATCCGTTCATCAAGCCTTCTCTATACCAAGGCATCATCAATCCCATTACTTTAATTCATCAAGCCTTCTTTTATACTAAGGCATTATCGTTAATAAGGAGATTAAAGTTTCTTACAAGATTTGGGATTCAAAGGTTTTCATCATGCTTGTTTTATCAAAGTCACATAATCATATTCATGCAAGCATACAATTAAGCATATAGACAGGTTTACAATACCACCAATACATATCATTCACTATTAAGAGTTCACTACGAATATCGTAAAATAACCATAACCTACCTCCACCGAAGAATTGATCAAACAAGCTAATCCTCAAGCTGCGTTTTCTCCTCCCTCTCGATCGATCCCTCTCTTTCTCTTTGTTCTTTCTGTTTGTTTTATTCAAGCCTTCTTTCCTTTACCCTAATTTTCATATAATTAAGACTAAAAGAGGACAATAGAACCTACTAATTAACTTAGGTTACCTCTTTTAACCCCCAAGTAATTAGACTTATTAATATTAACCCTCAATCTTTATAATTAAGGAAAGAGTAGTCCAAAACGACCCTTAAAACGTGTAGAGGAATCCTATTCTGCCTGGGATTTGCGCAACCTGTGACGGGCCGTCGTGCCTGCGACGGTCCGTCACGATGGTCGTCGCAGCCTCCCTAAATCCAGGTGAACTGTGACGGCCCGTCACACCAGTGACGGTCCGTCCTGCACCTCCGTCCTGACGGTCAGAAACTCGTTTCTTGTACCAAATTCTCAAAAGTTGAAGTGTTTTGCAACGGGAACTCACGACGGTTCGTCGTGGATGTGACGGCACGTCCTGCAGGTCCGTCACAATTTACAGAGAGTCGATTTTCAGTATCCAATTTCAGAATTCTAAGTATGCTGAGACGATGCACCCTCGACGGGCCGTCGTGCCTGTGACGGTCCGTCGCAGTGCCCGTGGTCTTGGCCAGTTTTTCCAGAATTATAATCTGCTGCTCAAAATGACTAAACAGGTCGTTACACTATACCTAAACATTGCAGTATTAGCCTTGAGAAAAGTCTTAGGAGGATGTTCTTATATATTTATATGCTTATAACTGTACATGATATGTATATGATGATCTTATATATTGATGATACTATATGATGATTGGTTTCACTTATGAACATGTATTTGGTCACTTTTGCTATAGTATGATGATAGATACTCTTAATGATATGCTATGTGAAGTTGGACATTACTTATGGTTCTTGTTGGGTTTACTTGATTGAGTAAGGTTATGTGGCCTTGATTAGTCATTGCACTAGTTGACTTAATGAGGGTTCATGAGTAATGGTCTTGCTTTGCTTATGATATTAGGAACACTTATCACTACTGAAAAATAGCATTTAGCGACGGATATTGGCAATGAACGATATTATGTCACTATATAACAACGGATTTTCAACGGAATTACAATTTTGTTAGGAAATTGATAAATAATTCTTTGAGTATTAATATAATGATGTATTCGCATTAAAATATTTATTGTCTCCCTAAATGTTAGAGCGAAATTCTTGCGCGTAATATTTTCTAGGGATTTATTAACAATGTAGGGGTGATGAAATTAATAAATATCGGGCGACGAAATTATTGACGAAAATAATGTTGATAAACTTTTTGATATATTTTTATAAAATTTATATTGCATCATGACGAAAATATCCATCATTCTATTTTTTTCTAAATAAATACATTACTTTGAAAGCGAAGAATATGAAAATCCATTGCAAAATATTTTTAAAGCTATAATTTCTAGGGTATAAGTTCATATCAACCTCCCACTTCAAAGATCCTCTCTAAAGCTTCATCTCCATTGAAGCTTTCCATGTCTCGCTCCAAGCTCCATTGCAAACTTTCCAAGTCTCGTCGGAACCTCCATATAAGATTTAAAAGTCTCCACTGCTAGCTTTCCAAGTCTCCATTATAAGCTCAATCTCCCATCTCTATTTCAATTTTGTTTAGATCTTCATCTCAGTAGGGTTGTTTATCCTAAAACCAGGTAGTTCAAACTTTTCTTTCTTCGAAATAATAATCCCAACTCGTTTATGCATTTGGATGTTAGATTTGCTAGATTTTAGTATCAAAGGATTCACTTGAAAAAAGTTATTATTTCTATTTCAACTTCTCTTCTGAAAATAGAGATTTTAGTTGTTTGGGTGTATAGATATGATATTTTAACTCTTAAGTCCTTCCATTTCATTTAGCTTGATTGCTTGAAGTAGGATTAGCATTATCTCAAAATAGGGGTTTTAGAAATTAAGTGTTATGAAAATAGGGATTTTTCTAGAAACTATGTTTTCCCTAAAATGTCATGATGTTTATAAGAGAAGGAAATTTTTTGAATTATATTTTCCCAAAAATCAAAGAAATAAGTAAATATTTAGACATTGAGAAACACAAAGGATTGAGAATAGTTTTTGTACAACGTAAGAGTTGCTTTGAATCTTCTGATTTTTAAAGTATTTCTCTTATTGAAGAGATTGAGTAATTATCTCATGTTTATGCTTACTAAAGTTATCTTTCTCTGTCAGTTTTTTCAGAAAAAAATATCAGATTCATTTCTTAATATTGTATCATTGACTGATTACTCTTAACCATCATAGAGAGTAGTACATTTATAAGGAAGCATACATCTAGCAGTAAATGAATGTTTTGACTGGGTGGCCATTTTATCCAAACTGTTGACTAAAGATCATCTTAAACAAATGTTAGCTCGCAATCTAACTTATGTTGTAATTATCCACAATTTGATACATTATGTGAATGAAAATAATTGAGAAGACTTTATTTTCTTATTAGAGTTGTATAGATGTATTGTTCTGATGATTTACAATAGTGTTGCAGATTAACGTTGCATATAGAGAAATTACCAAGGATTATAGTTAGATTTGAAATTACCAAGGATTATAGTTAGATTTGAAATTACCAAGGATTATAGTGTTGCAGATGTATTCTCTGTTGTATTTTATAAGAAAGAATGATGTATTATCTAGTGCTTAAAAGCTACTTCTGAATGATTTTTGTATTTTGACTAAGATGGAATTTTAATATGTATTCTTGTTATAGCTGTACATTGTACATTATTTATATTGTTATTGTTCCATATTCTTGATAATAACCAAGGTAATGAAATGTTGTAATGTTGCAAACCGCTGTTTTTATAACCTATCATCAAGCCTAGTTGATATTCACTTGAAGTAAGCGTCTTCATTTATATCTCTGATTTAGCTAATATATTGAAGTCATGATCTAACTACGATGAAGATTCTTGTCATTATCTTGAGACAATTAGAGTTAGAGCTTTTTTTAAGAGAATAGTGAAAAGTTTGGAGAATTTTTATTATGTTGTCGTGGGCGTTTCTATGATTAGTTCTTATAGGAGGAATACATTCCAAATTTTAACTAGTTTATTTGCTCTTATTTTCTAGAATAATGCATTTTAGACTCTAATTTTTTCTTTGATTTTATTTGCTAGAGGAATTTTTGTACTTATAGAAGAAAGTCATGTGATTTTCATTAAAAATGTTTTTTGAAATAAAAATTCTTTTCAACTGCTTTTTCAGTATATTAAATTATTACCCAACTAAAATCAAAGAAACTACGTAGTCATCAAGAACATCTACGATTAAATTTATTAGCTAATTGCTTATTCATTAGAAAGTTTTGCATGCAATGTATTTCTATTTGTCTCCTGATGAAATGAAGTATTGGCTCCAAATTATTTTCTTGCTCTACTTTCTCACACACCGAAAAGTGTTGTTTGTACTGTAAATTAATTGCAATGCTTCAATTCATTTTGTTTGTCATCAATTTTTTGAGATTAATGTAATAATTAGATAGCTTCAATAAGTTCACTGTAACTAGAATGCCTCAGTATGTTTATTTGAATTAGAATGTTTTAATTGTTCTATATGTTTACTAAAATAAAAATGTTCTAGTAACTTTTTTTGTAAGTTTATTATAATTAATAATTGCTTTAATAGTTCATATGTTTTTTTAAGTCTACCTAGTGAAGAACTTTAAAAATTGTTCCTATTTTACCAATATGAATGTTTTGTTCGAATTTGATGAATATGAATTTGAGTACCGTCTGGTCCACAGTTTGTGCTTGTTACCTTCTGAGGAGAATGAGGATGAGGAAGAGGAAGAGTTTGAAGAAGACATTGACTAGTTTTTAATAATCTGCTATTGTATTTTCATTATATTTTGTTTGTTGCTGATTTTCAATCAAGGATAATCTTCTGTAATCTCTAATTTTCCATTTAGGATTTTAAAGAAATACCTCTTTGCTTTGAAGTATGTGTGTTCTATTTATTATTTCAATTCCTAATTAGATCATTTCTTTGAATTGAATAACAAAACTTGACTATGATTCTATAACGATCAGTTTCTTGAACCTTATAAGATATGATGGTATTGATAATTTTATTCTCTTAAAAAGTTTCTCCCTTTCCCTAAGGTCATCACCTTTGATTGTGTTCAAAATTTCAAAATATGTTATATATTTCTAATGCTCATTAAAGCTTCTAATAGAAGTTCATGATCCCTCTACTCTTGTTACTTTTGTAATAGATAACTATGTTACTCTTGTATGTCTAGGTCCTTATTTTATAACTTGATCAACAAGATCTTACAGAGAAAATTTAAATATTTCAGCACTATTCAACGTAATCTCATTATTATGGATTATCTTTTATTTTACTTTGTATAAGTCAAGATCTAAAAACAATGTTATATTTGTTTACAGGTATGGGTCGAGGCAGAGGTCGTGGAAAATTCTCAAGTAGGAGTAATCCTACTATTCGTGTTTTCATGCCAACTATTGCCAAGTCTACTACGCCTTCTCCTATCAAAGATGGTACCCCAACAAATATTGAAACGTCAACTCAAACTATCATCCCAACAATCTATGGGACACCTCCAGCTACAAAATCAGAGTAACCTAGTAGGTCACGGTCTTTCTACTCAAAAATATTTCCAACAAATTATACCAGTATAGTTGCTAAAGATGAATCCAACACTAGTCATACAAGGACCTTGTCTTTCTAACTTCTGCAGGGTTAGTCCATTCTATTAATTTTATTCCTAAACATTTTTCTGCTTAGTGATTTAAACAAAATGATGATATTTGGATAGTATTTCACTCTCAAATTACAAACTTCTTGTCCTTTAAGCATAATATTTCATATAAAGAACATGACCTCGTGTCTGTTGAATGTGGAACCATTGAAATATGGTAATCTATTCTAATTTATAAAGATTGGAATCTTCTCATATATGCTCTATTTTTATATCCAAATCTTTCAAAAGTGGGGTTGATCCCAATGGAATCAATTGGAAAGGTGTCTCAAATGATGTAATAAATGGTTATTTTTGAGAATTTAAGATATAAGTTTTCATCGTAAGTAATTTTGACAAGTGTATTCACAATAAAGGTAGGAAATTAATGTACTACTCTCAAAACTTATTTAAGAAAAAATTCTGCCCGGATATTTCAATTAGTGGAAGCGAGGTCAAAACACACTTGGTAGTTAAGGCATCATTTAACTATAGGAATTTCAGTTCTAAAAAAAAAGAGGAGTTAGGCTAAGTTATGTACCAGAAGATATGTGGGAAAGATGGATGGAGCTTTTGGGAAGTGCGGAGTCTATTAGGAAATTAAAAATTAATTCGCAAAATCATCTTGGCGGCCGTGAAACTAGTGTCGGGACTAACACTGGTGGATCTATTTCTATGGGAGAACATCGTAAGAAACTTGTGAGTATATATATTCTGCAAACTCTATCACTACAATATTCTCTTATATGATAAATATAACATGATTTCTTTTGTATAGGCAATTGAAAAAGACCGAGATCCCACGCCATGTGAGTTACACCTGAACATTCGTACATATGGATATGATGGAAAATCATTTGTTGGTGAGCGTTCTCGAGATATCCATGTAAATCTAAAACATGGAGGTGTTTTAGTTCTTTCCCACTAGAGTTTATGGTGCAATTTTGTCCTATTTTAAAGTGTATTTGTTCCTGCTGTTTTGTATAGTTCTAATGATATTTTGAGACTTTTTAATTTGATTCTAGTGTCATTTTAGGGAGAAACTAGTGCCACTATTTTGAGGATTTTCTGGTGCAATTTTAGTGTTGCTTTGGTGTGATTCTAGTATTGTTTTATTGTGACTCCAGTGCAGCACGGTGATTGGAATAAAGAGGCACATTTGATTGTGAATTCCCATGTGGTAGGCATATATATACATAGATCAATCAATAGTTGTTTTACTGTGATTCTAGTCCTGTTTTAGTTAGAATTTGTTGTTGCTGTTTCAGTGTAATGTAATCTCGATCAATTACTCTCCAGTATGATGCATCATGCAAACTTGATGTACCATATTGAAGGTACCTGACTCCAGCTAGCTTCGAAAAATCATTCAGCAACGAACTTAGCGAGTGTTGGAAAGGGGTGTTGGCGAGGGGGATTTCCCTAAATAGTTAGTTGTCATTGTCTGTGTGGTACATGTCCAAATTAGCATATAACTATTTACCATGTGGGCGCAACAAAGAGTCCAAACACCATTCTTTTGTAATGCTAATACTCTGGGAGCTACTTTTGCTTGTGTGGGTATAATAATATGTTGCGAAAAATACAAACTCATGCTTACTATGGGTAAAATATTTGTGGATCATCATTATTACCACATCCCTTTTCTTAATCATCATCGACAACTAATATGGATGATTGTGTAAAGAAAATGATGCCTACACTAACTAGTCATTTTGTTCCTACTATTCTTGAGTAGGTGCAAGCATCGCTTACTCTATTCGGTAATTCATCATCGGCGGCGCCCATGCGTCCTGCTAGTAATGTGGACGATGTTGATACCTCTATTTTAAAGGTGATACCTCCACAACTTCAGGTTTTGATAATGTCATACTTTTTTGGAAACTAAAAATTGCGCATAGTAATATTTTGATGAACATAGGTTCATTTAAGAGAACGTGATAGTTTTCTTTGGATATTTTAAACCAGAAATACGTTGTTTTGGAATTTTCTATTTATATATTATGAATCGTATATGAGTATTATATTATATGAATGTTTGTTAGTTTTGGAGTATTTAGTAATATTCATTTAATTTATTTCAACTGTGCATAAGAATAATTTTTAGCAACAAATTTAGCGACTATTTGTCGTTTTTGTAAAAAGAATGGTGGTGACATATCAACGATGAATTATAAAGGCCTAATATGTTGTGACAAAATATGTTGCGACAAAAATTATGTTCCAAATTATCCAAAATAACGAAATGAATTATGAAATTAGGAAAATTTTTTTATAAATATAATGATGAATTAGTTTGTCGCTAACATGTGGCGACGACAATGTTTCGTCACTATGACGTTGCTAAAATTGAGACGAATCATCATTTTTCATTATATAATTATGAAATTAGCAACAAAATTATATGAAGATAATGAAGACTAAGTACGTCGCTAAAATATGGTAACGGAGGTTATTCGTCACTAAACTTGTGATGGAACTCATTTTTCGTCACTAAGATCTTACTAAAAGCCTAATAGCAACAGTCAACATTCCATTGCTAACTCGTCGCTATCGTAATTAGCGATGGATTTTCATCACATTGTGACGGATTTTGCTCGTCACTAAACACTATTTTTTTGGTAGTTTACATATGCTTGTTGATATTAGATCTTGATGATAGAGTTGTCTTAACTATGTGCTTAATTATGTGATATGCGCGTTTTCTTGACTACGCTTAGTATTGTTGGTCTTGTGATGTACATTATCTTGAACTAATGCATATGTCTTATTGATTGGCATGGTTTTCTTGAATGTACATAACGGTTTTCAAAGTAAATTGCATACTTTGATGAAATGTCACTTTTAGCATGATTTTATGTTTTTGTGCTTATGGTCTCATAGTTAGTACAAGTGATGTGCTAACCTCATTTTCTCCCTTTTCTCAGAACATTTTAAGTTATAGTCGTTTAAGTCTTGTGACGACATTTGAAGGAAGACTTGGATTCTCATTCTCCAAGTTGGGTAGGTCCTGACTATTTCAAGGACAGTGCCATTTTTTATGTTTGAAAATTGATTAGTCTTAAAGACAATATGTTCATTTCTTTTCATTTGAGTACTAAATGTTGTATAGCCTATATATGGCTTTTATGGTATTGATATATGGGCTATGCCCAATTGTTATACTCTTGTTAGATGGTTATGAGATTAGACATTCGGTTTTAAGACTATGTTATAGATGATATATATATATATATACATATATATATGCAGTAAAATTAGAACATTAAGTAATCATCTTATACGAAGGGTCTATGTATACTCTATATGACTATATTATGTGTGTGCTAGAGGTCGATGTAAATATCATGATGTAATAAATGGTTATTTTTGAAAATATAAGATATAAGTTTTCATCGTAAGTAATTTTGACAAGTGTATTCACAATAAAGATAGGAAATTAATGTACTACTCTCAAAACTTATTTAAGAAAAAATTCTGCTCGGATATTTCAATTAGTGGAAGCGAGGTCAAAACACACTTGGTAGTTAAGGCATCATTTAACTATAGGAATTTCAGTTCTAAAAAAAAAGAGGAGTTAGGCTAGGTTATGTACCAGAAGATATGTGGGAAAGATGGATGGAGCTTTTGGGAAGTGCGGAGCCTATTAGGAAATTAAAAATTAATTCGCAAAATCATCTTGGCGACCGTGAAACTAGTGTCGGGACTAACACTGGTGGATCTATTTCTATGGGAGAACATCGTAAGAAACTTGTGAGTATATATATTCTGCAAACTCTATCACTACAATATTCTCTTATATGATATATATAACATGATTTCTTTTGTATAGGCAATTGAAAAAGACCGAGATCCCACGCCATGTGAGTTACACCTGAACATTCGTACATATGGACATGATGGAAAATCGTTTGTTCGTGAGCGTTCTCGAGATATCCATGTAAATCTATAACATGGAGGTGTTTTAGTTCTTTCCCACTAGAGTTTATGTTGCAATTTTGTCCTATTTTAAAGTGTTTTTGTTCCTGCTGTTTTGTATAATTCTAATGATATTTTGAGACTTTTTAATATGATTCTAGTTCCATTTTAGGGAGAAAGTAGTGCCACTATTTTGAGGATTTTCTGGTGCAATATTAGTGTTGCTTTGGTGTGATTCTAGTATTGTTTTATTGTGACTTTAGTGCAGCACGTCGATTGGAATAAAGAGACACATTTGATTGTGAATTCCTATGTGGCAGGCATATATATACATAGATCAATCAATAGTTGTTTTACTGTGATTCTATTCCTGTTTTAGTGAGAATTTTTTGTTGCGGTTTCAGTGTAATGTAACCTCTATTAGTTACTCTCCAGTATGATGCATCTTGTAAACTTGATGTACCATATTGAAGGTAGCTGACTCGAGCTAGCTTCGAAAATTCAATCAGCAATGAACATAGCGAGTGTTGGAAAGGGGCGTTGGGGAGGGGGATTTCCCTAAATAGTTCGTTGTCATTGTCTGTGTGGTACAAGTCCAAATTAGCATATAACTATTGACCGTGTGGGCGCAACAAAAAGTCCAAACCCCATTTTTTTTAATGCTAATACATTAGGGGGCTACTTTTGCTTGTGTGGGTATAATAATATGTTGCGAAAAATAGAAACTCATGCTTACTATAGGTAAAATATTTGTGGCTCATCATTATTACCACATCCATTTTATCAATTATCATCGACAGCTAATATGGATGATTGTGTAAAGAAAATGATGCCTACACTAACTAGTAATTTTGTTCCTACTATTCTTGAGTAGGTGCAAGCATCGATTACTCTATTCGGTAATTCATCATCGGCGACGCCCATGCCTCCTGCTAGTAATGTGGACGATGTTGATAACTCTATTTTCTAGTTGATACCTCCACAACTTCAGGTTTTTATAATGTCATACTTTTTGGAAATTAAAAATTGCGCATAGTAATATTTTGATGAACATAGGTTCATCTAAGAGTACATGATAGTTTTCTTTGGATATTTTAAACCAGAAATACATTGTTTTGGAATTTTCTATTGATATATTATGAATCGTCTATGAGTATTATATTATATGAATGTTTGTTAGTTTTGGAGCATTTAGTAATATTCATTTAATTTATTTCAACAGTGCATAAGAAATTTGTAGCAACAAATTTAGCGACTATATGGTCGTTTTTGTGAAAAGAATGTTGGTGACATATGAATGATGAATTATAAAGGCCTAATATGTTGTGACAAAATATGTTGCGACAAAAATTATGTTGCAAATTTATCCAAAATAACGAAATGAATTATGAAATTAGGAACAAAATTTTATAAATATAATGATGAATTAGTTTGTCGCTAACATGTGGCGACGACAATGTTTCGTCACTATGACGTTGCTAAAATTGAGATGAATCACCATTTTTCACTATATAATTACGAAATTAGCAACAAAATTATATAAATATAATGACGACTAAGTACGTCGCTAACATATGGTGATGGAGGTTATTCGTCACTAGTACGTCACTAAACTTGTGATGGAACTCATTTTTCATCACTAAGATCTTACTAAAAAGCCTAATAGCAACAGTCAACATTCCATTGCTAACTCGTCGCTATCGTAATTAGCGATGGATTTTCATCACTTAGTGACGGATTTTGCCCGTCACTAAACACTGTTTTTTTTGTAGTTTACATATGCTTGTTGATATTAGATCTTGATAATAGAGTTGTCTTAACTATGTGCTTAATTATGTGATATGCGCGTTGTCTTTACTAGACTTAGTATTGTTGGTCTTGTGATGTACATTATCTAGAATTAATGCATATGTCTCATTGATTGGAATGGTTTTCTTGAATGTACATAAGGATTTTCAAAGTAAATTGCATACTTTGATGAAATGTCACTTTTAGCATGATTTTATGTTTTTGTGCTTATGGTCTCATAGTTAGTACAAGTGATGTGCTGACCCCATTTTCTCCTTTTTCTCCGAACATTTTAGGTTCTGGTCGTTTAATTCTTGTGACGACATTTGAAGGAAGACTTGGATTCTCATTCTCCAAGTTGGGTTGGTCCTGACTATTTCGAGGACAGTGCCATTTTTTAGGTTTGAAAATTGATTAGTCAGAAAGAAAATATGTTCATTTCTTTTCATTTGAGTACTAAAGGTTGTATAGCCTATATGTGGCTTTTATGGTATTGATATATGGGCTATGCCCAATTGTTATACTCTTGTTAGATGGTTATGAGATAAGACATTCGGTTTTAAAACTATGTTATCGATGATATATATATATATATATATATATATATATATATATATATATATATATATACACACATACATATACATACATACACATATATGCAATAAAAGTAGAACACTAAGTAATCTTCTTATACGAAGGGTCTATGTATACTCTATATGACTATATTATGTGTGTGTGTTAGAGGTCGATGTAAATATCATGATGTATAGAAGAAAAGTTTGGAACTTTTCTGCATTTTAACCTATGAATGTAATGATGTTATCTCAGAGGATAGTCTTAGTCCTCAGAGAGGATGACGACGCCGATTACGTTTAAGAGGTGCTCCTCGGATGTGACACCTATGATGGTTGAAGCATGATTTCGTCTATGTTGTTATACATTTAGTTATTCCCTTATACATGAATTATTGATGAATTATGAGTATTGATCAGTGATGATCAAAACTTGGTGAATTGGTAAGATTGCTCTATTTGTTCTACTTTTCAATAAAAGTGCTAGTTGAATTGGCCTTATATGGAATTGTGTAGTATGGTCTACTTATGGTGGAGGTATTTACTTCCTTTTCATTCTATATGTTATGTGATCATGGACGGAGTTTGTGTTATAAGTGTATGGTTATGATCATCATACAATGTAAAGTAATATGCCTAGTTTCCACTACTAGTTCATGATCTAGGTTATATTGATGATGTGATTTCAATTGAATGAAGTTGTTAGGGTTAGGTTTGGTATATGTTCTGACATTGTTGAAGTATTAATGGTTATTGACCCCTACCTATGTACCCTATATGAATGTGTGATATTAGCCAATGCTAGGAGTCTAATATGCAATTGTTGAAGTTGTCTTGTCTCCTATGCTATAATGTGTGTGTGCTATATGCATGAATGTGGATTGTGGTTTAAGAGGGTGGATGCCTCGATATTGTGTTGATAGCCTTTATGTTATCATGTATTCCAATGTACACACACTCATACCTCATGCATGCTTACAAGTAGTATAGCTTCCTGGTGTGTAATGAAAGGTAAATTCGCATATGCTCTAATGTCTACTACTATGCATGTAAAGTTTTTTTTCCATGGAAGTATGAATGAGTCTTAAATTTGATGACTTGATACGTGACTAGTATTCGGAAGGATATGGGACTTTGCCTACACATTGTACACGTCTACCTTGATTGGATAGTTCCTAGAGTGATTACTATATATACCTGAATATGAATGCATGAATTAAGCTATGAACATGAAAGTGTATGTTATGATGTAAAGTATATGAGATGATGAAATATGCATATGTGTACTTTCTAAATGTAGTATGTGAAAGCTTTCCTCATATATGAACATATACATACACACGAGCGAATGCATGATGAAATATGTATGATGATGTAGTAAGGAGAGGGTCTTTTGAAAGGTTTGGTCAATTGCACTATAAACTAGATTATGCTTGAATATGTTATGTACATGTGAAAGGTTTTCTCACATGATTTAGGTTGATGAAATGACATTCTCATCTATAACCTATTAGGTAAGTATATGACGGGTTAATTATCCTAAATCCACTCTTATGACGTAAAGTTAATAAAGAATTTTCAATAAAGGGAACTTCGATTAGCACCGAGTGAACTTGACCAAATGAGAAGGTTCCCTTTACTAATGAGGAAGGCTTGTTCACTAAATGATCTAATCATGTGGATGCTATATAGCCTAAGGTAATAAAGAACTTCAATGTACATCTCCTAGTTCCATAACTATGCTTCCCCCATATGACCTAGCAATTGAATCCATGCAGATGCTAGTATAATATTAATTTTATACGTTGTCAAGTAGCTAGAACACCTCCTTTTTGTTTGGGGTTCCACGAAACCAGATTACATGTTTGTCTTACATGATATTATTGTCGGTTAAGGCTATAGTTTACCTAATTTAAAATGGACAATGGAAGTCAAGTATGGGACCCTAACTAGGATAACCTAAGGGAAGTTTCTTAGTGTTTGTGAGGGTATGACACTTTACCTATGTATTACACAAGTAACTCTTGAAGGGAGTTCTAAGAAGGTGTTTTATATGTATATTACTATGTATATATCTTATATGCATGATATAATAGTATTGATCTAATTGTATAGTAATATGCATGGTATGAGTCCTAAGTGATGAGGTCATACCTCATATGCATTATGTTAGTCTCATTGATGATATCATAATGGTCTTACTTGGAATTATGAAGTTGGCTACACTTGCCTAGATGATGTACGAAGTAGATGATATTCTTGTGGTCCCTTGTGAGTTTACAAAGTATAGGTGAGGTTATGGGACTTCACATGTACATTTCATTAGTAGGATTAGATTGGAATTATGAGTAAGGTATTATTATGGCTTTATGAAGTGAAGTTCAATGCATGCTATTGGTGACTATTGCCTCTTCTGATGTTATTGGTAGTTTTGACTTTCATGTTGTATTGGAATGGGTCTTATATGTGATTGTTCAAGTAGGTTGGGTCATATGTAACCTATGTGTTGCATTATGTATGGTGCTTATGTGAAATTGTGTCTTTATGTTAATGATGGTTGTATACATGTTCACCTTGGTGACCTTAAGGTGATGGTTGAGTGTGAGTAGTGAAAATGAATACTATTCATGCATTGTACCAAGTATTACTAGAGAGTTACTTGGGGGTAAGGGCTTATAGAAAGGTAAAATGGGGTTATTGTTAATGAAATACTTAATGTTCCTCAAATGCAATATATGGCTTTATATGATGCTATGAAAATTGTATATGTCTATATGCAGGTGTGAAGTATATGAACTATGTTGTTTTTATTGTATAAAGGTTTTATAAAGATTTACTAAAAAGCATGATGCATGGTTTTTTAACCAAATGTCCTCTTTTAATGCATGTGTTTGATTGATTGCCAAACTTAGTGCATTGTAGCACTAATACTATTCTTCTTCACCTTTTTTACACAAACTGTAGGTTATAGATGCTTAAATTATGTCTCTAAAGAGAAGGGCTTGGCATGTGTTTCCCACGCTCAAGAAAGGGATCCTTATGGTCCAAGAACTTTTCATGTCAAGTTTTTATTGAATGTATTGAAATAACTCATATTATATTATGATGTTGATAAGGGGATTGTCCCTATTATACTCTGATGATGTTTATTATAAGATGACAAAGACACTTAGAGTCTAACTATGTAGTTATGTTATTTTTATATTACTGGAGTGATATTTCTAGCATATGATTTGGTATGAAAGGTTTTAGATTTTTCTGTTAAATTTACCTATGATAGTGAGATGAAATATGATTATGGGATTGTACAAGATCTCCTAGAGGTCACGTATGTCATGTTACTTCTAGGGTGTGCTTCCCGATTGTGACAATTTGACATAATTGAAACATGCTACAATCAACCTAATATCAAGATCACAATGCCCATATTATAGGCTAATTTGAAAAATTGGGAGGATCATGGATTATTCATGAAATTGGAATGAAAATCAATATAAAACAACAGCTAATCCTCAATTAATCATAATCATGCTTTTGAAATAATTTTGAGAAGGAACCCATGTCTATATTGAAAGATGGACAATTTGATCATGAAAAAACATTGGAAGGAACTCCGTAGATGAATGTATAACTAAGAATGAAGGATCAAATACCTTATTATAGGATAAAAAACGAAAATTTAATGAAGAAATCATCACAATTCATCAACCAAGTTGTTCTTGACCTTCATCTCCAATAGAGGTTTCTAGAGAGGTTTTGTTTTGAGAGGGAAGGGTGAGATTTGAAGAATGAACTGGGAATTGGGTTTTCATGTTTTTAACTAACTTAATATACCTAAAAATATATAAATAAATAAATAGGGTCTATTTAGTACGTGGGGTGAATTTCCGTTCACCCCTTAGCATGGAAGCGTGCATGCTGCAGAGTTGCAGGTCCCATATACTTGGGGACTAACGGAGCACCATCTGAACAACGGGACCGTAATTTCGTTCTGTAGTTTGTGAATGAGGCTGAATTTTTGGGGCTTAAGATCCGCAACTAAGTGTGGATCAACGATCCCTATTGACTGTGTCTAGATTGAGGTACGAGGCGTAGACTGCCAAGCTTAGATTGATACTTCCTTTGGGTCCTCTTCAAGGACACCTTGGGTGTTCCTTGGAGATTCTTTCCTAGACGTTTCAAACGCAAAGATGATAATGTAAAAGTTAAGGACCTTCCATATCAATTTGAGCATCAAAGTACTTGTAAAGCATACCAAGGCACTCTAGAACACACTAGCACGTCTCAAGGCTAACTTTTGAACGTCATCAGACGTTTGACCTCCAAATCACTTCAAATCAAGTATGCATACTGTAAAACACTTATTTAAAATATTTTAAACTTTTTTAGGCACATCTGACGCTCTAGAAACCTTACTTCATTTTGAGAGACCTTACACTATTCCCCACTTTGGAACATTCGTCCTCGAATGATACTTGGGACACTTAAAACACTTTCAAGGACTCAATGAACCACAATATTCAACACATAATCACTTAAAAGTATATGGACCAAACATACAAGGAACACCAATATCAAATGATTTTTCAATCAATGCAACAAAACCAAGGAAAAGCTTTATTTAGTCACTCTTTAATGAATCAAAAACATAGGCTCTTGTCATGTTCATAAGAGGAACATACTTATCCTAATTATAAAATGGTCATTACATCTAATTTATTTAAGAGCTCATTATGAAATAGCCTTTAAGTCAAACGTAGGCATATTCATTACCTCTCAAGAAGCAACAAGCATCTCACACTAGATGCACATTGATCATGAGTAATGTAGATCAAAAAAGATCCTCATCTCTTAGTCATAGTATGATTAAGGACATACTTTCATTACCATGCTTTGTTATGCTTAAGGATGAATGTCCTTCTCCTTAACATTATCCTATGTTATCATAGAGCTCATACAAAAGAAATGCACAAAGGTCAATTCATTTGAACAAGAAATTTTCAACTTTTACTCAAATCATGCTCATAGTCTTTTCCTCATGAAGTCAGTTCACATAATTTCAAGTCCTAGCATGACACTAGCTTTCATATACTTGCATCAATTAGGAATATTCTTTCAAATTATAAGCATACATCAAGAACATTTGCTAGACAAACTATCGTACACAAGAGTTAGCCTACAATATCACTTCCCAAGTAATAAAACTCACACATTTTTAAGAGAGTTATCATTTTTTTTCATTTAAAGGAGACTCAAATTCTCATTGTGTTCTAAAACATCATACTTCAAAGTAACATTAAGCATGCTCTTTATATTATCTCATTAAGCTAATGCTGAATTATGATATCAAGATGCACAATTTACATGATAAAACATGACTTTGACCAAAAATCATTCTTCATGCAATTTAGAACCATCAAAACATGCATCAAAACATGCATAACATAGTATCAGTAAAGAAATACATAACATATGGAGAACATGAAACTTATGTGCAAGACTTCTATCATGAAAAACCTACTAGGAACTCTTTGGTTTCAAGCTCAAGTAAGAATAGCAGGACAAGATAGGGATATCTACTACGTATACCTTACTACTCACATGATCATACCCCACTTAGGGTAAGCCCATTTAAGAGCAAATTATCTCAATCTTAAGAGAACCTTAAATTACAAACTTTAGCAACAAAACACATCATCCCTCCCTTGGGATCCATGATCAAATAATATCACCCAAACAGGATTCTCAACCTAAATAAGTTTCAAGGGAACTCAACCTAGGTCAAATCAAGTCAAGACAAAACCTTCATACTCTCACACAAGAAGGTTTAACATCCTTGAGGGTTTTAACTCCTATTTTCATACTAAGGGTCCTACCAACTCTCTCATCAACAGGCACCCCCTCAAGTCTCGTTATTCCTCTAAGCTAAACACCTAAAGGGATCCATAACAATCAACTTAGGTCACACTACCTAATCACATAACTTCTCAAATATACCATGAATACCAAGGGTCATGAAAACCATAGGGGAAACAATAGAGGAGACTCATCTATAAATGTCTCTTTCTTTTCTTTCAACATTTAAGCAAGGTAAGTTCTAGGTCATTTCAACCCACATGACCTAGGTACAATCCAAGCACTTACTCCGATGGTTATAGTTAAGGTCAATTCATAAAATTCAACTAAACACTTCATAGAAAGTGAACGTCAATTTCTCTCCTTCCCTTTAGGGTCTAAGGGATACATACTACTCCCCTAGTTTAATCTTAGGCCATAACATAGTTTCAACCTATAAAACAAAACCCTTTCTCCCCCTTTCCCCACTCTTAGAATAGGTTCATAAGGTAACTAATCAACTAATCATAAGGGTTCTCCCATCAACTAACTTAATTCACAATCATGTTTAAAGGTAAACACACTACCTTTACTTTTAGGATCAAGCCAATACAAAAGACTCTAATCCACACAAGGGTAACTATGAAGAATCACACATAAAAAGGCAATATTTTAAGCATTATACATATATTAAGGCAACATGAATCTTTACCCATTTACTAAGCATTTCAAACTCACACCATAACATTAGTCTATCATCAAACAAAACCATATAGCAACTTCTCATCCCGAAATTTGGAATCATTCAACTATAACAACTATTAGCAAGTTATAACTGTATAATAACCATATCATGAAATAAATCCTCATATAACATGTCATCTCACAGAAATCACATTTCACACATACTCATCAAACTATAAAACCAAGATAAGCATCAAATCTCATGCTTTCTCCCTCAAGCATAAAGATACCATATCATCCAAGCAATCACATCTAAAAGACCACCAGACTACAAAACATAAGAGAGAGATCATATAGAGTTAAGTTTTATGGTACGACATGAGAATAGTAAAGAAGGAAAACGCTATAGTTTTGTAGCCTCTCCCTCATAAATGTTTTGTGACTCACAACCGATGATTGAAACTCTACTATACGTGACAATATGAGACATTTGGACCCTAAAACCACTTTTATAATATCATGCTCAGATGCCACATTTTTTACGATCGAGGAGCACTCGCAAGAAGTAACATGGTGTACTTGATTCTTCGGAGGTCTTCTACAAGCCCATAAACATCATTCATCGCATTGTCATATGTAAATTTAATGGAAAATTTAAAACTTTCATAGATCATCATATCATATAATCATAACTTGATATTAACATAAATTATAAGTTATAATACATAGGTTGACTGTAAGTCTCTTTTGCCATCTTAGACTTAACATAAATAGAGATATCACGACCCTTATTAACATATATTAATAATTAAGTTATTACATATACTTTAATGAGAAAATAACATAGTGTCCCATTTCACTATCCACACTGAAGCATCACCATAAGGTCATCACGGTGAACATTCACATAACCTTCATTAACTCAAACCTAGTCATTCATGGAAACATTGAATATAATAAGACACATAATTTATACACGACTCAATATGTTTTTTAGAACATATATGAGACTCATTCTAAGACAACATAAAATTCAAGACTACCAAAAATATCATAGTAAGGTAATACTCAACATATACATGTACGACCTTTATTTTGTCAAACATCATAAGACCTTAGTCATAACCCCAATATAAGCCTACTAGTGCAATGTGCATGTGAAGTCCCATAACCTCACACAACTTAGTAAAATCACAAGGAGAATACAAACATACCATATAATTCATACCTCAACATTGAGAAGTATACACAACTTCATAGATACGAAGTAATAACTTCATCATAAAGTCAACAGGACCAACGTCATGCATATTCAAGTTAAGATCTTTATCATTTAGTCATTAAGACCAACATTATACATCCAAAGTAAGACGTCATCATATAGACACCAGAGGACTCATGCAATTCATATTATCATGCAAGTAAGTCAATTCCATAGAATCATGCATAAGAAGCATATACATATGCATATACATATGGAACACTTTCATGGAACTCCCTTAAAGATATACTTGTTCAATTCATAAGTAAAATCCTAAAGGCTCACCTATACTAAGAAACTTACCTTAGGTTATCCTAGTTAGGGGTCATTACATTACTTCCACTGTCTATGTTACTTTAGGAAAATTATGCCTTAACCGACAATAAGACCATGTGAATAAACATTTAATTAGGTATTGTATAACCAACACTGAAAGAAGGTGATCTACTTGCTAAAGAAGAACATTAACATCATGATAGCATCAAGTTTGATCCACTTTCTAGGTCCTATTGGGGCAACATAAATATGGAACTACGAGATGTATATTGAAAGTCTCTTTATGAGCTTAGGTCATTATAATTTCCATCCCATGAGAAACCATGGGTGAATCTCCCTCCAAGGGAAGTCAACATCACATGTGTAGCCATAGGTTAATATTCCTCCTAGGAAAGTCAACACCTTATGAGAAACCAATGGTGAATCTTAGTCCAAGGTAAGTCAACATATCTCATCGTCAAGTTCACTCGGTGCTAAGATAAGTTCCCTTTATTGAAAAGTCTTTATTAACATTATTACATAAAATAAGGCTTCAAGAGAATTAACCCCTTATATGCTTAGCTCATATGTTATTGATGAGAACTGTCCTTTCATCAACTTAAATCATGTGAAGAATACTTTCACATGGACATATCATATTCAACCATAATCTAGTTTAGAATACTTTCACATGGACATATAATATTCAACCATAATCTAGTTTAGAGTACAATTGAGAATACCTTTCAAGAGAGCTTACTTTACTAGATTAACATACAATCTTCATTATGCATTCATTTATGTGTGAGTACATGTTCATATATGTGTAAACCTTTCACATACCATATTTAGACACTACACATATGCATATTTCATCATATCATATACTTTCATATTCGTAGCTAATTCATGTATTCATATTCATATACATAGAGTAATAACCAAAGAACTATTATATCAAGGTAAACATGTGAAATGTATATTCGAAGGCCTATATCCTTGCCCACACTAGTACACCTATCAAGTCATCCTAGTTAAGATATAATTCATACTTTATGGACATATACTTTGCGTTCATAGTAGTATACATTACCGAATATGAGAATTATCCTTTCATTAGACACCATGAACCTATACTTCTCATAACCATGAATGAGGTGTATGTAGATTTGTCGACATGATCACATAATGACATTTAACATATTAGCGACACAGGCATACTCCAAGAATCACAATCCACATTCATGCATAGAGCACACACAACATTATAGCATAAAAGACGAGGAAACTTTAACATTTGCATTCTAGACTCCTAACATTGTCTAACATAACACACTCATATAGGGGTACATAGGTAGGGTTATTCATCGTTATCACTTCATCAATGGAAGCAGCTAAACCAAAACCTAACCCTAACAAATTCATTCAGATATAAAATACATCATTAATACCTAGAACATGATAAAAATTAAGACACTAGACATGATATTTCATAGATGTGATCATCATAACCACACTTCATAATTTACACACTTGCCTTAAAGTCCATGATAATCACATATAGAGGTTTACAATAAAGTAAACATCGCCACCATAAGTGGACCATACAACACAATGCCATTCAAGGTCAATTCAACCATCAATTCTATAGTAAAGTAGAGGAATAGGGAAATTTTACCAAATCTTCATTGCTTTGATCATCATTTATCAATTACCAAAATAATTCAACATCAATTCACATAGAAAACAATGTCTATAATAAATTTGACATAATCGGAGCATTCTACAATCAACCTAAAATCAAGATCATAATGCCCACATTATAATTTAATTTTAGAAATTGGCAGGATCATTGGTTCATCGTGAAATTTGAATGGAAATAAATATAAAAACAGTAGCTAATCCTCATTTCATTTTAATCATGCTTTTGAAATCATTTTTAGAAGGAACACCATGGCTAGATTAAAAGATGGAGTTTCCAATGTAAATATGAACATTAACAAGTCAAGGACCTTCCACATCAGTTTCACCCAAAACAATTACACACAACACGTCCAAACATGTTAGGCACCATCAAGACACATACAGATGCATGTCTCAAGGACTCTCTTTCGAACGACTTGGACGTTTGACCTCTAAACTTCATGAAACTCCATACACTACTTATAAAAATCATTAATACTCCTATGAAAACCTCATAAGCTTATGACACACATATCAGCACATAAAAACACATAAGGCCCCTTTAGCAACTAGTCGTCGAACGTCCTAGTCATCCCTTGAGGTTTGACTTCCAAATCACCTCAAACTTTACACACTGCCTCAATACCATATTATAAACCATTTTAGGACCTTATAGACTTAGGAAAAGCATGTTAGGATCTATACACCCTAACTCATTTTGGGATTCTTACAAAGGTATGGTGATTTCATCCTTCAATGTTTTATATATCAAGGATCCAATCCAAAGCTCAAATTTTTTTAAAGCATTCAAACTTCCTACTTCAAATTCGAAGCATCGGCTGTTGCATTGAAATGTTTTAATGGATAAATTATGATGTTTTCAATGTTAATTGATTACTTATGATAAATAAACTCCATGGACCCCTGAACATCCTAATTCTCTAATTTTGGATTATGAAGTGGGTTGATGAATTTGATTGGATATTGTTAGAATTGTGTTTATAATATGTTTTAGTATGGTTATATAATTCCATCCATGTCTTATCATAATGAATTTTTGGATAATTTAGAAAAGGTGGTCATATATAGGATGAATGGTAGGTTGACCTAAATTGTTCTAGTTCTTATAGAATTCATCTTCTGTGGTATGTTCCACTAATGTTGGCGGTGTTCGCTTAATGTATATGGATGTAAATATGCATTGTACTTATGGACTTGAAGGAATAGAATGTTGAAGTAAAGTGATGTTATAATGTATACATTTAGAGATGTCGTACGAAGTTATGAATGTGTATCTTGAAAATAACATGACTAATTGTAGTATGATGTGAATGTGAAGTATGATTTTGTGTGATTTATCATGATTGCAGTATGATCATGTTTAGAAGATAAATGTCATGAATGATTGTGGTTACATGGAAGTCTTTCTTAAATATACACATGCAATGAATGAATGAATGAAGCTAATAAAATGTAATGAATGAGACTTTATTGAAAGGTTTCTTCAATAGAACTCTAATGAATGAATAGAGGATTTTTAGGTTTACACTCTTCGTGAGTAGAGATGTAGTGTCTAGTAGAAACCTTAATATTCCTAAGACCTTTTGAATATGAGTGATAGGCTGGATGAGTACTCTTCGTGAGTTGAGATGTAGTACTTAGTAGCGATCTCTTAACCTATAGCTAATGAATGTCTAGAACTCTTTGGGGGTTCACTCTTAGACACGAGAAGATGTAACAAAGGGGTGAATACTCTTTGTGAGTAGGGATGTAGTATCCAAATGTTACCTCTTGAGATGGGTACTCCACATGAGTTAATACGTAGTATATAGAAGCAATCTCCTCATCCCTTAACTATGCGCTCGCAAAAGTCTATCTAGTGTTGTTCCACGTAAATGCTTAAATAATTGCCCTACCTTAGTCAAGTACGGATCCTTCATACAAAAGTGCTTAATACCGGGATTCATAGTTAAGATATCATAGTCTATGTTGTTTAAATGTTTTCTCGACCGGGGAGCACCCCCTTAGAAGTAACACGGAGTACTTGACCTCTCGGAGGTCTTGTACAAGACCTTAGACATCTTTTATTGCATATATATGAAAAGTAACAAGGAATTGAAAATTTTTACATCAAAAACATAATGCGGAATCATTTCATAAAATTTCTAACATATGTCTCAAAAATGATCTATGACAACACAAATACAAATGTCTTGGGTCACAGCCCAGGAAATTTCTAGACGTAGAAAAGACATAAAAGTCAACATAGTGGTGGTGTTTTCGGATGCTATCAGGACTCACCAATATTTACTTGTTGAAATCCTTGGAACTCTAACCTTCAAATCAACTCAATATCCTCAAGACCCTCCATTTGATTAGAAAGTAGGAAAAATATGCATTAGTACGAAATCTACCAAGTATGGAAACTATCATACCAAACATAAGATACCTCAAAGGGTTAGTCAACAATAGGCATAATCATAAGATAAAAGGCATAAGCATAACATGTATATCATCAGCATAATAAAACATCATAAAGCATAAAAGAGTTCATACGTAACTCATTGTCCTTCTTACTCGAATAAAATAATTCACAACCTACCTCCAAGCATACTTGTGCAAGGCTAATGTAGCATCTCATACTACTTCCAAAGGTAAATACCTCTCTTTGGTAGTTCTTGATCGTAATCCACTGTCATAATTAAGACTTATATTCATCACAACATATGAGCACTATTCCCCGAGTCCATCTCAAAACACAGTTATGCAATGTATGCGAGGCATCACATTCTACCTCACATACTAAGCATATCTTCAAGTCACCCTATTCCCTTTTATTTTAGTTTAGGAGTCTGTTGTAGACCTATTTCATACTAACAGGGAACTATCATATTACGTAAATCGTGTAATGGAAAGCAACTATAGAAACTATAAAATCTAAGCATACATAATGTAGGGGTAATGTCATAGGTAGCTTCAAGTCATACTTGTGTCATGTATGAATGACATCCAATACTACCATCAACACTAAATACTTCGCTTGGCTATCCTACTCCTAGCTAACTTATCTTGCACAATTGTCTATTAAGCTCAACATACATTCATAATAGACCTACTACCATGAAAATCATCTCAACATACCAACAAAGCTAACCAAGGAAGGATACAAGAGTACCACCATAAAAAATATGCAAAAAATCATGTATATGCAAGCTAATCCATAGGGGAACATGAATCTTGAATTCCAAGAAATGCGCCTTGCATGCAAATCAAGCTACCACGAAATGCACCTTGCATGCAAGTCAAGCTAACATTAGAAGAGTATAGGCCTTTCATCTAAAGATACCATGATGTGGATTTTTCCTAACCAAGTCAAGCAATCATGAAGGTCACTCTAGTCATGCTACTTCAAGCTATACTTAGAAGAGCTTCATTACTATATTCCAATCTACCATGGGATCACCGTCCCAAAGCTACCATGATCAAGCATTCTTAAAACACAACTCCAAACTAAACATAAGAGAGTTTACTTACTCCATCCCAAGATATCATGAGATTTATAACCTCAAGCTACAATGAGTAATTTAACTCAAGATTTCATGAGAATCAACATCTCTAGATACCATGAGTATTTCAACTCAATACTCCTTCAGATTTACAATCTCAAGCTACCCTTGAGATCTACTATCTCAATCAATCACACCTTGGTCTTTCTTAACTAAGTCTTTTACACAATATGAGTCTATTCAATTCAAATTCAAGTGACTATAGTTAATCATGTCTTGATTTATTTTAGATTCTTAGGTCAACGTAGAATCCATCTATGTGAGAGAACTTGTTTCTACTAGATTGTTCATATCTAAGTGTAAAAGAGAAAGACAACATCATCACAACATCTTCATAATTTATTTACCTCCAAATCCCTAGCATCAATGGCATACAAGCTCTACAATCGACTACGGACTTCAATCAATCATGATTCATGTTCAATTACAAGTTAATTCATTGAATTAGATCATTAGAACGTAAATCTAGTCATGCATGTTCATGTAGATTAAATTCCAAATTTGCAAGTTAACATCATCCTCAATAAAGTAGACCTAGTTCAATTCAGATCTAGGTGATTCAATCATCATCAAACAACATACAATACAATTGAATGAAGAAATTCAACTTAGAACCTTCATATTGCCTTTGATGGCCTAAAATCAGCATGATCACCTTCAATATCAAATACTACAATTTACCATTAATACATCACATAATCATCATATGAACATAATTTAATGCTACACACTAGATTGGGATCACAATCAAGCCTTATCCCAAATGCAATCACAAACTTTCGTAGATTAGGGTCTTTTGGATTAAAAATTTAGGGATAACTATGGGGAATTTATGGATGAAAGAGTCCATGAATGAATAAGCTTAAAATAAATTAGATAAGATCCTTAAACCCAACTTGAAACCTTGGCGAAATTCGTCCTAAGAGCAGCCCCAGTTTCTCTTTTTCTTCAAAGGTGCTCTTGAGTGTGTTTTTCAGAGGGAGAAATTTTGTTTTGGAGTCTAGCGTATAAATTATTCTTTTATTGTTTTAATACTCATAAACTATCTATAAGCACCTAAAATAACCGCCCATGAATTTATTTGTACATGGGAGGAATTTACAAAATTGCTCCACCCTTCGCCAAATCTATGCTGAAAAAATGAAGGCTTAAGCGATGGCCTACAAGAGACGGACCGTCGATGGAACGACGACACTGTTCTGTAGGTCCGTCGTTTGTGATAGAGAGTAACATTTTAGGGGAAAATTTCCCACTTCTAAGTGTATAATGATGCCCCCAATCGATGGGGCTTATCCTGGATCACAGGGCATCGTCTTAGGGTCATGGTTAGGGATTGCAAGACAGTGTACTGATTTCTTTTTGAGTCCTCTTCAAGGACCCTTAGACAATGTTTGGATCGATGTTATCCATTGTATTTTACTGTATCGTTACTATACCTACAATATTTTTTTGATTTTTACATAAAATGTATTGTAGTATATTGTTAAATTTTGTTGTTTCGTAACAATGAAAACCCTTATTTTATGGAACAACCAATTCAGTGTGTTCCAATTGTTACTTAATTTCTTTTTTAAATTATATATTTACATAATATTTCAAAATACTACTTTACCCTTTATCTTAATTATTTAAATCTAGTCAAACCTTCTACCCTAAAATAATTAGGATATTTTAGTAAATTTATAAATTACAATGCAGTACAGTACGATCAAACTAAACTATTAAAATGTTATTAAACAACAATAAGTAGTACAGTCTATCCAAACATTGTATCTACCATACAATATAGAATAATAGAGTATAATACAATAGAATACATTATGAACAATGTGTAACAATGATCCAAACAAAGTGCTAGGGTAGTCCTTGGGGAGTTGTGCCGAAACTTTTAAACCCTTAATACGTCCGTCTAGGTGTTAGGAACCTTTATAATGAATATTAACTCCAAACACCATGTAAAACATGCTAAGGCACGCTAGAAAACACAAGCATGTCTCAAGGCTAATTTTCGAACGTCTTAGATGTTTGACATCCAAACTATTCAAACTAAATTCTAATTGCATAATTCAAATTTTTGGACTTTATAATCTTATGATACATATGTTAGGCTCTATTTGGACGTAATTAATTTTAGGTCCTTACAAAGCTAGCCCCCATAAATGAATGTAATGAATTAGGTCTTCCTAAAGGTGTACCACTTAGTGTAAGTGGTGGAATGGGACTCCATATATGCATTGCACAAGTATATATTTGGAGGACTCTTGGTGTGTCTTTGTAATCTTAATGAATCAATGGGTTCTATATGATGTAGATGTAGTAACTTGACTATATGTGATATGCTAATGAGGTATGTCAAACTTAATTCTATTGTTAGGGAAGGCTATTTTAATGGTTGAATGTGATGTACCCAGTCTCCGTGGTTCCTAAGGACCACTAAGTTGGACTAGTAGAACGGGATGCTACTTTCACATCCACTAGTGTAACTTGGAGTGATCTGCAATGATGTTCTTTATGTGATATTCTTAATTGTATGAATGCTTCCTATAGTATCTTTAGTTATGAATGTTGACTTGTTGAGTTGAGATGGAATATCCTTATCTTTGTTAGTCTTAAGGATCACTTATATGTGTATTGAAGAGTTTATATGGGCAGTCTCTTTATGTCTTACCTAGGTGGGGCTTAGTATAATTTTTGATACATGGTATAAATGACTTAATGGTTACAGAATGCATATGGTTTTATGTTAAGAATTATTAAAGTATTACCTTGTATGTTCATGATTTCTTCTATGATGTCTTGTATACTTGATTCATAGTTAGGGTTAGGGAAAGGGTCATTCATGGATCTTTTATAGAAATTAGATCATAGGGTAAAAACTAAAACAATCCACCAATAATAAATCATAATCCATCAATATAAATCAAATCAATATTCATTAAATCAATTTGAAAGATAACTTAAAAAATTGGATGAAAACCATAGTTTTGAAGAACATTGAAAGCCCAAACTTTAAAGAACCTATTTTGGGAAAGGAGTCCCAAGAATTAATAGCTTCCATTTATAGAAGAAAGCCTAGATATTGAATACCTATTGAAGCTTGAATTTTTTCTTCAATGGGGGTCTTTAGGGTAGTGAGAGAAAGTCGAGAGAATGGGAATCATTTGAATTTTGCGAACTATGAAGTGTTAGGTTAGTTTAATGACTTAGGACCCTTTTATAGTCCTAAACTAACTAATTAAAATCGTCCCTAACCCTTAATTAATTAGTTAACTAATTACCTACCCACCCCTAACTTGATCAACTTAAGATGGTGATGTCGAGTCTCAAGCGACGACTCCCGTCGATGGGCAGTTGACCACACCACGGACCATCCTGGTCACTCATGGTTTGGTTTAGACACTAGTTTTAGGGGGCATATTGCGCAGATTCTAAGTGTGGACCAACGAGACCAAAAGACGGGCTACTTCCATAATGGTCCATCATTCCTCCCGTGGTTGCACAATATGATTTCACAACTTTTAGGGTCAAATGTTAGGATCCTTCTTGAGAGCCATAAATAAGGTCCTTGGGGAGTCGTACCCGAACGTGTCGACCCTAAACACACTATAATATATATATATATATATATATAGATATATATATAATATATATAGATATAGATATATATATATATAGATATAGAGATATATATATATATATATATATATGTATATATATATATATAGATTTATATTTATATATATATATATATGTATATATATATATATATATGTATATATATATATATATGTATATATATATATATATATGTATCTATATATATATATATTGACACACACACACACACACTAAGCCTTTTTACCAAGTTTGACCTTTATCAGACTCTTTAAATCCCTTAAAACTTCTGAAGGCATACTATGTCATTCTCAAAATTTCTAGATGCTGTAGTCGTCCATTAATGTTCCTAGTCAGGTTTAATACATTAGCTTAGGTATTGAATTAGAATTATCCATTTTATGAGGCTCTGGTCTAAGTCATGGAACTTCTTGGGTGTTACACTTCCTTTCTTAAGGGCAAGCCTATACAAATGACTCCAATCCACACAAAAACTATGTCGCATTAATCATATAAAAATGCAAATACGTCTTTCACTATTTACCACATTTCTCAAATAAATTTCAAGGCTATACCATAGCATTGTACTACCATTATACATAACCATAATGTAGCTCATTATCCCAGAGAAGGCTCTATGAAACTATAACAACTCTTAAAAAGCTAGAACTATATAATAACATAACTTCTCAACATATAACATAAATTCTCACAAGTCACATATGGGCATAAATGTAAATTCAACTTCAGGTGTACTCATCTTTTCTCCCTCAAGCCTTGAGACATCATCCCTTCCAAGAAATCATATCTAAAAGACCACCAGAAAATGAAACATAAGAGAGAGATTAGATAGAGTTAAGCTCTATGGCACGATACAAGAGTAGTGAATAAAGTGAAACTTCTATCGTCCTATAGCCTCTTGCTCATAGATGTGTCGCGACTCACGCCGATAAACAAGACTCTACTAGGCGTGGCATTACGAGACTTTGTAACCTAATGACTAGTCCCAAAAACTTATGCTCTGATACAAAGTTTTTAACGACCTAAAAAGATACCCTAGAAGTTACACGGAGTCGTCGACCTCTCGAAGATCTTTGATAAGCCTCTTAGAATTAATTCATTGCATTGACATAAAATTAGAGAACAATTTAATAATTTTTATAGAATAACATAATTCTAGAACATCACTTCATTTATAAAAAAAATCATAATTACATAGCATACGCACTAAGTGACATTTTCCATCTTAGACTCAACATCAATAGAAAAGAATAGGGTCACTGACCTTAACTACATAAATAAATAAGTTATACTATTACATGAACTTTTATTACATCTTGAAGTGAAGGTCCTTGATTCATAAGGACACACTTGAACTTGGGAATAACTATCTAGGCTCTTCATTCTAGTAAAGATCCTCTAGCCATCACCACCTACATTTTGTGTAAAAAGATGAAGAAGAATGGTATTAGTACAAGAATGTATAGTATGATAAATTCAAAAACATGATTTAAAGAGGATATTTAGTAAAAACCATGCATCATGTCTTTATAATAAAACATGATGAACATTGATACAATCAGCATAATGTATTTCACATAGCATCATGTCTTTATAGGAAAACTTCATGAACATTAATCAAATAAGAACAATATAGTTCACATACAAGACATAGACATAGATTTTACTCATAACAACACTTGAATCCATTTTATCACATTTAAAGAACATTCATTAATGCACAATCTACACATAAGAACCATCATCGAAGACGACCTCCAAGTCTCAGTAGTAAAATGTACAAGTAGAATCTCATAATACTACTCACCCAAAGTGAGCCTAGGAAGTCACCGTAGACTTAGGCACATCTCATTCAATAACATACCACACATGCATTTAACCTTAGACAAAAAACCAACATACTTCATTAATGGTCACATAAGAACTCTTTCATTTATTTCATCTTAGTCAAAACTCATTTAGTTCAGATCATAGGTAAACCACCCTCACAAGCTTTTCACAAGCTTAGTTGTGCAATGTGAACACGGAGTCCCATATCCCATATATGCCAATCAATCCCATTTAGAATCTATAAGTGTAATTCACAGGTATCATCATAATTCATGTCTTGACATAAGTAAAATCAACCTTAACATACATTCAAATTCACATACATGAACCATATTCCTTATTTCATAAAGGAGCCTAATTATAACTCACGTTAGAGTCCACTTATGAAATGTATAATTAGCATCATTAGTCCTACCTTCACTAAGTCGTCCTTCAAATAATCATGACTATTGTTCATATTCTGAAAAAGGGTGTTCAAATTTCCAAGGTTCAACCATATATAGTATCTATCAAGGTGGATCTACTATCTAGAACCTACAGGGGCAGGTAGTTAAGGCATAGTGAGATTGTTTCTAGAAACCCGACACCTTGAATTGGAGAAGAGGATTCCATATCATGAGTTTCACTTTGATGAACCAACCTATTGCATTTGCAGAGGGGTCTTTTCCTCAATGTACATTTCCATTCGGTGTTAAGACTAAACTCCCACATTAATATCTTTAAGCCTTTACACATCATTAATTCATAATGTAGGCTTTACGGACTATCCCTGTCATACATAATATAGCTCAAATGATTCTAACATGAGAATGAACTTTCATCATAGAATATGTCATTACACAGAATCCTAACATAGTCTAGTTTAGAATACAATAAGAAATCATCCAAGAGACTCTTTTTCACTATATCATCATTAACATGCTTCATTCATACTTTCATATGAGTGTATGTTTACATATATGAGAAAGAATTTAACATAAACACATATACACAACATATTCTCATAATTCATTAATCATACACTTTACATGCATTGTAATAGGTAATGGTGCCTATGAGAATTATTCTTTCAATTAACGCCATGAATCTATACTAGTTATAGTTATGCATGAGATGTGTATGCATGTACATAGTGGTCTAATAATGACATAATAGCAGCCTCATTAGTGTTAGGGAAACCACCTTTCACATACCACACCACATATACAACATCGGTCAAGTCATAAACAACTCACATATTAAACATTAGGGACTATAGAGCACACACCAATAGCATAGGAGACTAGAACATACTCAAAAAAATTAATAATCAATTGATATAGATAAGAATAGGATTTAAACAATGCATTACAATCTAATAACAACTAAATTAACATCTAATCACGATCACAGGAACCACAGTGTAGGCTAAATTGAGATATTAAGGAGATCATGGGTTCTTCATGGAATTGGACTGAAATTAATTTTAATTCATTAATCATAAATCTATCATTTGCGCGACTCCTTTGGCGCGCCACCTTGGCTCCCGGATCCTGAGGTACAACACCCTAGTGGTGCCACTCAGAGCCTGAGGCACAAATCCCTAGAAACGCCACCCAGGCTATTGGAGTTTCAGGCAAAGCGCCTTGTGCTGTTCCCAAAACCCCAGAACTTGAAGAGCGACACCTTGAGCGCTCCAACCTACCTCTTGGAGCTTGAGGAGCGATGCCTTGTGCGTGCAAAATAGGCTCCCAGAGTTTGAGGCACAACGCCCTAAGCGCGCCACCCAAGCTACAAGATCTTGAGGAATTATGGTATTAGCACCCCAGCCCCCTGAGCCTAAGGTGCGACA
This sequence comes from Solanum peruvianum, assembly GCA_027705065.1. Classification (NCBI taxonomy): domain Eukaryota; kingdom Viridiplantae; phylum Streptophyta; class Magnoliopsida; order Solanales; family Solanaceae; genus Solanum; species Solanum peruvianum. The sequence continues at coordinate 17,115,367 of JAKWJD010001756.1, forward strand.
GAGCGTGCCACCTAGGCACCCGAAGCTTGACGCGTTATGCCTTGAGCAAACCAACAAGGATATAAGACATTGAGGAGCATTGCCCTGAGTGCTTGAACCAGGCACCAAGAGCTTGAGGCACGATGCCCTATGTGTTCCATCAAGGGTAATGGGGCTTGAGTACGACGCCTGAGCACGCCACCTTGGCTCCCATAGCTTGACGTGCGATGCTTGAGCGCTCCACCCAGACTCCTGGATCTTGAAGCACGATGCCCTAAGTGCGCCACCCAGGCTATTGGAACTTTAGGCACGACGCCCTAAGTGTGCCACCCAGGCTACCGGAGTGACCCTTTGAGCGCTCCAACTAGGCTCTTGGAGCTTGAGGCACGATACCCTAAGAGCGCCATGTAGGCTACAAGATCTTTAGGTGCAAAACCCTGAGCGCACTAGCCTTGTTTCACGATTCTGAGGTGCCACACCGTGAGCGCGTCACCCTGGTGCCCAAAGCCTCAAGCACAACACTTTGAACATGCAACCCAGGCTCCTTGAGCTTTAGGCACAGCGCCTTGAGCGCCACCTAGGCTCTAGGAGCTTGAGGCGTGACGCCTTGAGCGCGTCACCCAGGTTCATAGGTCCTTAGACGCGACACGCTGAGCGTGCCACCTAGGATCCTTTAGCTTGAGGAGCAGCGCCTTGAGCGCCACCCAAGCTCCCGAAGCTTGAGGCACGACGCCCTAAGCATGCCAATCGGGCTCAAAGAGCTTTAGGTGCGATGCCCTAAGTGCACCACCTGAGCTCCTAGAGCTTGAGGCGTGATTTCTTCAGCGGGATTACAAGGCTCATGGATCTGGAGGAGCACGCCCAGAGCACACCACCCAGGTTCTTTGATATTGAGACACAACGCCCTAAGCCCGCCACCCAAGGTCCTGCAGCCTGAGGCGCAGCGCCCAGTGCGTGCGACCTATGATACTAAAGCGTGTAACGTAGTGCCTTGAGCACCACCCAGGCTCGCGTATCCTTAATCATGAAGCCCTAGCATGCAACCTTTGCTCCTGGATCTTGAGGCACGACTCCTTGAATGTGTTACCCCGGCCCCCTCAAAGCTTGAGGCGTGTTTCCTTGAGCATGACAACCTAGCTCCGTGAGCTTGAGGCGCAACGCCCTGAGCGCGCAAACCAGGCTCCCAGAGATTGAGGGACGATGCCTTAAATGCGCCGCCCAGACTATAAGAACTTGAGGCTCGACATCCTAAACCACTACCTAGTCTTCATAAAGCCTGAGGCGCGATGCCTTGAGCACGTCACCAAGGCACGCAGATCTTGAGGCACAAAGTTATGAGTGTACCACCTAGGCTACTTGAGCTTGAGGCGTAGTGTCTTGAGCGCACCCATGATCCCGGAGTTTGAGGATCGATGCCCTGAGCGCTACCCGTGCTTGCATTGCCTGAGCCGCGACTCCTTGAGCGCGCAACCCTAGATCCCAAAGCCTGACGCACGACACCCTATGGGTGCCACTCAGGATTTTTGGGGCTTGATGTGCGATGACTTGATCGCCCCCAAACCCCTTGTTACATAAGGCGCGAAGTCTTGAGTGCACTACCTAGGAAACCAGAGCTTGAGGCACGATGCCTTGAGCTTGGAAACCAATATGCCGAAGCTTGAGGAGCGATGCTCTGAGTGCGCTAACAAGGATCAAAGAGCTAGAGGCACGACACCTTAAGCGCGCCACTAGGCTACTGGATCTTGAGGCACCATGCCATGAACACGTCACCTAGGGTCCGGATCCTGAGGCGTGACACCAAGAGCGTGCCACATAGGCTCCTTGAGCTTTAGGTGCAGCTCCTTGAGTTCCACCCAGGGTCCCGAAACATTAAACACGACAACTTGAGCGGGCCAACCAATCTCCAAGAACTTGAGGGATAATGCCTTGAAAGCGTCAAACCAGTCTACTAGATCTTGAGGCACAATGCCCTGAGGTCTCCACCAAGTCTCTCAGATGGCTTTCCTTGAAGCCTTGTGTGCTAGGAGGTGTAGATCTCCTATTTTATGGTTTGAAGTAGGTGAGCCTTTGCTTCTTGGTCCCATATTGATTTATAAGACTTTGGAGATAGTTCATATCATAAGGAATCAGTTGCAAATGAGGTATAGTCGGCAAAATTCTTATGCCGATCATAAGAGAAGGGATTTGGAGTTTGAAGAAGGTGATAAATTTTATTTGAAAATTTCACCTATGAAAGGGTGGTTAGATTCGACAAGAAAGGGAAGTTGAGTCCTCGTTATGTGGGACCCTATGAAATTTTACAAAAGGTTGGTAAGGTTGCATATGAATTCAAACTTCCTAGTGAATTGTCTTTGGTTCAACTGGTTTTTCATGTTTGTATACTTAATGAGTGTATTGGTGATCCTGAGTCTATTATTCCTATCGAGGGTGTTGTATGAAGGATAACCTCTCCTATGAGAAAGTTCCAATTCAAATTCTGTATAGACAAGTCAAGAAGTTAAGGAATAGCTTCCGTAAAGGTGTTATGGAATTATAACCTAGTTTAGGGTGAAACATGGGAGGCCGAGGCCAACATAAAGTCCCATTACCCATATCTATTTAATAACTAAGGTCACTTGTTTTTACTAATAATGAAAATCATGAAAAAAATTTAAGTTGCTTTGATTTTTGGTGAAGTTATGCAAAATTTGCATTTTGAAATGATGAGTCTTTATGAAATGATTTGTAATATGCTGATAAGTCAAAATTTTGCATAATTGACTCATGTAAATCATGTTTAGATCATGCTGTTGTGAGAAGGATTTTTCCTCGAAGTGTAATGTTGAGCCTAATATGTGGTAATTAGAGTTTTGAATGGAGTTGTATAAGTGATATGATTGATGTTTTTATGTATTGTTGTTGGTTGGGCTGATAGTCTTGAGTCTATTCCATCCTTCTAAAGATTTTTAGTGTTATTAGGGGATGAATGTTCCTGGGGGGGATAATGTAACATTCCAAAAATCCGAGATGTGTCTCAGAGTCTAACATAGGTGTCATGAGGTGTAGATGCTGTTTTAAGGCATGTATTAATGTTTATAGGTCATTCATGATGTGTAGAAACCAAAATGTTCATGAACGTCAATGACGTTCGTAAACTAGTTCTAGGAGGTAGTAGCGTGCATTACCCTATTTTATGAAATTTTAGGAGTCAAAAATTCATGAAATTTAGAGGAAGATTGTGTAACATGTGTTTAAGATTATTTATGGTTGAAACATCCGGCTACGACTCCCTAAGGACAAAGCAAGGGAGCTTGTGTAGGACCCTAGCACAAAATAGGAAACACTGCCTGGGTTGTGTACAACCATGAGATGCAAAGGACGGCTCATTTATGGATCTACGGGGCTTCGATACCAACCATCGACCAACAGTAAGCCCATATGTTAGATCCCTCTCCTGCACAAGTCTCTAACCAAAATTATGATTATGCATCAACGAGGGATCCCTGGCTGTCGATTGACCAATGGTCCGTCGATCATGGTCTTGTTGATGGGCCTACAATTTTCCTACACAGAAAACGGATGGTCAAGCAGAGTGCACTATTCAAACCATTGAGGATTTGTTTATTGTTTGTAGTATTGATTTTAAGGGAAATTGCGAGAAGCATTTGTATTTGGTGGATTTTTCTTATAATAATAGTTGTCATACATCCATTTCCATAGCTCTTCATGATGCCTTCTATGGTTGGAGGTGTAGGTGTCCTATTTGATGGTTTGAAGTAGGTGATACTTCTCTTATTGGTCATGATTTTATTTATAAGACTTTGGAGATAGTTCATTTCATAAGGAACTGATAGCAAACGACCTATAATCGGCAAAAATATTATGCCAGTCATAGAACAAGGGATTGGAGTTTGAAGAAGGTGATAAAGTGTATTTTAAAATTTCACGTATGAAAGGGGTGGTTAGATTCGGCAAGAAAGGGATGTTGATTCCCCGTTATATGGGTCCCTATGAAATCTTGCAAAGGGTTAGTAAAGTTGCCTGTGAATTGAAACTTCCTAGTGAATAGGCTTTTGATCAACCAGTTTTCCATGTTTCCGTGCTTAAAAATTGTATTGGTGATCTCGAGTCAATTATTTCTATTAAGGATCTTGGTATGAAAGATAACCTCTCTTATATGGAAGTTGTGGTTCAAATTCTTGATAGACAACTCAAGAAGTTAAGGAATAAAGAGGTAGCTTCCGTAAAGGTGTTATGGAAGAATCACCTAGTTGAGGGAGAAACATGGGGGGCCGAGGCCGACATGAAGTCCTGTTACCCTCATCTATTTGATAACTAAGGTTAGTAGTTCTTACTAATAATGAAATTCATGAAAAAATTTAAGTTGCTTTGGTTTATGGTGAAAGCCTGCAAAATACGCATTTTGATATGCTGAGTCATTACGAAATGATATGTGATATATTGATAAGTCAAACTTTGGCATAATTAACTCATGTAAAGCATGTTGAGATCATATTGTTGTTGTGAGTAGGATTTTTCCTCATAACGTAATGTTGAGCCTTATGTGTGGTAATTGAAGTTTTAAATTGACTTGTGTATGTGATATGATTGATGTTGTTATGTATTATTGTTGGTTGGGTTGATAGTCTTGTGTTTATTCCCTCGTTCTAAAGATGTTTAGTGTCCTTCAGGGAGGAATCTTCCTAAGGGGGGATAATGTAACATTTAAAAATCCAAGACGTGTCTTAGAATCTAACATAGGTGCCATGAGGTCAAGACGTAGTTTTAAGACCTCTTTTAATATTTATAGGTCATTCATGAAGTCTAGAAACTAAAATGTTGAACAACACCCATGACGTTCGAAAACTAGTTCTAGAAGGTACTAGCATGCATCAACCTATTTTATAAACTTTTAGGAGTTGGAAATTCATAAAAGTTTGTGAAAGAGTGTATAACATGTGTTTAGGATGATTCGTGGTCAAAACGTCCGAGTACGACTCTTCAAGGATCAACCAAGGGTCTTTTAGGAGGATCATAGCACGCAGGAGGCAACACTACCTGGGCAGTGTATAACCACGAGATGCAAAGGACAGTTCGTGTATGGACCGAGGCGGACATGAAGTCCCGCTACCCTAATCTAGTTGATAAATAAGTTTAGTAGTTCTTACTAATAATGAAAATCATGAAAAAAATTAAAGTTACTTTAATTTATGGTAAAATCCTGCAAAAATATGCATTTTGATATGATAAGTCTTTATAAAATGATATGTGGTATGTTGATAAGTTGAACTTTGACATAATTGACTCATGCAAAGAATGTTGTTATTGTTGTGAAGATTTTTTCCTCATAACGTAATATTGAGCCTTGTATGTGGTAATTAAAGTTTTGAATTGTCTTGTGTAAGTGATATGATTGATGTTTTTAGGTATTGTTTGTTGGGTTGATAGTCTTGAGTCTATTCCCTCCTTCTAAAGATTATTAGTGTCATTCGGGGACGAATATTCTTAAGGGGGAATAATGTAAAGTTTCAAAAAAACAAGACGTGTCTTAGATTCTTACATAGATGTAATCAGGGCTAGACACTTTTTACGGATTATTTTAATGTTTATAGGTTATTCATGAAGTCTAGATACCAAAACGTCCAAGATCGTCCATGACGTTTGAAAACTAGTTCTAGTAGGTACTAGCGTGCTTTAGCCTGTTTTACGAACTTTTACTAGTTGGAAATTCATGAAATCTTATGAAAGATTTTCCAACATGTATTTAAGATTAGTCTTGGTAAAAACTTCCGGGTACAACTCCCCGAGGACCAACTAAAGGCCCTTGAAAAGGATCCTAGCACGTAGGAGGCAACACTGCCCAGGCAGTGTACAACCACGAGATACGAAGGATGGGTAATGTATGGATCGACGTGGCGTCGATGCCAAACATCGACAAACACATAGCCAAAATTCTGGATCCCTAGGCCGGACAAGTCTCTGACCAATACTACGATTGTGCATCACGGAGGGAGGCCTGGCTGTAGATGGACCATCGATCCGTCGATGGGACACCAATTTTCATGCACTTTTTAAGTTAGACTCATTTAATTATGTAAGGGGTTAGGTTGTTAATTAGGGGTTTAAGGGAGTCTAATTAAGTTAAGTAACTCCCCATATAAAGACCCCAACCCCAATTAATTAAATTACAACTCTCAAAACACATCCTCTTCCTTCTCTTTTCTTTTTCTCTCTATTGGAAGACACCATTGAAGACAAGCTAGGGGAGGGATTTAGGCACTGTAAAGGGACGAATTCACCATCAATTCTTTCATAAATTAAAAAGGTATGGGATCTTGTTCACATTTGAGACCTCTTTCTCAAAGGGTTCCTTAAAAAATTGATTTCCAAAGATGAGTTTTCAAGTGGGTTTTCATCCAATACGAAATTGATGTTTTGAATTGATTTGATTATGTTTTCTATTAAATAATATGAATTGATTTACATGTATTCTAACCTAATATAGATATATCTTGACTGTTTGGTCTTGGTTGTTGAACATGACCCTTGACCCTTAACCCTAGGTTTGATTTTTATATAAATTAGGATTAACTTGGTTATGGATTGAATTGATATTATATGATGTTCTTATATCAATAATTAACAAATTAAAGATAATCGTAGTCTTCTATGCTAGTTTTTAAGAAGATAATCTAGGTTAGAAAGTGAATTGACCTAAGTATCTTGTCTTAAGCGATGATCTATTATTGAGTTGTGCTATAATGTTTATCCAAGTCTTTATTTTAGTCATGTTTATTAATGGCCTATGATGATTTACACCCAAGAATTGAGTTGAATGAGGGTTTATAGTAAGACATTTATAATGAACTATGAAGGAAACTTGGTAAGTCTTGTGATGTCTATCCTTTACTTCAAATTATGGTCAATTGTGATTAAGTCATGATAATGTATCGGAGTATGCCTTGTATTAGGATTGATAGGGTGGTATTATGTTGAGATGAAATGTCTTGATTATGATTGTGAGGTTTAATAAGATGTAAATTTAATAAGGATGGTGATGACTACCAATGTGCCTTATTATGATATGAAATGCTAACATGCTTATATCACTTATATAAATTGTAATGAAAGGACTTATAGTCATGCAATTCTTTTTGAGGTATGATGATGATGATTTTATAAAAGGGTTAGCCCCTATGACCTAAACTAAGCTATGATTGATAATAAAGGTTTAAAAGACATTTCAATAAAGGGACTTAGCTTACCACCGGGTGAACTTGACAATGGGAGGTGATGAATTCTCATAGAGGAAGATTGACCCTATCGTTCTAATGTGTTATTGACTCCCCTAATAGGCATACTCATGCAATGGATGAGAGGAGGTCCCACATTCCAAGTTGTATGTAGAGGGAGAAAACCTATCTCTCAATTCTTTAACTATGTTTCCCCAATAGGAAGACTAGCTAGTGGATCTACGTAAAAAATTATATTAATATTTTGTTTTACTTTGACCGGTAGACCACCTTTTCATCGGTGAAAGTTTTTACAAAACCGGATTCAACACTTAGCTCATGTGGTCTTTGTCGGTTAAGGAAAGTGTTCCCTATATTAAATTGAACAAATGAAGATGAACTAACTGAAGTTACTTGAGAGGTTTTACTTAGCCTAGGTAGGGGTATGGTAGTCAAACTATGCCTTGCACTACTTTGGCTTGATTGAAGCTTTAGGAATTTTATATTATGTATATGGTAATGAATGAAAAATATGATAATATGATGACTTTACATTTAAATGATATTTTTTGGTGATTGATACTCTTATGAACATGTAATTGGTTTATGTTGTTAAAAGTATGATGTTGTATATGCGTAAAAAGGTTATGTAATGTGAAGTTTAATATTAACCATGATTCTTGTTAGGTCACTTGATTGAGTAAGGTTATGAGGATTTGCTTTGTTATTGCACTCGTTGGCTTTATGAGGATTCATGGGAAATAGTCTTGCATTATTATGATATGATGAACTTTTATCCATGCTTTGTTATGTAATTACTTGATGGTAGGGTTATATTGGATTATGGGTAAAGGTATGTTAACAACTATGTTATTTGCTTGACTTGATGAATATGCCTTTTAGATATGTATGATTACCTTTGTTATGCATAATGTTTTTCAAAGAATAAAATCACATGTTTTGATAAATGTACCTCTTCATTTGCATGATTTTAAAGTATGTGTGCATATGGTCTCATACTTAGTACAAGTGGCGTACTAACCACATTTCTTCCATTTTCCCAAACATTTTAGGTTCTAGTCGTTGAAGTGTTTGGAAGGCAACTTACAGAAGGCTTTGATTCTTGATCATCCAAGTAAGGGTAGGTCCTCATTGTGAGAGGGTGATGCCAATATCGAGCTTATGGTGTTGATTTTGTTTTAAGACTCTTACATTCTATCTCTTTTTATTTGAGTGCGGATTTTTATAAAGCCTATATGTGGCTTTGTTTACTTTGATGTAGGGTTATGCCTAAATTACTAGGCTTGCTAGATGGTTATGAGAGAAGACAATCCTAAAAGATATGTTCTATCATATATATGTATATATATGTGTGTGTGTGTGTTTGCAATAAAAGTAAAAGGATATGTAACCTTCTTATACCAAGGGTCTATGTATACTCGATATATATATTATGTCTGTGTGTGCACAATAAAAATAGAAGTCTATGTAACCTTCCTATACGAAGAGTCTATGTATACTCGATATATATATTATGTGTATGTAGAGGTTTATGTAAACCTCCAAGTGGAAGTAAAGAAAAGGTTTAAATTTTCTGCTAAATTTTACCTATGAATGTAATTATGTAAACTAGGAGGCTAGTCTTAGTCCTCAAAGAGGACTACAACCCCGGTTACGTCTAGGGGGTAAACCCTGATGTGACAACTTTCTCATCTTGATAAAAACAAACGTTTACTTTTTTTCACTTGATAATTACGCTGTTAGTGGAATTTGTTTCACAACCCCCCTCCCCTTCACTTACTTGTTTCGAAAAGACATTAACTAAACGAACATAAATGTTGGTTAAACGTAAGTCTAAACTAGTTTCCTCATAGGATCAACCCTGTGACATCCCGAGACCATAGCTTCGAATATATGGAAATCTTAGAGTGCAACTGTCATACTTGACCTCTCGGAGGTCATGTACATACCCTTTCGTATTGTTCATCACATATAAACATATGAAAAGTAGTGCAGAATTAAAATGTTAATTTCTATAAGACTTCAAGAACTCTTTTATATAAAACTCATAGGAAATACTAAGTCTCATTTCATTAAATATTACACAGATGAGTACTTTGGGAAACACCCATACACAATAGAAATATAGTATTACTTAGTCTATTACAATACTGCGATAATGGAAATAACAGACATCTATGCCCTCTAGTCAAATGAGGATATAATTCACTTTTTTTGAATGATGTCATGATCCAATTCTTAATTCCCAAATGCTCCTCACCTACCAACCACTATAGTGTTATAATAACATGTAATTAGTACAACCACTAGTACTAAGTATTGCACACTACATAAAAATCTTGAAAACGGACATTTATTGGAAATATGCATCTTTTTAATTTAAAAATCATAATATAATCATAACAATAACATTTAACAACTTAGAAACACATAAGATACCATTTAAGCAATTTAGTATATGTTTAAGATCACTTTACAGTGAACCAATTCACTATACAGTGAAGTGCCTTAACTTCAATTTAGAAAATTTCTATCATGTAATCCCCTCACTAAAAGCTATCTTAATAGTCACTTAAGGAAGACAAAGAGAGACCACCCATACACCCTCCCTAGGAACACCTAAATTATCGTTAAGACCACCTATAATGAGAAAAACACACTTATAATAATATATCATATTCATGAACATGAGATCTTCTTACTAAAGGTGATTCTATGTCTCACTTGAGTGAGTTGTGAAGCGACCGTCCATAGAATCCCTTAGACACACACTTATGAAATCCTATATATTACCTAGGATAAGATTATTCTCACTCAATAAAACAACATATAGATAATATGACATTCTCCATCGAAAGTCTATCAAAAGACTTAATCAAAGTAAATCAAGAAGATAATGTCTATGATTGTTCTCTTCAATATTACCTAAGTAATCCTAAAAATTACCTAAGGCTTAGGTCATGTCGACATAATCAACTCGTTCCCTAATTAGATTCATTCTTAAGACTTATCTAGGTAAGATACAAAGTGATCATTTCTATGCCCGCTTCACACTTAACTTTACAACCCTTAACTACTCTAGATAAGTACTTATTCATTTAACATGCTTTCTTAACTTAAGACATTACATTAATTCGTTCATGTAAGACTCTTTCATCACATAAGGACATTAAAGTAATGTTTGTGGACAAGACCTAGGGACTCTCACTAACATCTTAAAAGCCTATTGTGTAATGTCTAGATAGCATCTCATACAAACACCTAAACTTCATAGAACTTATCTATTGCTAGTAGGTATCCCACATGATGAGAATAGGAAATACCTGACATAGACCATGGTATCAAATAATGGAATCCGGAGAGGTAACCTATACTTCGCTAGTGGGTGTTCTACTTGTCAAGGTAGAACTTGGATGCACCCTATGTAGACACTTCATTAAGGAATATGAAGGGTGTTACTTCCCTTACCATACTTACTCGGTTCTTTGTTCTCATAGAGTAATTTACATTAAAGGTTCATATAAAGGGGTTCCATATCAAGTTCATAATCCATTAATACTTACCCTACCAAAGAGGTCGACTAGAGCTAATTTACAATAGATACAAGAAGCTTAGATTGATATGATGTCGTTCCATCCAACCAACCTTCAGTCCATCATTCATTATAAGAAGGATAGCATTACGACTTTGACTTCAAGGTTAAGGACCTTACCACTAAGGTCTAGGATTCAAATAAAGGACCTTGTTAACATCATTCAAGTTATCATTTCATTCATACATGCAAGAATAAGATGCTTTAGCATCCTAAGTCAAGAAATATCATATTCACATTCATATACGCATAAAGTAAGTGACACTAGTCTACCACACAAGACATACTAGGACTTCACTTTATCACATATTACATATCATATTCAAGAAGCACATAGACAGAACCTTCATCACCTTTATATAATCCTGTACACTACTATAACATCATCAAGATAGCCATCATAAAACTCAATAACCAATTAGCAAGAAACATGCATCATCCCTAGGACTACAGACATAAAGTCATACTCATAATCTAACATGATTTTCTAATATCAATAGAAGAACCCATACTCTCAATTTCTTCACATGTAGATACGATCATATTTCACATATATCAACTTCACAAATAATCATAGTTCTTCATGTAGTGTGTACAAGGATATGATTATCATAATACATAAAGTAATGCCGAAAAGGCTACATCAATTGCAAATAAAGCACATAGCACTACCACCATAAATGGAATCGAAACATAATTAAAGTCTAATTAACATGAAATTAAGAGAATTACGGCAGTGTACCACCAATCCATCCCCAACACTTCAATCCAATGCTAGATAATCCAATTCAATACCATAAGGCTCTTGCCCATGGCCATGAACATCAATTCAATACATAAACTATAATAATCAATGAATGTATGTTAATTCAATATAGATTTGTCAATCTAAGACAACCGATACATCAATTGAATAGAATTCTGACATCAATAGCCCATTGAAAACTACATTACAATTCATAAGAATTAAGTCCAAATCACTTAACCCGTAAAGTAGTAAAAAACTACGGTTCATCAATTGTCATGACCCAAATGCACCCCCTAGAAGTTAGGGAGAACCCTTGGGTCTTGACCGGGCGTACTTGACCCTTTGGGATATCGTACAAACCCTTTAACTATCTTTCATTACATAAGAAATGAAAAGTAGTGCAGACTTAAAACTTTTCCCGACATTTAATGTAAAAAATAATCTTTTATCAATACAAAGAAAAATCTTACCGTCACAAGAAAAACTTAAAGACACAACATAAATAACATAGGGACACGACCCTTTTCATTTGATATAAATACATAAGAAGAACATATACAAAACAAAAATGAAATATAAAATATGCCCTCAAATATATGAGGACATACTCTGTCTTGAGAGAATCAAATCCCAAGATTGCCTTCTAAACTTCAACCTTGCTTCCAAAACATATAATTATATAGTACAACAAAGTATGGGGTTAGTACATATAATGTACAAAGTATGGCATATGCAAAAAAAAAACATGCATAAAAGGACATTTTTAGTAAAAAGAAACATTTTCATGCAAATTAAGTAAAACATTCAAGAATATAGAAACAAAACAACATAAGAAACAATATTTAACAGTTAGAGAAGAATTTCCATAATTTTCTCAAAAAGGATCATTTTACAGTAAACTTCCAAATGTTATAATGAATTCATTTAACTTTACAGTGAACTATCGCGATTCCAAAATAGTGAACTTCCAAGGACAAGAAAAGAGGAAGTGAACTCATTTCTGTATGAGTTTCGCTAACTAAGGTTATCCTGTTACTCACAAAGGTAAGACATGAAGGAAGTAAATATACACCTCCTTCAATACACAACAAAGTCATCCGTCAGACTAACCATTTTCGTCTTATCAGCTTAGGAGAACAAGCCCCCACTCAATGAAAATACATTAAAGGATGACTCAAGCAACACACCAAGACTTCTCTTTTCGAATGTCTACTTAGTGTAATGTGTAGATGACGTCCCATACAACCACCTACCTTAAGTAGCACACTCTTTTAGAAGGCTTGGCACCAAGACTCCCATTTCAGAAGGTCTACATAGTGCAATTGATAGATAGCGCCCCATTCCACTACCTACCCTATGTAGTACGTTCTTACGTTCTTTTCGAATACTTAGTTCATTCAATTCATATAAGTCTCACCAAGACTCCCTTTTCGGAATGCATAACTAGTGAAATGGATAAATAGCGTTCCATTCCACTACCTACCCTAAGTAGTGCACTCTTTTAGAAGACTTAGCACTTTCATTTCTTTTTTTGGTAGTTAGCTTAACTGACATAGACCATAAGAACTAAACATGGAATCTCGATATTTCCATTATAGGCAAAGGGTCCCCTCACTTGCCTAGGTGATGTCTTACTTTTGTTTTTGACTTTTACATGGCTTTCCCAATAGCTACACCTATGCGGGCGCATACTTAAGGGATAAGAAGATTGCTAAAAAGTAACTCATTTTCTAGTAATGAGGAGTACTCATATAAAGAAGTACATTGGAATACAACATATCAACTCACTAAGTATAACCACCTCTTCTTAATATCCTCTCGGTCCTAGGCATAACTCCTCACAGATTCTCAACATTCACTAATAAAGGTCAAGGATAACTTTTGGACATCACATCTCAACTCACGAAGGGTATCCATACTCCAACCTACATTAGAAAGCTCTTGGGGATAGTGAGGTTTCTACTAAACAATTCATCTCAACTCACAATGAGTGTTCACCCCAAAACTCCCTTCTTTGACTTAACTTAGCTTCATTCATTCATTCAAGCGTGAGTGTGTGTGCTCACATGAACACACCTTGCACATAAGCATCATTTCAGTAAAATATTATTTTATGCATAGTTTAGACCTTCATTCATCACATCACAAACTTTACATGCTTCACATAATCATATAATTCATTTAGGCATACTCTGTAGCGTACTTTTCATAACAAGCTTTATAAAAGCACATTAACAAGAATAGCTTCATTTCAATATTTTTCACATAATATACCTTCATGGCATGATTCACAATGAAGAACAACACATTCATACAAATAAAGTGAACACCGCAACCATGAAGGTGTACCATACCACACAAGAGCATTTTGAAATTAAAGCTAAATAACATAACCAACTTACACTTTTATCCAAGATTCCATCACCTATAAAAATTTTCTCAACTTTTCATAATAATATATCCCTTAGGGATGTATATAAACCACAATATCAATTATTATAAACCAAAGCTCAAAGACTACCCCAATTCATGCTCATTTAACCCATTCCATATGCTAAAGTTTGATTAAAAGCTTTAACATGTTTTCATTGAAGTTTTAGCATTAAAATCACCAACAAACATTAGAAACATCATATTTAAATCATTTAAAACATTTTCATGCAAGACAAATATTCAGAGTTGAAGATTGAAGAAACTAGGGTTAAAACCATTTTTGAAAATTTATTAGAAGGGACTAGCTTTCATGGAGACTTCGGCGAGTTTTAAGAGGGAGGGGTTTTGGGTTTTACGAACAGAGGTCTAAAACTAGGTCTTAGAGTTTTAAACATCTTAATATACCTAAAAGACCCTAAAAGTATCACTTAAGTTTTATAAAAGACTTGGTGTGAATTAACCAAACACCATTAGTAGTTAAGGAAAAAGGCAGCTTTTGGGGTAGTCTCACTAACGGATCATCCAACGGACCATTTTTCCATGAAAGGCCCGTTGGTGGGGTATCTTTGGTTAATAATTAGCCTTATCAAAGAACAAGCTATGCTACCAATAAGGTCCAATCGACGTCCATGGTCGACGAACCGTTTGTTGACCAATGGACCGTCCCTTGGGTCATACTTTTGTCACTATTTGCTAGCTTCTTGCCAAGAGGTGGGGTAATCTTCTAGGGAACCTCATGGGTCCTAGGTGGGGTTGTACCCGAACATTAAACCCCTAAACATAGTCCTCTATGTTTTAGGAACATCTTACACAAATTTCAAGGAAAATGAACGCGTAAAACTCACTCAAACACATCAAGACACACAAGCACTATCTAAGGCATATCTTCCAAACGTCATGGACGTTTGACCTCCAAACTTAATAAAACTTCACATACTGCCTGGGGACACTAATATAACCCATTTTAACCAAAAATTTACTTAAGAAACAATCACAAAGCTCTAGTTAACGTTCGTTCATTTTAGGGTGTTACATTCTCCCCATATGGAACACCATTCGTCCTCGAATGGCACTAAAAACTTTAAGACGCTCAAGGACTAACTTCGCATAACATAAGTCATTAAAATAAAGGCTCAAACATAATAGTAAAGGAACCACCTAACAAGGAGAATAATTTCACACTTTTAAACACTTTGCAACACAAGCACTTAAGCAAACTTTTTCATTTCAAAATCTTCTCTTATACTTCACTTATGGAGGAACTACCTTCTCCAACATTAAACATTCTCATATGCAACACTTTTACACACATTATTACTACAATTCAAGAAAAAGAATGTTTTTTTAAAAAAATGAAAATTTTCACAATGATCATCACTGTAGTATAGGCTACTTACCAAAACATCACAAATTCAATGTCACTTTCATTTCGTTACACAGGAGGAACTTTCTTCTACAACAATAAAGATTCTTATAAAAATCATTTCTAAACACATTGAAACCATGGTTCATGAAAAATGAAAATTTCTTAAAATTTGGACTTCCTTGCAATAAACTCAAAACTTTACTGTGTCACTTTCACAGAAATTCAATAATGCACCTTTCAAGCAACATTAACAAAGAAGGCGTGACAAAATGAGAGAGATGACCACACTAACATACTCCAATGATTCTTAAGTTACACTAAGTGCAATGTGAGAGTAGCACCCCATCCTATCACTCCCACTTAGTGACCCTTGAGGATTCATTTGGACTAAGTACACTACATGCATTCTACTTGACATCTATTATGCAATACTTAGATTTAACTTGATTCTTTAACATTAGACCTTAAGTCATCTAACTTTATATACAACACATGATAACTCATACTATTACGCAGGACTCTTAATAATTACCAAACTACTAAGGATTTGGTCTTAAGCTTGAATACGAACAAAAAGGAAAGATGAGGATATCAACTACTTTTGTACTAAACTCATTCTCCCCCCTTAGGTCAAAGCAATCATCAAGGTTTTTTTCTTCAAAGTGTCATTATATTTCTCACAAGCTAGGAACTCACACTACCTTTAACTCATGCACATCAAGACTAAACATCAACCTTTCAAGTTAAGCATAACCTTTTTATCATAGGATTCAATCCTAGACAAACTTTTTTTTAAAAATCACCTCATTCAACACTTAGGCACCACTTAACTCAATCTCATCGGACAAAACTCCCATACTAGGTATTCATACCACATTTCCTCCTTAGAGTAAACCTATACAACAACTTCAAGCCAATCATAAAAAGTACTATGAAACACTAACCACACAAGAGGGTTGCCCTCAACTCCTGCAAAATCTCCACATTCTGTCAACATTAAACCTTAAATCTTTCTACCACATTGAACATAATCACCAGGTAACTCATTTTCTCTCAAAGGAACGTCATTCAATCATTATAACTCTTACCATGCTTTGAACACCATAACCATAAAGTTTCTCATCATAACACTCTCAATATAATAAATCACAGATAGTCATAAATGGAATCACATCAAAATTCTCAAAACACATATTCATATTTACTCTTCTAGCCAGAAAACCATCATAAGCATCAAAAATCACATTTCTCTCCCTCAAACATAGAAACATCTCCCTTCAAAGAAATCACACGTAGAAGACCACCGGACAAGGTAACATAAGAGACAGAGACCTTATGAAGTAATGTTCTATGACACGATTCAATAATAATAAAAAAAGTGAAACTCTATCATCCTATAACCTCTTGTCCATGGATGTGTCGCGACTCACACCAATGACCAATATACTACTAGACATGGCTTGTGAGACTTTTAGACCCTCAACTATTGTCATAACCTTATGTTCTAATACCAAGTCTGTCATGACCTAAGAGCACCCCCTAGAAGTTAGTGAGAACCCTTAGGTCATGACTGGGCATCCTTGACACTTTTGGGTCTTGTACAAGACCTTTAACTATCATTAATTACATAAGACATGAAGAATAGTTCAAAAATAAAACTTTTCACGACATTTTATATAACAATGAATCATTTATAAATACTAAGAAAATCTCATCGTCATAAGCCAAACATAAAGGCACGACATAAATAACTTAGCCACACAATCCTACACTTGAAAGAAATACATAAAAGGAACTAATACAAAACTAAAAGAATTAAGAACTATGCCCTCGAATATATGAGGACATACTTTGTCATGAGATAATCAAATCCCAACTTGCCTTCGAAACTTCAACCTTGATTCCAAAACCTATACTTATAGAGTATAGAAAAGTATGGGGTTAGTACAAATGATGTACTAAGTATGGCATAAGCAAAAACATGCAACAAGGGACATTTAAGTAAAAGCACATTTTCATGCCAATTACGTCAAACATTAAAGAATATAGAATCAAAACAACATACGAAACATCGTTTAACACTTAGAGATGAATTTCCATAATTTTCTCAAGAAGGAGCATTTTACAGTAAACTTGCAAATGTTATAGTAAATTCATTTTAGTTTACAGTGAACTATCCCTATTAAAAAATAGAGAACTTTTAATGCCAAACAAAGAGGAATTGAACTCACTTCCGTAGGAGTTTCCCTAACTAAGGTTATCCTATGACTCACCAAGGTAAGACATGAAGGTAGTACACATACACCTCCTTCAATACACACCAAAGTTATCCTCAAGACTACCCCTTTTCGGTTTACTAACCTCGAGAGAATAATCCCCCACTCAATGACAAGACATTAGAGGAAAGTTCAAGCAACACACCAAGACTTCCCTTTCGTAATGCCTACTCAATTCAATGAGAGTTATACCCCTTCCATTCTAAAACGGGGTCATTAGGAATTTGTACTCAACTACCCTTGTTGTACAATTAATTGAATAGAAACAAGCATGCAACCAATCCATCACTAATATGACCTCAGGGTTCACCATATCATGTTCTACCAAATAAACTAATGTAACTCTATTGGGCAATGATATAGGACAACTCATAAAGACTCTTCTAGCCACAAAGGAGTCACCTACTGAGGTAGTAACCGAAAAAGGTTTAATAAAAACATCGGGTAGAACATCAAAATTTTTAGCTACTAATTGAGTCACAAAAGATATAATAGTGTCAGGATCTAGCAAAGCATAGACAGTAATGTAGAACACTTGTAACATACCGGTGCTTTTTCACCCCAAGAGCGGAGATCATAGAAGCATTTATTATTAGGATGTAGGATCGCTTGATTGATCTTGGTTACTCTCCTTTTCTCTAGCCTTAATCATAGGAAAATCTCTCTCTTTATGACAATCCTTTCAAAAACTAAAGAAATTATCTGTCCCAACTAGACATTCACCTATATACTTCTTAGAATACTTGGTACAAGTAGGTTTCTCACTTGGTGAATGTCACCCTCTTTCCCCTTGGGACCTAGGGTTAGACACCCTTCCTTCCTAGCCTTGGGAAATTTAAAAGGAACTAATAGGAGAACCTCTTCTTGAACATAGGATTGTCTTGAATAATTAAAGTTGCCCCTAAAAGTACCTTCTTTATAAGACCCTTCCCTCTGCGCATCCCTTTTATTACATCTTGACCTACTCTCCTAAACTTGTCGAGCATGCACCATGAAACGAGAATTTTCCATGTTGTCATGAAGAATAGCCGATCAACATCTTCCACAAAATCATATGACACACCATCACAATATACATCGTTTCAACCCTCGGGTTTGATATCAAAGTAGATGCACACTTATAAAACATAGTAAATTTCAAAGAGTACTCAAACACACTCATACCTCCTTGAGGAAGGCTAATTAAATTTTTAACTTTAGCTTTTGTTTTCTCCCTTTGGAAGAACCTATCATGATAGACCCTCCTAAAGACTTCTAAATTTATGGGACCCGCTCTTAGATCGATATTGTCCCTTCATTGAGTATACCAAGCTTGACCCATATTTTGAGTTTATATGCGGCTAGCTCGTACTTTTCATTATAAATCACTCTCATTGCATATAAGATCTTGTAAATATCATCATGAAAGTGTTAAGGGTCTTCATTCACCTTATACCCAAAAACAATTAAGGGTTTCGTCACGACTGGGGAGCACCACCAAGATATAACAAAGTGTAGTTAACCTTTAGAACGTTTTGTACATGCCCTTAGACATATTTCATTGCATAAACCTAGAAAATTAGTAGAAAATTTGAAGCTTTTCATAGAAAATCATATGCTAGAACATCATTTAAGATATATATATATATATATATATATAAAATATCATAAGTACATAATTAGACTCTAAGTCTCTTCTGCCACCTTAGACTCAACATCAATAGAGTAGAATAGAGACACAACAATTAACAACATAAAATAATAGTATCTTCTGCCATATTAGACTCAACATCAATAGAGTAGAATAGAGACACGACAATTAACAACATAAAATAATAGTATAAGCTATTATATAAACTTAAGAAAATTCTTGACATTTAAAGTCCTTCAATCATTAGGATCCTTTTCTTTGAACTTTGGAGATTTATCTAAGCTCTTCACTTCAGAGATATCCTCTAGCCATCACCACCTAAACTTTGTATAAAAAATGAAGAAGATTGTTATTATCACAAGAATAAACTAAGTATGGTAACCATGTAAAAACATAAATTTAAAGAGGAAAGTTAGTTAGAATCATGCATCATGTCTTTTTAGTCAAAATTCATGATCATTGATACAATAAGTACAATATAGTTCACACACCTCATATAGAAATGGACACTATTCATAATAGAACATAAATCCACTTATCAGAGTTTGAGACACATTCATTACATACAACACATTTCTTCTATTTTTACCTTAACATATTTCCTAAAGCAACCCTTCAGAAGTACTTTGTACACTGTATCACCTTAAGGTTACCCAATATGGTCTTTCATAAATATGCTTAATCAACACAACGAGATATGTTTATAAAGTCATAACCACAATATAAGATATAAGCTTTCAATTAACAACAATTACCA